>BSBK01003165.1:182500-572500 GCA_027943335.1 Chamaecyparis obtusa
TCATGCATTACAACCCCCAAGGAGTCCTCATGACCCCTTTTGACACATTGGAATGCTCAAGTGTGTCTTAAGGGGTCATCGGGACATCCTAGGGGTCTTAAGGCATGATAAGGCATACTAGGACCCCTAGGGATTCCCCCTAACCCCTTCTGACACATTGGAATGCTCAAGTGTGTCTGAAGGGGTCCTAGGACCCCTTAAGACATAGTTGAGCATTCCAATGTGTCAAAAGGGGTCATGAGGACTCCCTAGGGGTCCTAGTACACCTTATCATATGTTAGGACCCCTAGGGAGTCCTCATGACCCATTTTGACACATTGGAATGCTCAAGTGTGTCTTAAGGGGTCATAAGACACCTTCAAAAACACTTAAGAATTCTAATGTGTCAAAAGGGTCATGGGGACTCCCTAGGGGTCCTAACACATGATAAGGCCTATTAGGACCCCTAGGGAGTCCCCATGACCCTTTTTAACACATTGGAATTCTCAAGTGTGTTCGAAGGGCTCTTAGGACCCCTTAAGACACACTTGAGCATCCTGATGTGTCAAAAGGGGTCACGGGGACTCCCTAGGGGTCCTAACACGTGATAAGGTGTACTAGGAACCCAAAGGAGTCCCCATAACCCCTTTTGACACATTGGAATACTAAACCAAATCTAAAGGGGTCCTATGACCCCTTAAGACACACTTCAACATTCCAATGTGTCAAAAGGTGTCACGAGGATTCCCTAGGGGTCCTAGTATGCATTATCATATGTTAGGACCCCTAGGAAGTCCTGATGACCCCTTTTGACACATTGGAATCCACAAGTGTGTCTTAAGGGGTCCTACAAACCTTTTAGACACACTTGAGTGTTCTAATGTGTCAAAAGGGGTCATGGAGACTCCCTAGGGGTCCTAGTATGCCTTATCATGTGTTAGGACCCCTAGGAAGTGCCCATGACCCCTTTTGGCACATTGGAATGCTCAAGTGTGTCTTAGGGGTTCCTAGGACCCCTTCGAACACACTTGAACATTTCAATATGTCAGAAGGGGTCAGGGGGACTCCCTAGGGGTCCTATTATGCCTTATAATGTGTTAAGACCTCTAGGAAGTCTCGATGACCCCTTTTGACATATTGGAAGGCTCAAGTGCATCTTAAGGGATCCTAAGACCCCATAAGACACACTTGAGTGTTCCAATGTGTCAAAAGGGGTCATGTGGACTCCCTCTAGGTCCTAACACATGATAAAGCATAATAGGACCCCTATGGAGTCCCCATGACCCCTTTTAACACATTCAAACACTCAAGTGTGTCCGTAGGGGTCTTTGACCACTTTGAACACACTTGAGCATTCCAATGTGTCAAAAGGAGTCATGGGGACTCCCTAGGGGTCCTAACATGTGATAAGGCATAATAGGATCCCAAGGGAGTCCCCATGACCCATTTTGACACATTGGAAAGCTCAAGTTTGTCTTAAGAGGTCCTACGCCCCTTAAGACACACTTGAGCAATACAATGTGTCAAAAGGGGTCATGGGGAGTCCCTTGGGGTACTAATACACCTTATGATGTGTTAGGACCCCTAGGAAGTCCCGATGACCCCTGTTGACACATTAGAAGGATCAAGTGTGTTTTAAGGGGTCCTAAGACCCCTTAAGACACAATTGAGTGTTCCAATGTGTCAAAAGGGGTCATGGGGACTCCCTAGGGGTCCTAACACATGATAAGGCATACTAGGACCCCTAGGGAGTCCCCATGACCTTTTTTGACACATGAGAATGCTCAAGTGTGTCCGAAGGGGTCTTAGGACCCCTTAAGACACACTTGAGAATTTCAATGTGTCAAAAGGCTTCACGGGGACTCCCTAGGTATCCTAACACATGATAAGGGGTAATAGGAACCCAAGGGAGTCTTTATGACCCCTTTTGACACATTAGAACACTCAACCATGTCTTAAGGGGTCATAGGATCCCTTAAGACATGCTTGAGAGTTCCAGTGTGTCAAAAGAGGTCATGGGGACTCCCTTGAGGTCCTAGTATGCCTTATCATGCTTTAGGAGCCCTAGGGAGTCCCCATTGCCCCTTTTGACACATTAGAATGCTCAAGTGTGTCTAAAGTTATCCTAGGACCCCTTAAAACACACTTGAACATTCCAATGTGTCAAAAGGGGTCATGGGGACTCCCTAGGGGTCCTAGTAAACCTTACCATGCATTAGGACCCCTAGGGAGTCCCCATGACCCCTTTGACACTTTGGAACACTCAAGTGTGTCCGAAGGGGTCCTAAGACCCCCTAAGACACACTTCAGCCTTGTAATGTGACAAAAGGGGTCATCGGGACTTCCTATGGGTCATAACATGTGGTAAGGCATACTAGGACACCTAGGGAGTCCCCCTGACCCTTTCTGACACACTGGAATGCTCAAGTGTGTCCTAAGGGGTCCTTGGACCCCTTAAGAGACACTTGAGCATATCAATGTGTCAAAAATGGTCATGAGGATTTCCTAGGGGTCCTAACACATGATAAGGGATACTAGGACACCTAGGGAGTCCCCATGACCCCTTTTGACAAATTAGAATGCTCAAGTGTGTCTTAAAAGGTCCTAAGACCCCTTAAGAGACACTTGAGAGTTCCAATGTGTTAAAAGGGGCGATGTGGACTCCCTAGGGGTCTGAACATGTGATAAGGTGTACTATGTCACCTAGGGAGTCCCCATGACCCCTTTTGACACATTAGAACACTCCAGTGTGTCCGAAGGGATTGTAGGACCCCTTAAGACACACTTGAGCATTCTAATGTGTCAAAAGGGGTCATGGGGTCTCCCTAGGGGTCGTAATGCATGATAAGGTCTACTAGGACCCGAAGGGAGTCCACATGACTATTTTTACCACATTATAATGCATGAGTGTGTCTTAAGGGGTCTTAGGAGCCCTTCGGACACACTTGAGCATTCCAATGTGTCAAAAGGGGTCATGGGGACTCCCTAGGGGTCCTAATATACCTTATCAAGCGTTAGGACCCATAGGGAGTCCCCATGACCCCTTTTGACACATTCGAATGCTCAAGTGTGTCTTAAGGGGTTCTAAGACCCCTTCAAACACACTTGGGCATTCCAATGTGTCAAAATGGGTAATGGGGACTCCCTAGAAGTCCTAGTATGCCTTATCATGCATTAGGATACCTAGGGAGTCCCCATGATCTCTTTTGACAAATTATAATGCTCAAGTGTGTCTGCAAGGTTCTTATAACCCCTTAAGACATACTTGAGAATTCCAATGTGTCAAAAGTGGTCATGGGAACTTCCTAGGGGTCCTCACATGTGATAATACATACTAGGACCCCTAGGGAGTCCCCATGACTCCTTTTGAAACTTTCAAAAGCTGAAGTGTGTCCGAAGGGGTCCTAAGACCCCTTAAGATGCACTTGAGCATTCCAATGTGTCAACAAGGGTCATGGGGACTCCCTAGGGGTCCTAACAAATGATAAGGCATACTAGGACCCCTAGGGAGTCCCCATGACCTCTTTTGACACATTGAAATGCTCAAGTGTGTCCGAAGGGGTCTTAGGACCCCTTAAGACACACTTAAGCATTCCAATGTGTGAAAAAGGATCATCAGTACTTCCTAGGAGTCCTAACACATGATAAGTTGTACTAGGACCCCAAGGGACTCCTCGTGACCACTTTTGACACATTGAAATGCACAAGTGTGTTTGAAGGTGTCCTAGGACCCCTTAAAACACACTTGAGCATTCCAATGTGTCAAAAGGGGTCATGGGGACTCCCTAGGGGTCCTAGTATGCCTTATCATGGGTTAGGACCCCTAGGGAGTCCCCATGACCCCTTTTGACACTTTGGAACACTCAAGTGTGTGTGAGGGGGTCTTATGATCCCTTAAGACACACTTGAGCCTTCCAATGTGACAAAATAGGTCATCGGGACTTCTTAGCAGACCTAACATGTGATAAGGTGTACTAGGACACCTAGGAAGTCTCGCTGACCCCTTCTAACACATTGGAGTGCTCAAGTGTGTCCAAAGGGGTCCTAGGACCCTTTAAGAGACACTTGAGTATTCTAAAATGTCAAAAGGGGTCATGGGGACTCTCTTAGGGTCCTAGTATGCCTTATCACATGTTAGTACCCCTAAGGAGTCCCCATGACACCTTTTGACACATTGGAACACCCAAGTGTGTCAAAAGGGGTCATGGGGACTCTCTTGGGGTTCTAGTATGCCTTATCACATGTTAGGATGCCTGGCGAGTCCCCATGAACTTTTTTGACACATTGGAACACTCAAGTGTGTTTGAAGCTGTCCTAGGACCTCTTAAAACACACTTGAGCATTTCAATGTGTCAAAAGGGGTCATGGGGACTCCCTAGGGGTCCTATTAATCCTTATCACATGTTAAGACCCCTAGGGAGTCCCAATGAACCCTCTTGACACTTTGGAATAGTCAAGTGTGTCCGAAGGGGTCCTAAGAGCCCTTAGGACACACTCGAGCATTCCAATGTGTCAAAAGGGGTCATGGGGACTCCCTAGGGGTCTTAACATGTTATAAGTTGTGCTAGGACCCCTAGGGAGTCCCCATGACCCCTTTTGACACATTAGAATGCTCAAGTGTGTCTTAAGGGGTCTTAGGAACCGTTCAGACACACTTGAGAATTCTAATGTGTCAAAAGTGGTCAAGGGGACTCCCTAGGGGTCCTCACGAGTGACCAAGTGTACTAGGACACCTAGGGAGTTCCCATGACCTGTTTTGACACATTGGAATGCTCAAGTGTGTCTTAAGGGATCTTAGGACCCCTTCAGACACACTTGAGCATTCCAAAGTGTCAAAAGTGGTCATGGCAACTTCCTAGGGGTACTTACCCATGATAAGGTGTACTAGGACCCCTAGGGAGTCCCTATGACCCCTTTTGACACATTGGAAGGCTCAAGTGTGTCTTAAGGGATCCTAAGACACCCTAAGACACACTTGAGCATTCCAATGTGTTAAAAGGGGTCATGGGGACTCCCTAGGGGTCCTAACATGTGATAAGGCATACTAGGACCCCTAGAGAGTCCCCATGACCCCTTTTGACACATTGGAATGATCAAGTGTGTTTTAAGGGGTTGTAGGACATGTTAAGACACACTTGAACATTACAATGTGTCAAAAGGGGTCATGGGGACTCCCTAGTGGTCCTATCACGTGACAAAGCTTACTAGGACCGCTATAGAATCCACATGACCCCTTTTGAGACATTGGAATGCTCAAGTGTGTTTTATGAGGTCTTACGATAGCTACAGACACACTTAAGTGTTCTGATGTGTCAAAAGGGGTTATGCAGGCTCTATAGGAGTCCTAACATGTGATAAGGCATACTAGGACCCCTACGGAGTCCCCATGACCCCTTTTGAAATATTGGAAGGCTCAAGTGTGTCTTAAGGGGATGTAGGACACCTTAAGACACACTTGAGCATTCCAATGTGTCAAAAGGGCTCATGGGGACTCCCTAGGGGTCCTAGTATGCATTATCACATGTTAGGACCCCTAGGGAGTCCACATGACCCCTTTTGACACATTAGAATGCTCAAGTGTGTCTTAAGGGGTCCTAAGACCCCTTCAAACACACATGAGCATTCTAATGTGTCAAAATGGGTCATGGGGACTCCCTAGGGGTCCTAGTACACCTTATCCTATGTTAGGACCCCTAGGGAGTCCCCATGACCCCTTTTGACAAATTAGAATGCTCAAGTGTGTCCAAAGGGGTCTTATGACCCCTTATGAGAAACTTGGGCATTCTAATATGTCAAAAGGGGTCATGGGGACTTCCTAGGGGTCCTAACGTGTGATAAGGCATACTAGGACCCTTAGGGAGTCCCCATGACCTCTTTTGACATTTTGGAACACTCAAGCATTTTTGAAGTAGTTCTAAGACCCCTTAAGATGCACTTGAGCATTCCAATATGTTAAAAGGTGTCATGGGGACTCCCTAGGGGTCCTAACATGTGATATGTCATAGTAGCACCCGTAGGGAGTCCCCATGACTACTTTTGACACATTGGAATGCTCAAGTGTGTCTGATGGGGTTGTAGGATGCCTTAAGACACAGTTCAGCATTCCAATGTGTCAAAATGGGTCATCGGGACTTCCTAGGGGTCCTAACACTTGATAAGGCATACTATGACCCCAAGGGAGTGTGTGTGACCCCTTTTGACACTTTGAAACACTCAAGCATGTCAGAAGGGATCCTATGACCCCTTAAGACATGCTTGAGTGTTCTAATGTGTCAAAAGGGTTCATGGGGACTCCCTAGGGGTCTTAGCACGTGATAAGTCATCCCAGGACCCCTAGGGAGTCCCCATGACCCCTTTTGACAGATTCAAATGCTCAAGTGTGTCTGATGGGGTCGTAGGACCCCTTAAGACATAGTTCAGCATTCCAATGTGTCAAAAGGGGTCGTCAAGAATTTCTAGGGGTTCTAATGTGTGATAAGGTGTACTAGGACCCCAAGGGAGTCCCCGTGACCCCTTTTGACACATTGGAATGCATAAGTGTGTCTGAAGGTGTCCTAGGAACCCTTAAAACACACTTGAGCATTCCAATATGTCAAAAGGGGTCATGGGGACTGTCTTGGGGTCTTAGTACACCTTATCATGCTTTAGCACCCCTAGGGAATCCCCGTGACCCCTTTTGACACATTAGAATGCTCAAGTGCATCTGAATGTGTCTTAGGACCTGTTGGTACTCAAAATGCAGTTTTGAGGTACCATGTAAAATTTTGATTAGGTGCTCATTTTGGCTTTGTATTGCATGCTAGTATGGGCATATTTGGGGTCATATCTTGAGGTCTATGTGTTCATTGTTTTGCATTCATCCTATCGAGTTTTTTTGAGTCCTTAGATGGAATGTTCAAATGGGTTTGCATCAGTTCGTTTCTAGGTCTCTAAGTCAGAAAATGCTTGTGTAAAATTCACTGGGAAGGGTCACTTTGAGGTTGAGTAAAATGCACCCTAGAGAGCATCATGAAAATATGAGCCTAGCATCTTGTTGTACACTTTGCATACTCTTTATGTGTCAGGTTTTAGGCCTCTATGATAAGTTTTGACCCCATTTATTCATCCCCTTCTGGAGGTGTTTTCTAGTTTCTGCACTTGGCCCTTTTCCCAGTTTTGTCAGGAACCCTATTTGACATGTTATAAATTTTACCCGGTGGATTGGTAGAAAGGTTTTAATCATTTCCCTGCATTATAGACAAGTTTTACTCTACCCCTATCATTTTGTAGCTCATGATGAGAAATTGAAGCTGGTTCCATTTGCAGCTTTCATGTTTTGCATTGTTTGGTTATTCACCAATTTTCCAGAGCCCTATTTCGACTGTGAATAACTCATGCCCTATTGATCGGGTCATCAGTATGTTTGTCTCAGTGTATAGTAGACATAAAATACTTCCATGCTGTAAGATTGTGGCTCTTGATGTATTCATTTGGTCAATTTGCCAGATCTTTTCTGTTTGCAAAAGTGCAAATTGCCCAATTATGTTTTCTGCAATTTTGTCAAAGGCCTTCTTTGTCTGCTAATAACTTTTCACAGGATGATCCTATTATCAAAATTTTTGTTGTCCTATATTTCTGACAAGTTGTACTATATCTCATTCTGATTCAAGCATCCTGCCAATCCATTCATGCACTTTTCAAGGCTAATTCCAAATGTAGTTTATCAAGTTATGATAGTGTGTTTGTAGGAGCATAATGAAAAGGGAAACTTCAAAGGTTAATAACTTTCACCTCAGGTACAGTCAAGGGATGTCATTTTGCAGGGTGATTCTATGTATCTCAAGGTTTATGTCAGTCACATGGTGAGATTTGTTCAGGTGATTTGGTCAGTTTTCAAAGCCGGTTCTAGAGCCAACTTAAGTGATTTCAGACAGAGCAGAAAAGCAATGTTTTAAGTGGCTAACTTTGGTCAGTTTTATCTTGTGGCTCGGTTCTCTTCGAGATTTCTTCTTTGACATGCATATTTGTTTGTTGGAGGTGAACATGTGTGCTCAGTGACATGACCCTATGATGGCTATTGGCCAGTTTTAAGGCCGCTCTCAGATGTCAGCTAACGTTATTTGACAATCTTTGCAAAGGATAAAAGTGAAATAAATGGCCCAAACAAGATAATGCCATGATGTGTGAGAGCAAAGGAGTGTGTCACTAGTGTGAGTTATCACTAAGATTGGGTACAAGATATTTGTGTACGTAGAAATGGCTAGTGTTACTGGTGCTCATTTATCATTGTTGTTTTTTAGAGGGCAATGCATCAAGGTTGTGTCTCAAATTTTGAGAAAATTAAAGCAAAGTGATTTTGTGATGCCAAATATCATAGACAAATGCAAAGGATGTGGAGAAAAAGAAGATAAAAAAAGGGTTGAAGGCAAGAGCCAGTTAAAAACAAAAGTGTGAATGCATAGCCAGTCACGTTTTTTACCATAGCTCAAAAAATACAAACTAGGTTGGGCAGAATTTTACATATGTTTGAGATGACAATGTGTGTATTATACAGAAATTTTTTTAGAAAAACTCAGTTTGAAAATCAAAAGTTATGGTCCTTTGAGTACTCGCAGCAATAAAAAATCAGCAATGCTTCCAAAAGTTTAATCCCACATTGCTCAAGAAATGACCATTTCAAGTGTTTAAAAGATATACCACTCACATAATGAAATGAATAAAGAGAAGAAGGCTCTCAAGAGTGTGCAAAACTAGTGCATTGGGATGCATTCCAATGACCATAAAGCACTAAATTTTGTATAAAAATGCTGGCGAAAAATGCTAGTGGTTAAATCATAAACATTTAGAGAATTGGAGAATGTTTAGTCTCTAGTTCTCCAAATATAAATGGTTAATGAGATAACATCCAGAGAATTGGAGAATACACTTGGTCGCGAGTTCTCCAAATGGTTGGCAGTTAGTCTCCAGTTCTCCAAATGGTTAGTGGTTAAGAGATAACATTCAGAGAATTGGAGAATGCTTAGTCTCTAGTTCTCCAAATGGTTGGCGGTTAGTGAAAATGATTCAGAGAACTAGAGAATGCTTAGTCTCTAGTTCTCCAAATGCAAATGGTTAAGTCATAAACATTTAGAGAATTGGAGAATGCTTAGTCTCTAGTTCTCCAAATACTTGACAGTTAATGAAAATGATTTAGAGAACTAGAGAATACACTCAATCACCCATTCTCCAAATGATAACCATGGTCAAAGAAAGATTTAGAGAATTGGAGAATAGAGCTTTTGCCAGTTCTCCAGAGTTAACTGTAGTTAGTCTGATCATCTGGAGATTCAAAGAATGCATATAGTCGCTAGTTCTCCCAATCAGTGGGTTAACCTAAGGTCAAGTCTAAGCATACAATGAGGTGGTGACAAGTGTCAAGTCCTGGTGCCTTATGAGGTAAAAGTGCATAATATTAAAATGATATAGATTGCAGATTGAGAAAGAATTTAAAAATGATAAAGTAGAAACTATTGAAAATATTCAAAAATTTAAATGTCATTTTTTGCCAGAATATATAAGTATTATATATTGCAGGAAAGGTCTCGGAACAAGGATTCTAATGGTGGTGAGTATTTTTAGTTTCAATCAAGTATGAAAGAGCAGTTTGAGTTCAAAATTCGAGGATCAGAATCAGATATCAAATAAGTTTGAAGAAATGATTGCACATATCAGATCAGTTTGGGAATCAGTTGCAGGGAGATGAGAGGAATGTTGAAGATATTTTTATGTAAGAGGGATAGCTGTTAGTTGGTTTTGGGAATGGACTCTCAATTGCTATATCTTGGATTTTTCTCATTGTAACATAGATGTTGAAATTTATGCTGGAGAGTAGCTTCCAGGCTTTGGGTCTTATTTTCTGTGTGTCTTTGTATTGTAAATGTATAGTTATAGATAAATTTTAATGAGAACAATGGGAATCCCGATTCAGTTCTTGTTTGATGTCTTTGTGTGCATGATCTTAATTCTTGTGTATTGATTTGTAAAGCATGCCAGTATACCAGTTATAAGGTACTTGTGAGTTTGAATTCAAGTTTCTTTCAAGGAGAGAGTAAGTCTTGATTTCAAGTTCTGAGAATTATAGGTTTGTATATGAATTCGATGTCCAGGAATTGGAGTGAGAGAAGTGATTTGTAAGGCACTTCACTTGGTTTCTTTGAGTTTGGGATTAAGGTTTTCTATGAATGTATGTTTGTATGACTCTGTTGCCCAATGAACAAGGCACTGGTCCTGGTTTGCTTTGTAGTTTTCATCATCAACCTTTAAAATTCAATCCATCTTTAATTTCATGTTTGAGAGCATTCATGTTTATGTCTTGTGTTTCCTTAATACAAGTGTTGTTAGTGATTCTTTGAAGAAATGAATCCAAGGGTTAGCTTGCCTAAGCTCAAAGCTCGAAGAGAAGAAGGAGTTTATCCTTGTTGTCACGTTGGCCATTTTCCTAGTTCTTAGCAGATCATACAGGTGGGATCCTATATAAGACTAGTTGAGTTGAACTCCCATGTTTTATAAGCCTAAGAACTATTCACTGATTGTCATATCTGCATAAAAGGTTGTAGTGAGTAAGTTTTTATGTATGCAGATCTTATCATGTTTTAGGTGCACCCGCCTGAGTGTGTCGAACTCGAAGCAGAAGGAGGATCAAATCCTCATCAATTAGTCTTTTCTTGCCCCTCAGTTTGCATGAACAAGTAGATTTGTGTTACTGGACAAAGATCCCTATGTTTGGTTTTCATATTTCTCTTCTAGAATTGAGGGATATAAGAAAAATGGCTAACAGGACCCATTAAAACACACTTGAGCATTCCAATGTGTCAAAAGGGGTCATGGGGACTCCCTAGGAGTCCTAACATGTGATAAGGCATACTAGGACTCCTTGGGAGTCCCCATGACCCCTTTTGACATATTAGAATTCTCAAGTGTGTCTTAAGGGGTCTTAGGACACCTTCAGACACACTTGAATTTTCCAATGTGTCAAAAGGGATCATGGGGACTCCCTAGGGGTCCTAACTTATGATAAAGCATACTAGGACCCCTAGGGAGTCCCCATGACCCCTTTTGACATATTGGAAACCTCAAGTGTGTCTTAAGGGGTCATAAGACCCCTTTGGAGACACTTGAGCATACTAAAGTGTCAAAAGGGGTCATGGGGACTCCCTAGGGGTCCTAACGCATGATAAGGGATACTATGACCCCTAGGGAGTCCCCATGACCCCTTTTGACACATTGGAATGCTCAAGTGTGTTCGAAGGGGTCTTAAGATTGCTTAAGACACACTTGAGCATTCCAAAATGTCAAAAGGGGTCATGGGGACTCCGTAGGGATCCTAACACGTGATAAGTCATACTAGGAAACCAAGGGAGTCCCCATGACCCCTTTTGGCACATTGGAACACTCAACCATGTCTTAAGGGGTCATAGGATCCCTTAAGACATGCTTGAGTGTTCCAATGTGTCAAAAGGGGTCATGGGGACTCCGTTGGGGTCCTAGTACACCTTATCATGCATTAGGACCCATAGGGAGTCCCCATGACACCTTTTGTCACATTAGAATGGTCAAGTGTGTCTAAAGTTATCCTAGGACACTTTAAAACACACTTGAGCATTCCAATATGTCAAAAGGGGTCATGGAGACTCCCTAGGGGTCCTAATAAGCCTTATCATGTGTTAGGACCCCTAGGGAGTCCACATGACCCATTTTGAGACTTTAGAACACTCAAGTGTGTTGGAAGGGGTCCTAAGACCCCTTACAACACACTTTAGCCTTCCAATTTGTCAGAAGGGGTCATCAAGATTTCTTAAGAGTCCTAACACGTGATAAGACATATTAGGACCCCTAGGGAGTCCCCCTGACCCTTTTTGACACATTAGAATGCTCAAGTGTGTCTGAAGGGGTCCTAGGACCCCTTAAGAGACACTTGAGCATTCCAATGTGTCAAAAAGGGTCACGAGGATTTCCTAGGGGTCCTAACATGTGATAAGGCTTATAAGGACCCCTAGGGAAACCCCATGACCCCTTTTGACACATTGGAATGCTCAAGTGTGTCTTAAGGGGTCCTAAGACCCCTTAAGAGTCACTTGAGCATTCCATTGTGTCAAAAGGGGCCATGTGGACTCCCTAGGGGTCTGAACATGTGATAAGGTGTACTAGGACTCCTAAGGAGTCCCCATGACCCCTTTTGACACATTGGAACACTCAAGTGTGATAAGGTGTCCTAACGCATGGTAAGGTGTACTAGGACCACAATGGAGTCCCCATGACCCCTTTTACCACATTAGAATTCTTGAGTGTGTCTTAAGGGGTCTCAGGAGCCCTTCAGACACACTTGAGCATTTCAATGTGTCAAAAGAGGTCATGGGGACTCCTTTGGGGTCATAGTATGCCTTATTAGGCATTAGGACCCCTAGGGAGTCCCCATGACCCCTTTTGACACATTGGAATGCTGAAGTGTGTCTTAAGGGGACCTAAGACCACTTCAAACACACTTGAGCATTCCAATGTGTCAAAATGGGTCAAGGGGACCCCCTAGGGGTCCTAGTATGCTTTATCATGTGTTAGGATACCTAGGGAGTCCCCATGACCCCTTTTGACATATTAGAATGCTCAAGTGTGTCTGAAGGGGTCTTATGACCCCTTAAGACACACTTGAGCATTGCAATGTGTCAAAAGGGGTCATGGGAACTTCCTAGGGGTCCTAACATGTGATAAAGCATACTAGGACCCCTAGGGAGTCCCCATGACTCCTTTTGACACTTTGGAAAATTGAAGTGTGTCCGAAGGGGTCCTAAGACCCCTTAAGATGCACTTGAGTGTTCCAATGTGTCAAAATGGGTTGTGGGGACTCCGTAGGTGTCCTAATGCATGATAAGGCATACTAGGACCCATAGGGAGTCCCCATCACCCCTTTCGACACATTGAAATGCTCAAGTCTATTCGAAGGGGTTGTAGGACCCCTTAAGACACACTTGAGCATTCCAATGTGTCAAAACGGATCATCAAGACTTCGTAGGGGTCCTACCCCATGCTAAGGCATACTAAGACCCCAAGGGACTCCCTGAGATTGCTTTTGACATGTTAGAATGCACAAGTGTGTTTGAAGCTATCACAAGATCCCTTAAAACACACTTGTACATTCCAATGTGTCAAAAGGGGTCATAGGGACTCCCTAGGGGTCCTAGTAAGCCTTATCATGGGTTAGGACCCCTAGGGAGTCCCCATGACCCCTTTTGACACTTTGAAACACTCAAGTGTGTGTGAGGGGGTCCTAAGATCCCTTAAGACACACTTGAGCTTTCCAATGTGTCAAAAGGGGTCATCGAGACTTCCTAGGGGTCCTAACGCATGATAAGGCATACTAGGACACCTAGGGAGTCCCCCTGACCCCTTCTGACACATTAGAATGCTCAAGTGTGTCCAAAGGGGTCCTAGGATCCCTTAAGAGACACTCGAGTATTCCAATATGTCAAAAGCGGTCATGGGGACTCTCTTGGGGTCTTAGTATGCCTTATCACACGTTAGGGCCCCTAGGGAGTCCCCATGATGCCTTTTGACACATTCAAACACTCAAGTGTGTCTGAAGCTATCCTAGGATCTCTTAAAACATGCTTGAGCATTCCAATTTTTTGAAAGGGGTGATGGGGACTCCCTAGGGGTCCTAGTAATCCTTATCACATGTTAGGACCCCTAGACATTCCCCATGAACCCTCTTATCACTTTGGAACACTCAAGTGTGTCCGAAGGGGTCTTAAGACCCCTTAGAACACACTTGAAGTTTCCAATGTGTCAAAAGGGGTCATTGGGACTCCCTAGGGGTCTTAACATGTGACAACATGTGCTAGGACCCTTAGGAAGTCCCCATGACCCATTTTGACAAATTAGAACACTCAAGTGTGTCTTAATGGGTCTTAGGAACCCTTCGGACACACTTGAGCATTCCAATATGTCAAAAGTAGTCAAGGGGACTCCCTAGGGGTCCTAACAAGTGACTAGGCGTATTAGCAAACCTAAGGATTCCCCATGACCCATTTTGATAGTTTGGAATGCTCAAGTGTGTCTTAAGGGGTCTTAAGACCACTGCGGACACACTTGAGCATTCCAAAGTGTCAAAAGGGGTCATGGGAACTTCCTAGAGGTCCTAATGCATGATAAGGCATACTAGGACCCCTAGGGAGTCCCTATGACCCCTTTTGACAAATTGGAAGGCTCAAGTGTGTCTTAAGGGGTCCTAAGACCCCTTTGAACACACTTGAGCATTCCAATGTGTCAAAATGGGTCATGGGGAATCCCTAGGGGTCCTAGTATGCCTTATCATGTGTTACGATACCTAGGGAGTCCCCATCACCCCTTTTGACACATTAGAATGCTCAAGTGTGTCCAAAGGGGTCTTATGACCCCTTAAGACACACTTGACCATTCCAATGTGTTAAAAGGCATCATGGGAACTTCCTAAGGGTCCTAACACATGGTAAAGCATACTAGGACCCCTAGGGATTCCCCATGACTCCTTTTGACAGTTTGGAAAATTGAAGTGTGTCTGAAGGGGTCCTAAGAGCCCTTAAGACACACTTGAGTGTTCCAATGTGTCAAAAAGGGTCATGGGGACTCCCTAGGGGTCCTAACGTGTGATAAGGCATACTAGGACCCCTAGGGAGTCCCCATGACCCCTTTTGACACATTGAAATGGTCAAGTGTGTCCGAAGGGGTTGTAGGACCCCTTAAGACACACTTGAGCATTCCAATGTGTCAAAAGGGGTCATCGGGACTTCCTAGGGGTCCTAATGCATGATAAGGCATACTAGGACCCCAAGGGACTCCCAATAACCGCTTTTGACATATTGGAATGCAATAGTGTGTTGAAGGTGTCCTAAGACCCCTTAAAACACACTTGAGTATTCCAATGTGTCAAAAGGGGTCATGGGGACTCCCTAGGGGTCCTAGTAAGCCTTATCATGGGTTAGGACCCCTAGGGATTCCCCTAGACCCCTTTTGACACTTTGGAATACTCAAGTGTGTGCGAGGGGGTCCTAAGACCCCTTAAGAAACACTTAAGCCTTCCAATGTGTCAAAAGGGGTCATTGAGACTTCCTAGGGGTCCTAACGCATGACAAGGTGTTTTAGGACACCTATGGAGTCCCCTTGACCTCTTCTAACACATTGGAATGCTCAAGTGTGTCCAAAAGGGCCTAGGACCCCTTAAAAGACACTTGAGTATTCCAATATGTCAAAAGGGGTCATGAGGACTCTCCTGGGGTCCTAGTGTGCCTTATCACATGTTAGGACCCCTAGGGAGTCCCCATGACACCTTTTGACACATTGGAACACTCAAGTGTGTCTTAGGCTATGCTGGGACCTTTTAAAAAAAACTTGAGCATTCCAATGTGTCAAAAGGGGTCATTTGGACTCCCTAGGGGTCCTATTAATCCTTATCACATGTTAGGAACCCTAGGGAGTCCCCATGAGCCCTCTTGACACTTTAGAACACTCAAGTTTGTCCGAAGGGGTCCTAAGACCCCTTAGGACATACTTGAGCATTCCAATGTGTCAAAAGGGGTCATGGGGACTCCCTAGGGGTCTTAACATGTGATAAGGCATCTTAGGACCCCTAGGGAGTCCCCATGACCCCTTTTGACACATTGGAACACTCAAGTGTGTCTTAAGTGGTCCTAGGAACTCTTTGGACACACTTGAGCATTCCAATGTATCAAAAGTGGTCAAGGTGACTCCCTAGCAGTCCTAACGAGTGACCAGGTGTACTAGGACACCTAGGGAGTCCTCATGGCCCATTTTCATACATTGGAATGCTTAAGTGTGTCTTAAGGGGTCTTAGGACCCCTTGGGACACACTTGAACATTCCAAAGTGTCAAAAGGGGTCATGGGGACTTCCTTGGGGTCCTAATGCATGTTAAGGTGTACTAGGACACCTAGGGATTCCCCATGACACCTTTTGACACATTGGAAGGCTTAAGACACACTTGAGCCTTCCAATATGTGAAAATGGGTCATGGGGTCTCCCTAGGGGTTTTAATGCATGCTAACACTTACTAGGACCCCTAGGGAATCCCCATGAGCCCTTTTGACACATTAGAATGCTTAAGTGTGTTTTAAGGGGTACTAAGACACCTTCGGAGACACTTGAGCATTCGAGTGTGTCAAAAGGTGTCATGGGGACTCCTTAAAGGTCCTAATGCATGATAAGGCATACTAGGACCCCTAGGGAGTCCCCATGACCCCTTTTGACATATTGGAAGCATCAAGTGTGTCCTAAGGGATCGTAGGACACCTTAAGACACACTTTAACATTCCAAAGTGTCAAGAGGGGTCATGGGGAGTCCCTAGCCTTCCTAACACATGATAAGGTGTACTAGGAACCCTAGGGAGTCTCCATGAAGCCTTTGGACATGTTGGAATGCTCAAGTGTGTCTTAAGGTTTCCTACAACCCCTTATAACACACTTGAGTATTTGAATGTGTCAAAAGGATTCATGGGGACTCCCTAGGGGTCCTAGTACACCTTATCATATGTTAGGACCCCTAGGGAGTCCCCATGACCCCTTTTGAAATATTGGAATGCTCAAGTGTGTCTTAAGGGTTCATAACACCCCTTCAAACACACTTGAGCATTCCAATGTGTCAAAATGGGTCATGGGGACTCCCTAGTGGTCCTAGTATGCCTTATCATGCGTTAGGACCCCTAGGGAGTCCCCATGACCCCTTTTGACACATTAGAATGCTCAAGTGTGTCCGAAGGGGTCATAAGACCCCTTACGACACACTTGAGCATTCTAATGTTTCAAAAAGGGTCATGGGGACTTCCTAGGGGTCCTAACATGTGATAAGGCATACTAGGACCCCTAGGGAGTCCCCATAACCTCTGTTGACACTTTGGGACACTCAAGCATATCTGAAGGTGTTCTAAGACCCCTTAAGATACACTTGAGCCTTCCAATATGCCAAAAGGGGTCATGGGGACTCCCTAGGGGTCCTAACACATGATAAGTCATACTAGGACCCCTAAGGAGTTCCCATGACCACTTTTGACAAATTGGAATGATCAAGTGTGTCCAATGGGGTCATAGGATGGCTTATGACACACTTCAGTATTCCAATGTGTCAAAAGGGGTCATCGGGACTTCCTAGAGGTCCTAATGTGTGATAAGGCATACTAGGAACCCAAGGGAGTCCCCATGACCCCTCTTGACATTTAGGAACACTCAAGCATGTTAGAAGGGGTCCATTGACCCCTTCAAATGCACTTGAGTGTTCCAATTTGTCAAAAGGGTTCATGGGGACTCTCTAGGGGTCCTAAGGCATGATAAGTCATACCAGCACCCCTAGGGAGTCCCCATGACCCCTTTTGACACATTGGAATGCTCAACTATGTTTGATGGGGTTGTAGGACCCCTTAAGACACACTTTAGCATTCCAATGTGTCAAGAGGGGTCATCAGAAATTACTAGGGGTCCTAATGCCTGATAAGGCATACTAGGACCCTAAGGGAGTCCCCGTGAACCCTTTTGACACATTGGAATGCACGTGTGTCTAAAGGTGTCCTAGTACCTCTTAAAACCAACTCAAGCATTCCAATATGTCAAAAGGGGTCATGGGGACTCTCTAGGGGTCCTAGTACGTCTTATCAATCGTTAGGACCCCTAGGGAATCCCCATGACTCCTTTTGACACATTGGAATGCTCAAGTGTGTCTGAATATGTCTCAGGACCCCTTAAAACACACTTGAGTAGTCCAATGTGTCAAAAGGGGGCATGGGGACTCCCCAGGGGTCCTAGTAATTGTTATCATGTGTTAGGACCACTAGGGAGTCCCTATGACCCCTCTTGACACTTTTGAACACTCAAGTGTGTCCGAAGGGGTCCTAAGGGGTCATGCGGACTTCCTAGGGGTCCTAACATGTGATAATGCATACTAGGACTCCTAGGGATTCCGCATGACCCCTTTTGACACATTGCAATGCTCAAGTGTGTCTTAAGGGGTCTTAGGAGCCCTTCAGGCACACTTGAACCTTCCAATGTGTCAAAAGGGGTCATGGGGACTCACTAGGGGTTATAACATGTGATCAAGTGTACTAGGTGACCTAGGGAGTCACTATGACCCCTTTTGACACACTGGATCACTCAAGTGTGTCTTAAGGGGTCTTAGGAGACCTTTAGACACACTTTAGTGTTTCAATGTGTCAAATGGGGTCATGGGGAATCCCTAGGGGTCGTAACGCATGATAAGGCATACTAGGACCCCTAGGGAGTCCTCATGACACCTTTTGACACCTTGGAACACTCAAGTGTGTCTTAAGGGGTCGTAGGACACCTTAAGACACACTTGAGCATTCCAATGTGTCAAAAGGGGTCATGGGGACTCCCTAGGGGTCATAGTATGGCTCATGACGCATTAGGACCCCTAGGGAGTCCCCATTACCCCTTTTGACACATTGTAATGCTCAAGTGTGTCTTAAGGTGTCCTAAGGCCCTTCAAACACACTTGAGCATTCCACTATTTCAAAGTGGGTCATGGGGACTCTGTAGGGCTCCTAGTATGTCTTATCACACATTAGGACCCCTAAGACATGCCCATGACCCCTTGTGACACATTAGAATGTTCAAATGTGTCCGAAGGGGTCTTATGGCCCCTTAAGACACACTTGGGCATTCTAATGTGTCAAAAGGGGTAATGGGGACTACCTAAGGATCCTAACGCATGATAAGGCATACTAGGACCCCTAGGGAGTCCCCATGACCCCTTTTGACACTTTGGAACACTCAAGTGTGTCCAAAGGGGTCCTAAGACCCCTTAAGATGCACCTAAGCATTCCAATGTGTTAAAAAGCATGTAACACCCCGCCAGACAACCCAAGAGGAAAAGACATAAAACCTCTATAAAATGCAAGTAGTGATTTTTTTAATTTATTTATTTATTTATTTTAACTAGAATAATATTCATCATTACACTTCATATTTCTAAAAGAAGAAATAATTTTCTACTACTTGAATGTAAGATTTATACAACTTAAGTCCTCTCGGGTTCCCTAACGTCGCTACTAAAGCAACATCATATAAACCATTTAAATGCATAAGATATTCACGGAATGATGAGCTTAAAAGATCTACATTCATTTTAATGCACCAAGTTAAATGTCCCTAACTTATTTCTTTTATTAAACATAGGTTAATCACCCAACATCATTATTCCTTTTATCAACTCATTCCATAAATTCATATTGATTTCATCTACATCTACTATCCTTTATATCACTTTTCTCTAATAATTTAGGTAAGAGATTAATATTCATTAAGGTAGGCATTATCCTAGGTACTTCATTAACATGAACCAAGTATTAACATTATAATCAAGTTACTATTTTATTGCATTGTTTCATAACCATTCATTATTAATAATTCCAATCACTAACCTATCATTTCTCAATAATTTCCTTGGATCCTTTCATGAAGAGAGAATCCATTATTTTTGTGATACATCATTATATATAACTATATTTAAGATTATTTCCTTTACATATGGACAACATAAGAGGATAGGAGAAATAACATAAATATTTTCTTTTAATGCTAGTAACATGTCCAATAGGTAACAACTAGGAAATTCCTAAGGTGGTGATAAAATTTACCCAAAGTCACAACACAAAAGAAAAGACAAGAAGACCACAAGGACTACCAGAGGCATGATCAAATTTGGTAGAGACTCTAAGCTACAAGCTAGGTGAGTGTCATCGCATAGCCCTCACCCCTTGGGTTGTCCTGGTACTAGCCACTCTTGGCCCCAGCCCCCAAGTAGGCACATGCGGAACCGAATGCCTCTCGTACAGACAAGGTCATCCAGTCGTACCTACGCATAGGTACCTTCTCCCACTCCCATCCTTAGTCTTTACTAGCACTAAAGGCATGGGTGAGGCAAAATTAATCTTGATTAGTGTATAATTTCCCATTCCAATAATCTCTCATTCCCAATTCATTTATTTAGGTTATCACTTGATTAAATAACTCATAGCAGGTTCTCCTGGTACTAGCCACTTAGGGCCCCGGCCCCTCACTATGAGCCACTCACCTAGTGTACCTAGGTTCCCTAACATACATATAAAAATCATAAGAACATAATAGATTCATCATCAAAAATTCATATCAATTCCATAACAACATTTCATTGAGTTTAGGAAAACATATGTTGTCCCTAGTCCACTTGACAACCCTAAACCCAATATGACATTCAGAATGTTCCAAACATATAAGAAGACAGCCAAATGATATTATAAACATATTCAGAGTATAAATAGATTCAATTAACCAAAAAATAATTCTAATAGCCTCTGGTAACTATACGAAACCTTAAAACTTAATGATGTTCTTAAACTGAATTATTTCAAGCAAGGATTAAATGCAAAGAATAGTCATCATAGAACAGTCAACCATATCTTCCACAAAACAAATAATAAAGGAAATAAATTTAGTGGAGATTTAGATAAAATAATTATGGACTCTCAATTTGATTTTTAGGAAGATCCAACAATGGGAAAGAAAGTTATGACTTCTGGTTTAAAATAAAAAATTCTACTTAGGGTTCAGACCTGCCTTCACTAAAACGGTTGTAATTTTCACAAAACATAATTAAAATTTACTAAACCAATTGTAAATTAAATATAAGACTTAAGATAATCTCTGATATCAAATTCAGACTTTTATATGATCATATCAGCCTGTAGCATACGAATACATTTGACAGAAAATTTGGAATCAAGAATGGACAGGCATAGTCTGCCAAAATGTCAAAAATAAGGCATTAATTCGACCCTAAAAATAAAATCAGAGAGATACCCATTTGATATCGGTGAATTTTAATTCAAGAAAATCAATTTAGTAAAACCCTAAATGCAATTTAAATTATTATAATAATAGATCTCCAAAAATGGGTTGCTAAAAACCTTAGGAAAACACATGCCAATTCTTACAAATAAAAACTCAAAACTTTAAAATAACCATAGAAATGAAAAGTAAAGATATAATAAATAATGATAATATATAAATAGATCCATAATATATCAGACACATAAAGTAACTAAAATATTCAATCCATACCTCATATCCTACGAAGGTTGAATCGAAGAAGGAAGGAAACAAAAGAGAAGACAATTCCAAACTTGAGATGCATCCTTCAAACCCTATCCACTTTTAGAAATCTCCATGAAAGAAAGAAATAATTCCAAAGCAAAGAATTCCTCTCTCAACTACTGAAATTCTCACAAAAATGTCTCTCTCCCAAAAGCAAGGATAACCAAAAATTCTTAAAGACATATGCTTACAAACTCTCCCTCACATCTCCAAGTTTTCTCTCCAAAATCTCCATGAAAAGTAAGGCCATCCTATCCTCAATGCTTCAGCCCCAAAATCTCCTCCCTTCAAATGAGAAAGTAGTGCATATAAATAGATTTCCAAAGGTTGAGAGGAAAAGTAACCAACTCCCAACTAACTCTTAACTAAAGGGTATTATAAAATAACTTAATATCATACAACTATATTACTCAAATATTCAATAAAAGATTATTTGTATTCATTCATACACATATGTAATATTATCCTAACATATATGCATATGCCATCATTAATTACATCAATATCTATATATATAACCTATCTTCATTATTAATAATTAACAATTGAGAATAATATACCTCGCATTATTTAATATTTAATTATTAATAATATTATACTTTACATTAATCCCAAAATATACACCATCAACAATATCTACAATAATTAACATATAATCACATATAAATTATATATATATAAATACATATATGTGTGCACCCATATATATATTTCCATAGATAATTATATTTATATAGATACATGCCAAATACCAAACACTATAATCTATAAGATTATGAAGTAATAGATCACAATATTATTACCTATTTATAATTACTATAGGATATAACACTAAGGTAGATTAAAATAACATGTCTCAAAATAAATCTAATCATCGAAATAGGCCATAAAAATCAACTATGAAACATATCGAGAAAACCATAAGATCAAACAAGGTCAACCAAAGTCAACAAGGAAAGTCAAGCCAAACTCCTGAAACACAACATAGAAAGATTAACTAAGAATCATACCAAGAAGGAGAAATAAATAAAATGAGTAAACAAATCATACAACCAAATGAATTCAAGTGGCCACAAGGCACTAACTACAACCATGCCCAACCGGGTGCATTGGATCTGGGTTTTTGACCCAAAGGTTGACTGACAAAGAAGGAACCCTAATATTCCCAAATTGGAATAATAAAAAAGGAAGACTCATGTAGGGGCCTTAGTACTATCTCCATAACAACAGCCATCAAGGATTTGAGGGCATGCTCAGACCTGTGAAGCTAGTTGAAGTTGATGCTCGGTACCTGCAAGCCTGCATCACAAAGAAGAAATACATATGCACGGATATACATATAAAAGAAAACATTGCAGACAGATGACCAGGATCGATACATCGTGTGGACCTCAGCTATGTGAGTAACTATGACTTCATCCTGAATCATGAAAATACATCATGTATATATATACACTCAAAGCATGTAGCATCATCATAACGAAGGTTAGAATCTCAAGCATTGTGTTAGTCTCTTATCAATACTAATAATAAATCAACATAATCAAATCATCAAGTGAGATACAAGATTCATCCAAAGTAACCTTAATAAAAGAAAATATAAATAACCCCTTATATATATCTATCAAGTACATATCATATAACATCCTAACTATGTTCATAAAGGTCTTGTAGGTACTCAATACATACATGGAGATAAATACATACATGGAGATAAATACATACAAAAATGATACCTTTAGATAGTATGTATGATATTAGAATCATTGAGTACTAGCTTATGAAATTATTATAAACAACTATAGGAATAGATCAAACAAGTATCATGTACAACTTAAGCTGTAAGAAAACATCGAAGGATCTTAATTCTTTCAAAAACAAAAAACTTATATTAGGGTTAGAGGGGTATTACATCATCCCCCACTAAGATTCAACTTACTCCTGGAAGTCGGGAATGTGAACTATATACACACCTTATCTAATAGAATTATATTATTACTATTCTAGATCCTAATTTAATGATTGCACACATTCTTCTCCTATCAAGAGTTTTGGTAAATCCTATCTTATTACAACTTTAGTGTAGATTAACTCAATTCAATTAGTAATGACTTTCAAAAAGAATTACCTATGTGATTCTATCACTTTATGCAGTAAGTTTGTTAACAAGATACTTGAAATTACATCAAAATTATTGTTATCAAGTCGAAACTCTAAGGTATTCATGTTTACTCACTAATATCAATATATTAGGAAATTGTATGTTTTACCAACTAAGATTATCACTTCCTTTCACAATATCAAAGTTCCTATCTATGGTAACTAGTATAAAAAAATTTATAAAAAAAAAAAAAAAATAAGAATTTATGATATATTTTCCCTTTTGAGACATAATCTAACCCTACATAATACAACTTGTGAGACCTTATTACAAATAGGGTCCAAAATTTGTGTCCCTTACAAGCTATGAATACCAAACATAGAGAGGTATGTAACATTTATATTTGTTATGATCATGAAGGGAATACATCAAATAATTTTTATTTACTTTTGTAATCATGAAAATAAAATAATCTAGATACTTGAAACTTACCATTTTCATTAACACATAGTTTTATAAGAAATATTCCTTTACATCAAAGCTTTAAGTAGAATTCCAATGACATAGTACACACAAATTTTACAATATACATATTCTAAGTCATCTTTCATAATAGTTGTAGTACTTGATTTCCAAAAACACATTCACACCCTAGAGGAGATCTAAACAATTTACAATTTATTGCACCATTATTCATTAAGTTGGGATCCCTTCTTAAAGCTTACTATTTATATATGCACTTTTCCCTAATTTGCATGTCAGGAGGTTTCCATATAGCATTTACTTAAGAGGTATTTCAAATTATTTATTTCATAATGATCATAGATCCATCAAGAGAGAAAGAAGTATACGAGTCCTACTACTATAACCACAACATCTAAATTAATAACATTAACTACTGTACATAACTTTAATTTATACCCTTTACCTATTTGAAACATTACCCTCATACACTTTAAAATTTTGAGATAACATCAGTTCTAAGTAGAAATTGAGTAAGGTACATTTCTATAACATTTATTTACCACAACAACTCCTTATTCATAGTTGTTCAATCACTTAATGTTGTTAATTTCTTACTACTATGGTGTTGATCACAATGTATACAAAACATGAATTTGTTTCCAAAATACTCATCTAGGATCCTAACTATTCACTAGGCATTTTGCAAGACCTATATTTAATAAAAACAACTTCCATCATTAGTACAGATAATCCATCATCGCACATACTCTTCCCTAGAATTTCTTGATTATGTTATCTTAAATCCTTTTTGTGCAATTTAATAAGATATGCTGAAAGGATATAACTTCTTACCAAGATAGGGACAAAAATTCCTCTTCCTAAATGAAAATGTGAATTATAGCCTATGATAAAATCTTGGGGACATAGGTCCTTCACCCAAGGGTTTCCTAATTGAGTATTTACAAATTTTCCTGATATATTATTGTCTTGTCTAAACAATTTTAGTCATGCAAAACTTATTTCTTAAGAGGGGAGAGAGAAAGAGAGAGAGAAATGCATATGACAGTAAATTATTTGTTCCTAATTTGTTTATTTATTATTATTATTATATTTTTTCACTTCTTTCCTAGGTACATATTATTAGCCATGTAATCTAATTATTGCCCTATCAGTCCTATCAAGTACTACCACAATCATTTCATTCTTTTAAAGATCCAAAAAAAATCTATTTCTAAGATACCTTGAGTAGGATAAAATTCAACTAGGTATTTGTAAGGAGATAGAGTGCACAACATTATATTATAGGTAGGATCAAGGGGTAATATTATCTACTACCATAATTAAGATTCAAAACATTTCGTATCTTTTAACTTTTGACCCTTCTAGGGATACCAATACCTTTCAAGAAAACAAACACAAGTCTCAAGAATTCTTCGCCATTCCATTAATATTATAGGAAACATACACTTAACACATCATTGATCTCATTATGCAAAAACATAAGTAATTGTTAGAATATAACTCAATCATAGAGGAATAGGTGTGCCCTTGTAAGACAATACAACATAAGAACACGAAATGTAGCCTTCGTTTCCTAAGATTCAAGTTTTAGCATAACAACATAATCCAAAAAGAGACAAAGTGAAGATACTCAAGGTTATACATAGGTGAGCTATGAGTCCCAGAGTTCCCAGTGTAGAAACCTAGGGCTCTGATACCAGATGTAACACCCCGCCAGGCAACCCAAGAGGACAAGACATAAAACCTCTATAAAATGCAAGTAGTGAATTTATTTATTTATTTATTTTAACTAGAATAATATTCATCATTACACTTCATATTTCTAAAAGAAGAAATAATTTTTTACTACTTGAATGTAAGATTTATACAACTTAAGTCCTCCCGGGTTCCCTAATGTCACTACTAAAGCAACATCATATAAACCATTTACATGCATAAGATATTCATGGAATAATGAGCTTAAAAGATCTACATTCATTTTAATGCACCAAGTTAAATGTCCCTAACTTATTTCTTTTATTAAACATAGGTTAATCACCCAACATCATTATTCCTTTTATCAACTCATTCCATAAATTCATATTGATTTCATCTACATCTACTATCCTTTATATCACTTTTCTCTAATAATTTAGGTAAGAGATTAATATTCATTAAGGTATGCATTATCCTAGGTACTTCATTAACATCAACCAAGTATTAACATTATAATCAAGTTACTATTTTATTGTATTGTTTCATAACCATTCATTGTTAATAATTCCAATCACTAACCTATCATTTCTCAATAATTTTCTTGGATCCTTTCATCAAGAGAGAATACATTATTTTTGTGATACATCATTATATATAGCTATATTTAAGATTATTTCCTTTACATATGGACAACATAAGAGGATAGAAGAAATAACATAAATATTTTCTTTTAATGCTAGTAACATGTCCAATATTCCACATTCTTTTCTCTTTCTTTTACCTAGAACTACCCATTCCCTTAGCATTGCCTTGAATTGAGATTACATCAATACTACAAGACTCCTTTTAGGAGATTAAAATTACATAAATACAGATACATAAGTACATCTCAACATATTAAAATATCCAATAAGAAATCTTCAACTGCAGATTTGGAAAGGAATATGTGCTAGGATCATCCAAAGAATCACGATCAATACCTCGATATAAATATTAACCACCCAACCATGTGGAACCAATAGGCCCACTCCCCTGAGCTAGGAGATAGAACCAAAGGCCCATACAAGAGGTAACAACTAGGAAATTCCTAAGGTGGTGATAAAATTTACCCAAAGTCACAACACAAAAGAAAAGACAAGAAGACCACAAGGACTACCAGAGGCATGATCAAATTTGGTAGAGACTCTAAGCTACAAGCTAGGTGAGTGTCATCGCATAGCCCTCACCCCTTGGGTTATCCTGGTACTAGCCACTCTTGGCCCCAGCCCCCAAGTAGGCACATGTGGAACCGAATGTCTCTCGTACAAACAAGGTCATCCAGTCATACCTACGCATAGGTACCTTCTCCCACTCCCATCCTTAGTCTTTACTAGCACTAAAGGTATGGGTGAGGAAAATTAATCTTGATTAGTGTGTAATTTCCCATTCCAATAATCTCCCATTCCCAATTCATTTATTTAGGTTATCACTTGATTAAATAACTCATAGTAGGTTATCCTGGTACTAGCCACTTAGGGCCCTGGCCCCTCACTATGAGCCACTCACCTAGTGTACTTAGGTTACCTAACATACATATAAAAATCATAAGAACATAATAGATTCATCATCAAGAATTCATATCAATTCCATAACAACATTTGATTGAGTTTAGGAAAATATATGTTGTCCCTAGTCCACTTGACAACCCTAAACCCAATATGACATTCAGAATGTTCCAAACATATAAGAAGACATCCAAATGATATTATAAACATATTTAGAGTATAAATAGATTCAATTAACCAAAAAAAATTCTAATAGCCTTTGGTAACCATACGAAACCTTAAAACTTAATGATGTTCTTAAACTGAATTATTTCAAGCAAGGATTAAATGCAAAGAATAGTCATCATAGAACAGTCAACCATATCTTCCACAAAACAAATAATAAAGGAAATCAATTTAGTGGAGATTTAGATAACATAATTATGGACTCTCAATTTGATTTTTAGGAAGATCCAACAATGGGAAAGAAAGTTATGAGTTGTGGTTTAAAACAGAAAATTCTGGTTAGGGTTCAGACCTGCCTTCACTAAAACGGTTAAAATTTTCACAAAACATAATTAAAATTGACTAAACCAATTGGAAATTAAATATCAGACTTAGGATAATCTCTGATATCAAATTTAGACTTTTATATGATCATATCAGCCTGTAGCATACGAATACATTTGACAGAAAATTCAGAATCAAGAATGGACAGGCATAGTCTGCCAAAATGTCAAAATAAGGCATTAATTCGACCCTAAAAATAAAATCAGAGAGATACTCATTTGAGATCGGTGAATTTTCATTCTGAAAAATCAATTTAGTAAAACCCTAGATGTAATTTAGATTATTATAATAATAGATCTCCAAAAATGGGTTGCTAAAAACCCTATGAAAACACATGCCAATTCTTACAAACAAAAACTCAAAACTTTAAAATAACCATAGAAATGAAAAGTAAAGATATAATAAATAATTATAATATATAAATAAATCCATAATCTATCAGACACATAAAGTAACTAAAATATTCAATCCATACCTCATATCCTACGAAGGTTGAATCGAAGAAGGAAGGAAACAAAAGAGAAGACAATTCCAAACTTGAGATGCATCCTTCAAACCCTATCCACTTTCAAAAATCTCCATGAAAGAGAGAAATAATTCCATAGAAAAGAATCCCTCTCTCAACTACTGAAATTCTCACAAAAATGTCTCTCTCCCAAAAGCAAGGATAACCAAAAATTCTTAAAGACATATGCTTACAAACTCTCCCTCACATCTCCAAGTTTTCTCTCCAAAATCTCCATGAAAAGTAAGGCCATCCTCTCCTCAATGCTTCAGCCCCAAAATCTCCTCCCTTCAAATGAGAAATTAGTGCATATAAATAGATTTCCAAAGGTTGAGAGGAAAAGTAACCAACTCCCAACTAACTCTTAACTAAAGGGTATTATAAAATAACTTAATATCATACAACTATATTACTCAAATATTCAATAAAAGATTATTTGTATTCATTCATACACATATGTAATATTATCCTAACATATATGCATATGCCATCATTAATTACATCAATATATATATATATAACCTATCCTCATTATTAATAATTAACAATTGAGAATAATATACCTCGCATTATTTAATATTTAATTTTTAATAATATTATACTTTACATTAATCCCAAAATATACACCATCAACAATATCTACAATAATTAACATATAATCACATATAAATTATATATATATAAATACATATATGTGTGCACCCATATATATATTTCCATATATATATATATATTTATATTTATATTTATATAGATACATGCCAAATACCAAACACTATAATCTATAAGATTATGAAGTAATAGATCACAATATTATTACCTATTTATAATTACTATAGGATATAACACTAAGGTAGAATAAAATAACATGCCTCAAAATAAATCTAATCATCGAAAGAGGCCATAAAAATCAAGTATGAAACATATCGAGAAAACCATAAGATCAAACAAGGTCAGCCAAAGTCAACAAGGAAAGTCAAGCCAAACTCCTGAAACACAACATAGAAAGATTAACTAAGAATCATACCAAGAAGGAGAAATAAATAAAATGAGTAAACAAATCATACAACCAAATGAATTCAAGTGGCCACAAGGCACTAACTACAACCATGCCCAACCGGGTGCATTGGATCTGGGTTTTTGACCCAAAGGTTGACTGACAAAGAAGGAACCCTAATATTCCCAAATTGGAATAATGACAAAGGAAGACTCATGTAGGGGCCTTAGTACTATCTCCATAACAAAAACCATTAAGGATTTGAGGGCATGCTCAGACCTGTGAAGCCAGGTGAAGTCGATGCCTGGTACTTGCAAGCCTGCATCACAAAAAAGAAATACATATGCACGGATATACATATAAAAGAAAACATTGCAGACAGATGACTAGGATCGATACATCATGTGGACCTCAGCTATGTGAGTAACTACGACTTCATCCTGAATCATGAAAACACATCATGTATATATATACACTCAAAGCATGTAGCATCATCATAACGAAGGTTAGAATCTCAAGCATTGTGTTAGTCTCTTATCAATACTAATAATAAATCAACATAATCAAATCATCAAGTGAGATACAAGATTCATCCAAAGTAACCTTAATAGAAGAAAATATAAATAACCCCTTATATATATCTATCAAGTACATATCATATAACATCCTAACTATGTTCATGCAGGTCTTATAGATACTCAATACATACATGGAGATAAATACATACAAAAATGATACATTTAGATAGTATGTCTGATATTAAAATAATTGAGTACTAGCTTATGAAATTATTATAAACAACTATAGGAATAGATCAAACAAGTATCATGTACAACTTAAGCTATAAGAAAACATCGAAGGATCTTAATTCTTTCAAAAACACAAAACTTATATTAGGGTTAGAGGGGTATTACATGCATCATGGGGACTCCCTATGGGTCCTAGTATGCCTTATCATGTGTTATGACCCTTAGGGAGTCCCCATGACCTTTTTTGACACATTGGAACACTCAAGTGTGTCCGAAGGGGTCCTAGGACCCCTTAAAACACACTTGACCATTCCAATATGTCAAAAAGGGTCATGGAGACTTCCTAGGGGTCCTAACATGTGATAAGTCATAATAGGACACCTAGGGTTTCCCCATTAACCCTTTTGAGACTCTAGAATGATCAAGTGTGTCTAAAGGGGTCCTAAGACCCTTTAAGACACACTTGAGCATTCCAATGTGTCAAACAAGGTGATGGGGACTCCCTAGGGGTCCTAGTACACCTTATCATGCGGCAGGACACCTAGGAAGTCCGCATGACCACTTTTCACACATTGAAATTCTCAAGTGAGCCTTAAGGGGTCTTAGGACCTCTTAAGACACACTTAAGTGTTCCAATGTGTCAAAAGCAGTCATGGGGACTCCCTAGGGGTCCTAGTATGCCTTATGATGTGTTAGGAGCCCTAAGGGTTCCCCGTGACCCCTTTTGACACATTGGTATGCTCAAGTGTGTCTTAATGGGTCCTACGACCCCTTAAGACACACTTTTGCATTCCAATGTGTCAAAATGGGTCATGGGGACTCCGTAGGGGTCCTAACATGTGATAAGATGTACTAGGACCCTTACAGAGTCTCCATGACCCCTACGGAGTCCCCATGACCCCTTTTGACACATTGGAATGCTCAAGTGTTTCTTAAGGTGTCTTTGGACCACTTCAGACACAATTGAGCATTCCAAAGTGTCAAAGGGGTCATGGGGACTTCCTAAGGGTCCTAACTCATGATAAGGCATACTAGGAACCCTAGGGAGTCCCCATGACCCCTTTTGACACATTGGAATGCTCAAGTGTGTTTTAAGGGGTCCTAGGATAGCCGAGGACACACTTGAGCATTCTAATGTGTCAAAAGGGGTCATGGAGACTCCCAAATGGTCCTAACATGTGATAACACATACTAGGACCCCTAGGGAGTCTCCATGACCCCTTTTGTCACATTGGAGCACTAAAGTGTGTCTTAAGGAGTCTTAGGACACCTTAAGACACACTTGAGCATTTCAATGTGTCAAAAGGGGTCATGGAGACTCCCTAGGGGTCCTAGTACTCCTTATCACATGTTAGGACCCCTAAGGAGTCCCCATGATGCCTTTTGATAGATGGGAATGCTCAACTATGTCTTAAGGGGTCCTAAGACCCCTTCGAACACACTTGAGCATTCTAATGTGGCAAAATGGGTTATGGGGACTCTCTAGGGGTCCTAGTACATGTTATCATGTGTTAGGACCCCTAGGGAGTCCCCATGACCCCTTTTGACACATGAGAATGCTCAAGTGTGTTCGAAGGGGTCTTATGACCTCTTAAGAGACACTTGAGCATTCTAATGTGTCAAAAGGGGTCATGGGGACTTCCTAGGGGTCCTAACATGTGATAAGGCATAATAGGACCCCTACGGAGTCCCCATGACCCATTTTGACACTTTGGAATATTGAAGTGTGTCTGAAGGGGTCCTAAGACCCCTTAAGATGCACTTGAACATTCCAGTGTGTCAAAAGTGTGTCTTAAGGGGTCCTAGGACCCCTTCGGACACACCTGAGTGTTCCAATGTGTCAAAAGGGGTCATGGGGACTGCCTAAGGGTCCTTACATGTGATAAGACATACTAGGAGCCCTAGGGTTTCCCCATGACTCTTTTTGACTATTTGGAATACTAAAGTGTGTCTAAAGGGGTCCCAAGAACACTTAAGAAACACTTGAGCCTTCCAATGTGTCAAATAGGGTCATGGGGACTCCCTAGGGGTCCTATTACATCTTATCAAGCATTAGGACCGCTAGGAAGTCCCCATGATCCCTTTTGACACATTGGAATGCTCAAGTGAGTCTTAAGGGGTCCTAAGACCATGTAAGACTCATTTGAGAATTCCAATGTGTCAAAAGGGGTCATGGGGACTTCCTAGCGGTCCTAGTATGCCTTATCACACGTTAGGACCCCTAGGGAGTCCTCGTGACCCCTTTTGACACATTGGAATGCTAAAGTGTGTCTTAAGGGGTCATGACACATTAGAATGCTGAACTCTATCTTAAGGGGTCCTACGACCCCTTAAGACACACTTGAAAGTTCCAATGTGTCAAAATGGGTCACCAGGACTCCCTAAGGGTCCTAGTATGTAATATCATGCGTTAGGATACCTAGGAACTCCCGATGACCCCTTTTGACACATTGGAATGCTCAAGTGTGTCTTAAGTGGTCCTAGGACCACTTCAAACACACTGGAGTGTTCCAATGTGTCAAAAGGGGTCATAGGGACTCCCTAGTGGTCCTAGTATGCCTTATCACACGTTATAAGCCCTAGGAAGTCACCATGAACCCTTTTGACACAATGGAATGCTCAAGTGTTTCTTAAGGGGTCCTAGGACCGCTGTGGACACACCTAAGCCTTTTAATGTGTTAGAAGGGGTGAGGGGGACTCCCTAGGATGTCCTAATGACCCCTTTTGACTCATTGGAAGGCTCAAGTGTGTCTTAAGGGGTCCTAAGACCCTGTAAGACATACTTGAGAATTCCAATGTGTCAAAAGGGGTCATTGGGACTCTCTCTAGGTCCTAACACGTGATAATGCATACTAGGACCTCTAGGGAGTTCCCAAGACCCCTTTTGACGTATTGGAATGCTCAAGTGTGTCCGAAGGGGTCCTATGACCCCTTTAAACACACTTGATAGTTCCAATGTGTCAAAAGGTGTCATGGAGACTCCCTAGGGGTCCTAACGCATGATAAAGACTACTAGGACCCCACGGGAGTCCCCATGACCCCTTTTGACACATTGGAAACCTCAAGTGTGTCTCGAGGACTACTAGGAACCCAAGGGAGTCCCGATGACCCCTTTTAACACATTGGAAAGCTTAAGTGTGTCTTAAGGGGTTCTAAGACACACTTGAGCATTCCAATGTGTCAAAAGGGGTCATGGGGACTCCCTTGGGATCTTAGTATGCCTTATCACATGTTAGGACCCCTAGGAAGTGTTGATGACCACTTCTGACACATTGGAAGTCTCAAGTGTGTCTTAAGGGGTCCTAAGACCCCTTAAGACACACTTGAATGGTCTAATGTGTCAAAAGGGGTCATGTGGACTCCCTAGGGGTCCTAATGCATGATAAGAAATAGTGGGACTCCTAGGGGTCCTAATGCATGATAAGGAATAGTGGGACCCCTAGGGAGTCCCCCTGACCCCTACTGACACATTAGAATGTTAAAATGTGTCTGAAGGGGTACTAGCACCCCTTAAGACACACTTGAGCATTCCAATGTGTCAAAAGGGGTGATAGGGACTTCCTAGGGGTCCTAACGCATGATAAGGCATACTAGGACCCCTAGGGAGTGCCCATGACCCCTTTTGACACATTGGAATGCTCAAGTATATTTTAAGGGGTCTTAAGACCCCTTAAGACACACTTGCACATTCTAATGTGTCAAAAGGGGTCATGTGGACTCGCTAGGGGTCCTAATGTTTGATAAGGCTTACTAGGACCCCTAGGGAGTCCCCATGACCCCTTTTGACACAATAGAATGCTCAAGTGTGTTTGAAGGGGTTGTAGGACCCCTTAAGACACACTTGAGCATTCTAATGTGTCAAAAGGGGTCATGGGGACTCCCTAGGGCTCCTAGTATGCCTTATCATGGCTTAGGACCCCGAGGAAGTCTCCATCACCCCTTTTGACACATTGGAATGCTCACGTGTGTCTTAAGGGGTGCTAGTACCCCTTCGGACACACTTGAGCATTCCAATGTGTCAGAAGGGGTCAGGAGGACTCCCTAGGGGTCCCACTATTCCTTATCATGCATTAGGACCCATAGGTGTCCCACTATTCCTTATCATGCATTAGGACCCCTAGGGAGTCCACATGACCCCTTTTGACACATTGGACCATTCAAGTGTGTCTTAAGGGGTCTTAGGACCCCTTAAGACATACTTTAGCCTTCCAATGTATCAAAAGTAGTCATCAGGACTTCTTAGGGGTGTTAATGTGTGATAAGGCATACTAAGACCCCAAGGGAGTCCCTGTGACCCCTTTTGACACATTGGAATGCTCAAGTGTGTCCTAAGGGGCCTTAGAACCCCTTAAGACACACTTGAGCTTTCCAATGTGTCAAAAGGGGTCATTGGGACTCCCTTGGGTTCCTAGTAGTCCTTAAGACACACTTGAGCTTTCCAATGTGTCAAAAAGGGTCATGGGGACTCCCGTGGGGTCCTAGTAGTCCTTATCATGCGTTAGGCCCCTAGGGAGTCTCCATGACACCTTTTGACACATTTGAACTCTCAAGTATGTCCAAAGGGGTCATAGAACCCCTTCGGACACACTTGAGTGTTCCAATGTGTCAAAATGGGTGATGGGGACTTCCTAGGGCTCCTAACACATGATAAGGCATACTAGGACCCTTAGGGAGTCCCCATGACCCCTTTTGACACATTGGAATGCTCAAGTGTGTTTTAAGGGGTCCTAAGACCCCTTAAGACACACTTGTGCATTCTAATGTGTCAAAAGGGGTCATGTGGACTCCCTAGGGGTCCTATTCTTTGATAAGGCATACTAGGACCCCTAGGGAGTCCCCATGACCCCTTTCAACATATTTGAATGCTCAAGTGTGTTAAAAGGGGTCGTAGGACCCTTTAAGACATACTTGAGCATTTCAATGTGTCAAAAGGGGTCATCAGGACTCCCTAGGGCTCCTAGTATGCCTTATCATGCGTTAGGACCCCTAGGAAGTCCCCATGAGCCCTTTTGACACTTCAGAATTCTCAGGTGTGTCTTAATGGGTCCTAGTACCCCTTCGAACACACTTGAGAATTCCAATGTGTTAGAAGGGGTCAGGGGGACTCCCTACTGGTCCTACTATGCCTTATCACACGTTAGGACCCCTAGGGAGTCCACATGACCCCTTTTCACACATTCAAATAGTCAAGTGTGTCTTAAGGGGTCTTACGACCCCTTAAGACACACTTCTAATATTTCAAAAGGGGTCATTGGGACTTCCTAGGGGTCCTAACGCATGATAAGGCATACTAGGACCCCTAGGGAGTTGCCATGACCCCTTTTGACACTTTGGAATTCTCAAGTGTGTCTTAAAAGGTCCACATTGGAATGCTCTAGTGTGTCTTAAAAGGTCTTAGTACCCCTTCAGATACACTTGAGTGTTCCAAAGTGTTAAAAGGGGTCATGAGGACTCCCTAGGGGTCCTAACATGTGATAAGACTTACTAGGACCATTAGGGAATCCCCATGACCCCTTTTGACACATTGGAATACTCAAGTGTGTTTTAAGGGGTCCTAGGTCATAGTCAGACACACTTCAACATTCTAATATGTCAAAAGGGGAGATGGGGACTCCCCAGGGGTCCTAACACATGATAAGGCATACTAGGACCCCTCAAGAGTCCCCATGACCCCTTTTGACACATTGGAATGTTAAAGTGTGTCTTAAGGGGTTGTAGGACACTTTAAGACACACTTGAGTGTTCCAATGTTTCAAAAGGGGTCATGGGGACTCCCTAGGGGTCCAAGTACACCTTATCGCATGTTAGGACACCTAGGGAGTCCCCATGACCCCTTTTGACATATTGGAATGCTCAAGTGTGTATTAAGGGGTCCTAAGACCCCTTCAAACACACTTGAGCATTCCAATGTGGCAAAATGGGTCATGGGGACTCCCTAGGGGTCCTAGTACACCTTATCACGTGTTAGGACCCCTAGGGAGTCCCCATGACCCCTTTTGAAACATTAGAATGCTCAGGTGTGTCCGAAGGGGTCTTATGACCCCTTAAGACACACTTGAGCATTCCAATGTGTCAAAAGGGTTCATGGGGACTTCCTAGGGCTCCTAACAAATGAAAAGGCATATTAGGACCCCTAGGGAATCCCCGTGGCCCCTTTTGACACTTTGGAACACTCAAGTGTGTCTGAAGGGGTCCTAAGACCCGTTAAGACACACTTGAGTGTTCTAATGCGTCAAAAGGGGTCATGGAGACTACCTAGGGGTCCTAGTATACCTTATCATGTGTTAGGACCCTTAGGGAGTCCCCATGATCCTTTTTGACACATTGGAACACTGAAGTTTGTCTGAAGGGGTCTTAGGACCCCCTAAGACACACTTGAGCATTCCAATGTGTCAAAATGGGTCATGGGAACTTCCTAGGGGTCCTAACATGTGGTAAGACATACTTGGACCCCTAGGGTTTCCCCATGACCCCTTTTGACACTTTGGAATGCTCAAGTGTGTCCGAAGGGGTCCTAAAACCCCTTAAGACACAATTGTGCATTTCAATGTGTCAAACAGGGTCATGGGGACTCTCTAGGGGTCCTAGTACACCTTATCACATGTTAGGACCCCTAGAAAGTCCCCATGACCCCTCTTGACACATTGGAATGCTCAAGTGAGTCTTAAGGGTTCTTAAGACCTCTTAAGACACACTTGAGTATTCCAATGTGTTAAAATGAGTCATGGGGACTCCCTATGGGTCCTAGTACACCTTATCACGTGTTAGGACCCCTAGGGAGTCCTTGTGACCCCTTTTGACACATTGGAACATTCAAGTGTGTCTTAAGAGGTCGTACGACCCCTTAAGATACACTTGTGTGTTCCAATGTTTCAAAAGGGGTCACAGGGACTCCCCGGGGGTCACAGTACACCTTATCATGTGTTTGGACCCTGAGGGAGTCCTCATGACCCCTTTTGGTACATTGGAATGCTCAAGTGTGTCCGAAGGGGTCGTAGGATTCCTTAAGACACACTTGAGTATTCCAATATGTCAAAAGGGGTCATCAGGACTTCCTATGGGTCCTAACATGTGATAAGTCATACTAGGACCCCTAGGGAGTCCCCCTGACCCCTTTTGACACATCAGAATGCTCAAGTGTGTCTGAAGGGGTCCTAGGACCCCTTAAGACACACTTGAGCATTCCAATGTATGAAAAGGGGTCATGGGGACTTCCTAGGGGTCCTAACGCATGATAAGGTGTACTAGGATGCCTAGGGAGTGCCCATGACCCCTTTTGACACATTGGAACACCCAAGTGTGTCTTAAGGGGTCTTAGTATGCCTTAAGACACACTTGAGCATTCCAATGTGTCAAAAGGGGTCATGGGGACTGCCTAGGGGTCCTAACGCATGATAAGGCATACTAGTACCCCTAGGGAGTGGCCATGACCCAAATGAGAAGTTAGTGAATGACTTCTTGCTAATACTACTTTTCCATTAGATCTAGATTTCAACCCTTTTGTTGATCTACAGGCTCAATCACGAGTCCATAGAATTGGCCAAGAGAAAAATGTAATTGTATATCAACTGATTACAAAATGTTCAGTGGAGGAGAAAATATTGCAAAGATCAAGAAGAAAATTGGCTATTGAAAATCTAGTTATGAATTGTTTTAAGAATGAAACTATTAAGGAATTGCATGAATGACAAACCATGAAAATAACCTTCTACAACAAAGAACATTCAAGCTATAGAATTTATTAACTCTAAATTTAAACATCTTATCAATATTCATTGAAGAGATTTCATTAGCATCCAGGGAAGAAATTTCATTAAAACTTCAGACAAAATCATCTAAAAAAATTCATTAACTTTAGGTGAAATCATTTAAGACGGACAAAATCAAAATTGTATTACTCAGAAATGGTAGAGAAAGAAAATGTGATAAACCAAATTTATCAAATTCTTGCAATCTGCAGCTTCTCTCCGAGCACAAAATGACAATCCATGGTTCCAAAATTATGGTAAAAATTAAATTCTTTGAGTAAATCATTCAGAAACGCATAGAATACTGGAACACATGATGATTTATAGAGAATTTATGATGAACTATGCTATTCAAAATCCTGCAATCCCTGCCATATCTCAGAGTACTGATGAGAAGCAATGGCAAAAGTCTAAGATAGAGGCGGCGCTGGCATTGAAGTGGCAAGACATTCTTCATAATATCGGGGCAGCACCATTGAAACGACAAGGCTTTCCTTATAATTTCTCCCCGACATTGATCTCTTCTTTAAATTTATTAATGCGGTTAGTTCTATGACACTTGCATAATTTCTAGTACAACTGCTCATTTTACCAAACCCTTCCCCGCTCTCCATAATCTTCGACCGGTTCAAAGGTTCGTTCGGTTGTTCTTGTTTAACCTCCCAATGACTCTGTTGAGCTATCGGATTATCAATAGGCATGGTACAATTATCCGGTGACCAGAATCTATTTTGAGAACCTTTGCAATTTAGCGTTCTAGTTGAAAAAGTAGGGAAAGATACCATTTCATAGCCACAGGTGGTGGAAACAGAGTGATTATCTTGCCCTCTGCTTCTATAATCTACCTCCAGTGAACTATTCTTCAAAGCCTCCATTTCTGCATAGTTAGGGTTTTTGGTGCCTATAAAACGCACAACTATGCCCCTGTAGGGACTCATGCTCGTGCTTAGAATCATATTAAATAATATTTAAAATGTAAAATGTATATTATATAATATTTAATATATAATATATAATCTAATATATAGTTTTTGATATTAATATATAATTAAATAATATTTAATGTAACATGTATATTATATAATATTTAACATATATAATATATAATCTAATATATAGTTTTTAATATTAATATATATTAAATAATATTTAATGTAAAATATATATTATATAACATTTAATATATAATTGATATTATACAATATTTAATATATCTAATATATATCTAATATATATATGTTTATGAAGGATGGATAAATGGGAGGGAGAAAGTGGAGGCAAAGTGAAAATTCAAAATATCGGGTACCTGATTAGGCTTGGTATTGCTTTGTGCACCAAACCTACATGGTCAACTATTGGAATGTCTCAAATACGTGTTTTTCCCCTGTTTCTCTGAGTTCCAGACTTTGACAATGTAGCTGATGACTTTTTTTACACCTGAATTTGATAAAACAAAAAGGGTATCTTACGGAGATTATCAGCTTTCTATCAATATAATTGCTGTCAAATTTTGAATTTGGTAAGTAATTATTAGTTATTTTTCAATTGAGCTACCTCTAAAGTGCTGATTTATATACTGATTGAAAAATGACTATAACTTTCAAATGGTATAACATTTTTGAAATCTAAAAAATGCGTCACATTCTGTGCTTCACCTACTATAAGTAATTATTTTTTTTTTTGAATTTTGTAAAGTTTTGAATGAGTTAAGGTGGTCAGACATGAGATTTTTTTTATTCTGAAAATGTTGTAGTAGAAAATTCATAATTAATTATTTTTTTGAAATAAAATTACAAAAAAATATGCGTCACATCCGAGCATGAGTCTACTACTTATATATAAAATCTTATAATAAAATATTTTTATTTGATTATGATTAAGGTGGTCAGACATACACCTACTTCTTATTTGTTTCCTAAAATTTTTGTACTGCTGCATTGAAATCTATACTTTTCACCAATCATACTAAATTTTTCTCAAAAAAGGCCTAGTACTTTAGAAACCACATTCAATTTTCTATAGATTCTATTCTTACAACTTTTTGATATTAGGTTCATAGCTAGTTGAAATTTTCATGTCAAGTTGACTAACCCTGATTTGCTGATTTTTCATTGCCACTTAAGGGCATAGTTTGGCCCCTCATGATCTTGCACATACCCATGGTTGGTAATTATATTTCTTATATGGTTTAATGTTGTTGAAGATGATAAAATTTATAATTATCTAATAACGGATTCACCCCCCCCCCCCCCCACTCCTCTCGGTTATCTTACCGGACTTTACTTTCTACTAGGTACTACTTTTAAGTAATCATTTATGTTAACTTTCCATTGCATAAATAATACTACTGAATATGATGCTTTGATACTGGGATTAGATATTACAATAAAACATGGTATAAAATGTTTAAAATTTTATGGAAATTCCTAGTTAATCATTGCTTAGATTAGATCACAATATGTTGCAAGGGATGAAAGACTTAAACTATATAAATATGTTTTCTAGGATAGGATTGAATTCTTTGATGCTTTCAATATTCTATGGGTGGAAAGATAAAAAAATATCATGGTAGATTTCCTTGCAAATGTTGCATTGAAAAAAAATGATGCTACTCTTACTGGTGTATCAAAATTATAAATAAAGAGTAGACCTGTTGTCCCTAATAATGTTTACAATTGGCAAGTCTTTGAAGATTATAATGACATCTTAAGGTTCATTCAAGGGTTGGATCAATATGATGGTCAACAAATTGATTTTAATGCTTATCAAGAAGTTTTTGATGCAAAAGGATTGTGTCATGGGAAATGAAGTTGTTCATCTACCTTCCAACCATATCCCCAAAGGTTTAGTTGAGCTAGAAGGCATGTTCAAAATAAATGACAATCATATGTCTCAAAAATCCAATGCTAAGGTGGATGATTTAGAAGAAATAAACCTAGGGTCAGAAACATCCCCTCAAATAGTATACATTGGAAAAGGACTTAGTAGGGAGGTAAGAATTAATTTGATAAGGTTTCTGAAGAGGTATAAACATGTTTTTTCTTGGTCATATGATGATCTCAAAGCCTATAGGGAAGACCTGTTTCAACATGAAATCCCTCTAAAAGAAGATGCCAAACCTTTTAGACAAAAGAAAAGGCCAATTAATCCCTTATTAGATACCAAAATGAAAACATAGATGACCAAGTTAAGGGATGTAAGTATTATTGAGCTCATAATAAATTCATCTTGGGTTTCAAACTTAGTACTAGTTAGAAAGAAGAATCATGACATAAGATTGTGTGTAGACTTCAGGAACCTAAATGTTGCTTCACTAAAGGAAAACTATGGATTGCCAAATATGGAGGCTATGCTTCACAAAGTGACTAGTTGTGAGTTATTATCCATGATGGATGGTTTCTCAAGATATAACCAAGTGTTGGTAAAAGAATCATAACAATTCAAGACAACATTTACTAGTCCTTGGGGAACATATGTATATGTCTGGATTCCTTTTGGTCTAAAAAATGTAGGAGAAAATTTTTAGAGAATAATGGATGTAGCATTTAAAGACCTTATTAATGTTCTCATGGTAGTATATCAAGATGACCTAACTACTTATTCTAAGAAGGTTGAGGATCATTGCAATCACCTAGAAAAAGTTCTGATTAAAGCTTTGGAGTATGGCATATCTTTAAATCCCAAGAAATGCCATTTTTTTATCACTGAAAGGAATCTACTAGGGCATATAGTGTCCAAAGAAGGAGTGAGGATTGAACCTGAAAGAGTTGAAGCCATTAAGAAGGTCCCTTCTCCTAAAAACCTCAAAGGTGTCCAGTCTTTCCTTGGACAAATTAATTATTTCAGAAGATTCATTGCAAACTTTGTAGAATTGGTCAAGCCTATTGACAAGCTGCTAAAAAAGATGTGAAGTTTTATTGGAGTCATGAAGCAAAAGAGGCCTTTTAGAAAATCAAGAAAATAATCCAAGAAGCACCATTCTTGGTATCCCCTGATTATTCCAAACCCTTTTCTATGTTCTCTTTTTCTTCTTCTCACACCATTGCAACAGTCTTGTTACAAAAGGATGGGGAGAGATTTGAGTATCCCATTGTTTTCTTCAGCAAATCATTACAGTCAGTTGAGCTAAACTATGAGTTGATGAAAAAATAGGCTTAAGCTTTGGTAAAAGAAGTCGAAGCATTCAGACCTTATCTGGTTTGTGCTAAAGTAAATGCATATGTTCCTCATCCTACAATCAAAGGTATTATAGTGCAAAGTGAGGTCATAGTTAAAGATTCAAGTGGATTAACAGAATCCAAGAGTTTTATCTAGAGCTTCACATTACTAAGCTTGTTAGAGGTCTAGGACTTGAAAATTTAATGACAAAAGAAAATATGGACCCGATTCAAGTAAATAATGTTAACATGAATGAAGGAACTATCACTAGCATTGTGTTTCCCCACTTCTTATCCTATTTCCATGATGTCAAAGTGGTAGTCTTGATGTTACAAGTCAGGTCTGGTCATGTAATGTCTAGGTCTAGATTTCCTCTAGGATAGGAAATCTTTGCTGGGTTTCCCTTCAAATTGCTTTCATGTTTTAGCCGGGTGGGTGGTTTCAAAGTCTTGTCATGATGGGTAGGTGATAGTTCCCAACCTGGCAAGGATATCATGTTTTCATTGATGATCTTCTTAGATGAAGGATGATTGTGAAGGTGTGATCTCTAGGCATATACAAGGGACCTAATGGGAGTTTTTCTCATGATTGATGCAATTATAGGTCTAGCTTTTGAAATTTCAGAGTTTCAGTCTATGGAGCAGTGTATACAATTCAGTTGATAAGGTTTCTTTTGTCTTAATGTGTACATTGGTTATAAAATAGAGCTTGCAAGTGGAAGGCATTTGATTACATTAAAGCTATGCAGATCAAGAAGATATTAAATTATGTTTCCAGATGATTGTAGAAAAGGTAATCAGAGCATCATTATATCATATCTGATATCATTTTACCCAAGGCTTGTGATATTGAAGGCCTCATCTCAAATGATAACCAGTTTTGGAAGGAAAGAAATCTCAGTTCATGATTACAGTGGTCTATTTCATCTTGTAGTGTTTATTCTCAAAAATGTTTTAGTATAGTCGATCTTTAAGTGCATAATGCAGAGATCTAATGGTGATGAAGCCACAACTTGTGGCATTATTGAAATACAACTAGCTAATGCCCAGGGTTTTCTTTGGTTGAAATTAATTGAAATAATCATATAATAGCTTTCAAAATGTTTAGATGTTTGAAAGTTAGAAGTTAATATGGTTTGAAGGAAGAAAATTGTGACTGTCGCATGATCGCCTTGTTTCTCAGCGGGACCTGAGTTATGACATAGCGAGAAATTCCATGTGGCAGTGGGATCCACATACTCTGATAGTGTAGATGTGCTAATGATAAAGCAGTTGCATGATTGCATGGATTAAAATATTGCTATGCGATCATGCGACAACATAAGTCACCGAAGATCTTAGCAACTTAGTGGGATATTGACATGTAGCCTGTGGGACCTGAGTCTTAAAGGAACAAACTGAGATGATATAATCGTGGCCGTTCATTTCAAAAGCTACCAAATCAATGGCATAAGTTCAAATCTAAGAATTTTTTAATGGATTCCAAACTCAAATATAGCATCCTCTCAGATGTATTACTGCATATGTTGCATGATCGCAAGAATTAAAACAATATCATGCGATCATGCGACAACATAAATTGAGCAGATGAGAGAAGATAATCGACAAGGAGTCTATACCAAATTATAAGGGGATTGAGGGACATTGTTGTGAAGTTATGAATGACTCAGTGATGAGTTATAATGGCTGAAAAATGGATTGATTTCTATTATGATGATGAGCATGTGGATGATTATTGTAAATTGAATGACATGTTTTATATACTTCAACTTAGCATGAAGACAAAGTGAAGAGAATGCAAACAGAGGAATCATCAAGCTACTAGAAGAAGTTGGCCAAGTGTCAAAGCAGTTTGATACCATGAACTCAATCATATTGGTTTGATAAAGGTCCATTTAGTTCTTCTTATCGAGTAAGGACAGATGAAGGGACAAAGTCTTACTAGTTCCTCTTTATTGTATTTTCATAGAAAACTTGGCTTCAGTCTGTTCAAGTTCTTGAAGTTGAAACTCTTGGCATTCTCATGAAAGCCATATAGTGTAATCTCTATAAATACTGCCAAAAAAGTAAATATAGAGGTCGGCAAACTGGTGAATGTAGGAAAGTAATTCTATTTACTTAGCCTTATTCTTATTTGTTGTTCCAGTGATAATTTCTTTTGCATTATGAATGGAACGAACAACTATATACAAGGCTGCATTTTTCTTGTGAATTCTAGTTCATATTGGAGAGTGTAGTATGTGTAATTCTATTTACCTTCTTGTGTACATTTCTTCCTCCATTCATTCATTTTTAGTTGCATTTCTGAATGGAAAGTACATCTATATTCTGAGACTGTGATTCTTTCTTGAATCCTATTTCTTGCTGAGCAATTGCAGTAAGGGTGATTCTAGTTGCCCATCATTATATAGGTCTACTTCTATTCACCAAGTAGAGCCTACATTTCATAAAGAGTAGGATAGAATTAGTTTAGATGTTGAAATCATGTGATGGTCTATGATCAACATTCTACTGAGGGTTGTAGATTATCTTCAGCTTATCCTTGCCTAAATTACTTGTGTCTACAAGTAATTTGGTTATATTTTTCAATGCTCAAAGTATCTGATGATTAATAAAAACAAATTCATTGAAGATGAAATACAAACAGGGAGCTGTACCTGATAATTCAAAGGGTAGTGATTGTAGATATACACTGAACCATTTTTTGGTGACATCCTTTTGTTCTCTCACCTTGGGTGCTACAAGAGTCAGTGATTACAAATCTAACGGGAGGACAAATTGTTAACCAACAGTTTTTGGTGACTTTGCTGAGGATGACTTTAGAAAGAAATTTTTTTTTAAAGCGTTTCTCAAAATTTTAGGCATCCTAGATTCCAAGTTTACCAGGAGTGCAAAACAAAAGGGAAAGGTTGATCTAGTCTACAAAGAACTCAAAGGGGTTAATTTCCCTATCCTTGAAGATATTTTCAGGAAAGGAAGAGCAAAAGCAAGGGAAATTGAAACTAAGAAGTCTGCAAAATTTTAGTTGCCTGCAGTAGTTCCTTTAAGATTAACAAGAAGTAAATCTTCCTCTCCTCCTATTGGTAGAATTTCTATCTCTACCACTTGAAATTCATTGTTATTGCATGGTATTGCACTTTCCCTCTCAGTTTCAATCCAAGCGGTTGCACAGAATACATGAGTAGTAAACATGGCTGTTCCTTGGGGAAATGCTATTGGACCATTGGATCTTGCAGCAAACCATGATTTACCAAAAGCTTCTAGGAAGAATTTCCCAAGATTCAATGGTGATGGTTCAGTATTTGCAGAACAACATCTGAATGCCTTTCATAAAGCATGTAGCATAGTCAATCCTCAGTATGAAGATGTTGTAGTCAGGATGTTCATAGACACTCTTGTCGATGATGCTACAAATTGGTTCCAAGACTTACCCACAGGTTGCATTACCGGTTGGAATGCCATGAAACAAAGATTTGAAGGAAGGTACAAGAGTACTAAAGATGCTCAAAGTTTGTTATTACAACTGGCCCAAATAAAGAAAGAACCATCTATCTCCATAAGAGATTTTAATGCAAAATTTAATAAACTCATTAAAAAGATACCAGCTGCATGTTGGAAATATTCAAGACTATCTAGGTTACTAAGAGGGGAGGGGTGAATTAGTAACTTCAAAAATTTTAACAGATTCTGATCTTAATAATATTAGATTGATAATCTGACTACATGCATGAGTAATAGAAAGAATAAAACATTCATAACACTTTGAACATAGAGATTTGGTGACCTAGAAACCTTCCAAGTAGAAAGTAAAACTGGGGTGGGGATGATACCCACAAAACTTCAATACTGTATTATAAAGTTTTCCGATTAAGGCTTACAATGATCACTTCTGATGATCTGCCCTGTTAGGAGCAGTAAGGATTGCTAGGTCCACCTTGTTAGAGGATTTACAAACATACAATGAAGTATGCACTCGGTTAAGAGATTTTACAAAGACTGTTAAGTCTACCTGGTTAAAGGATTTCAAGCTGATTCACCTATTAGGATGAAATAATATATTTCTTACTTGCAACTGTACTTTCTGATTGAGATTCTCTAATGTACTGATCACCTTCTATGATGGATATATCTTTGCTACTTCTTATACTACTGTAGCCCTTTGTAATTTGCTTATCTTTGCCTTTCTCTCTTTTTCATACTTTTCTATATTTCTACTTTGATATGATATAAAACATTGTTTATATATCAATCTAAAACAATCACAACATAATTACAAAGTCATCTCTTAAACAAGTTAACACAAATATTACTGAGTTGGCCCAAATATAGTGACTTAGTTACTGAAAACTAACTCGGTGACTTTCTAATACTCGACATCCACTGCATTACTCGGCATCATCATGCACTCGGTAGAAGTGGAGGCACAGTCCATACTAACTACTTGGCTATAGTTTTGAACACAGTATATACTAGAGACTTGGTAGATATAGTGTCACTCGGTAAACACTTTCTACTCAGTAAGCACTGTCTGCTCGGTAAGCACTGTCTACTCAGTAAGCACTGTCTGCTTGGTAAGCACTATCTACTCGGTAAGCACTGTCTACTCGGTAAGCACTGTCTTCTCGGTAACCACTGTCCGCTCGGTAAGCATTGTCCGCTCGGTAAGCACTGAGAGTCTAAATAAGTGTTGTCATTGATGACAATCATACTTAATGCCAACAATCTCCCCCTTTGGCATTAGTGACAAAACACTTATTGCCCAAAACTTATATACACAATCATGCTTCCCTTATACAGTATATATACAAATATCTTATTTCACCTCATACTCATATTTTCTATTTATATTTTCTCCCCCTTTCATATCTCATATACTTTCTCCCCCTTTTTGACAATAATGCCAAACATGTATAGACAAATATTTTACATGGAGATACCAAAATGTGAGAGAAAATTAGAATGCACCTTTCCAATTAGTGCTAGAGTATTATCCCAATTCTCTTGCAGAATCTTGCATGTATGGAGTGCAACTTGGACTTCTACAGAGAGTTCAATCATGTGATCTGCAATTGAAAACTGATTGTCATGGATCAATGTTTTTGAGTATGCAATATGCTTCTGCATTGTATCCATGATGGGAAGGATCATGTTCTGAATATCTATTATTATTGATCTGATCCTTGCATCTTCTTTCAATAAATCTGACTGCTTATCAGATAGGAATCTGACTGTCATCTGATGTGCAGAGCTTGAACTAGGCTCAAGTTGCAACTTTTGTGCACTGATCTTCAGATCCTCATCAATCTTATTTATTTTGTCTTTAATTTCCTTTGAGAACTCGGCAACATTACAGATTTTGACAAAAAGAGATGTTACCTTGGAATAGGAGGACTCAATGCTAGTCAAAACTGAAGATAACCCTGCCTGATTGATAGCTATTTGTTGAGCAATGTGGTCAAGCACTTCATTTTCAAACTTCTTCTTAGCCTTTTCAAGAAACTTGTCTGTTCCAGAGGAATCATCACCGAACTTGTTAATTGCTTCTGCCAACTGCAATAAAATGTGTTGAGAGGAATCAACTTTAGCACCTAAAGCTTCTGTCAAAATGTTCTTGGCATCCTCAATGATCTTATATTCCTTATCTCTTTCTTCTTTTAGTTTCTTCTGGAGGAGTTCACCAACTGTTTGCATTTGATCTGCAGTGAGGTTTGCAAAATCTAGCTGGGGAATTTGTATCTCCTCATCTAGATCTATACCTTCTACTACACTCTTACTTAGGAATTTTGTACTCGGTTGAGTCTTTACACTTATTACCTTTGTAGTAGAAATTATTGTAGACACAGTATGACTAGTAGTGAAAACTGATAAACTTCAGACTGATGGGATGCTAACTGGAATACTTGATAAATAAAAAACTGAAGTATTTACAACTGTAGAATCTGAAGTACTTACTGCTGAAAAACTCAAATTTGAAGAAGGTGCAGAAGACTGCAACTCGATGGAAGGAGGCTAAAGCTTGGTAGATGAAGTGGTAGCCACTTTTTTCATTGATACATTGAGCTATGCTAGTGATGATTGGCCATTTGATGTAACTGAGGGAGTTGTTACAATCACACTTGAAGTTTTCTCTGAGCTAGATGTAGCAATTTTTACTGGAGAGTGGGGAAGTGAGGCAATTACTTCTGTAGCTATTTGAACTGGATCATCTTCCTCAACATTCTCCTCATCTTCCTTAGTAGCTTCTGTCCCTTCTTCCTCTATCACAACATTATCAATCTAAACTATTTCTTCTTCTTCTTCATCATCACTGTCATCATCAATATCTTTGATTATCACAGTTTCAATACTCAGTTTGTGAAGATGATAGATGTTTTTCCTAGTAAAATTTGCACTTTTCACAACTGACTCTATATCTTTGATCAAAAATAAACAACTATTGAATTTTAGTGTCAACTTGCTCTCATTTTCTATCAATGCCTTATTTATTTCATCATCTTTCAAACTTGGCATTAACTATCTTAAGGTTTGAGCATATACGTCCTTGACAGTTTGTCTTGCATTGGACCATCTCAACTTTACTTTATCCAATAGAACACCTGGAATTTGAGAAGCCATATCATCAGGTGAGTACTTCCATTTTCCCATTTTCTCAATGACAACATCTTCTATTTCCTACTACTCTGCCTTTGATTTAATTTCATATTTGAGAGATTTGAAATTTGCAATTCTAGATCCTTCTATTAAATCCTTAATCTTTTGTTCAAATGAGGGAGGAGGCCTTTTGAGTACTATATCATCAATGATTTTACCTACCTTTCCCCTTGATCTTCTCCTTGTGAATACTGCAGTGGATTGCTTAGGTTTCTTGGTGATAGTTACCTTTCCTTTCTTCTTTATAGGCACTTGTTCTTCTTTATTCTCATCCTTTTCTTCTTCTTCTACAATATCTTCTCCTATGCCCTTGGTTAACATTAGAGGTCTGCTAGATTGCATCTTGGCCATCCTCTTTCTGGCTTTGTTAACTACCTGTGGAATTTTTATGCTTAGCTCAATTCTTATCTTAGCTTCATCATATGTTCCAAAGTATGGAGCCTTTGGATCAACAGGCTGATTTACTAGGGCTTCAATTATATCCTTTATTTCATCAATGTTTACCTCATAAGGAAGAGGTTTCACCCATACAATCCTGGGCCTTACTGCCTGAATGTATACTTTATCACAATCAACCATGAAACAAATATCATCTTTATAATCTTCCAACAATTTTAGTGGAATATGGAATCTGTTATTCATCTTCTCCTTAAAAGATTCAAAATAGTTATCCATTATGCTTGTAAAATTCTCACCCATTTCTGCAATATACTCATTTATCTGATAAAGAATAGGTACATCCTTTCTCCATTTTACTGTGCCTTTTGATGGGAAAAAATTTTGAGCATAGAAAAATAAACAAACCAACAGTGAGCCAAACTTACATGGATTGTTCTTTGAGGTTTGGATGCTCTCCATGTTCTTGTTGAACTATTTCAACAAAAGATCTGCTAGGTCAAATGACAAATTGTTCTTCACAATTTTATAGGCTAGGTCAACTGCTTCACACGGAACACTATTCTGCCGACTTGAAATGTATATCTTGTGAGCTATTACATATGTGCCAAATTTTAGTTCTACATTGGTAATACTATTAATTTTCATACCTCTACCATCCCATTTGGCTAGGGTTTTCTTTTCCAGCTCTACCCGACCTAGGGTTTTTGTAGATTTAGCTTGGGCAAGCATGGGAAGACCAGTGACTTGGTGAATCATCTTCTTTGTTATTTCCATTGGTTGCTCAAGCCAAATTTTACCTTCATGTACTCGGCTCAGAATATATCTTATCTATTTTATCTGGAAACCCCGAGGTAAGTGGGTGATATGTGTTAAACCCTTTTCTTCCAAATGTTTATGTCCCAGTTTGAGAACACCATCAACACATAGTTCATCATGAGAAACATCTATCTCTAGGGTTCCAAGTTCTTGAATTGTACCTTTAAAATGACTGCAAATGTCATTTACAAGAAGTACCTTTGGAGGAATTTGAGACTGAGCTCCACTCGGATCTAGGGTTTCTGCAATCGCGGGCATGAGTTTGAAATCTAGCACTTTCCATTCTCCATGAACTAACATTTCTGAACCTTTCTTTACTTTGGTGTTGGATGAAGCCATGGTAGCATAGTAGAAAAATTTTTGCTTTAGAATTTTGCTTTGAATCACTTGATTGCACTTAGAAATTTCTCTGCCCAAAATGTTAATATTTGTGGTGAAGAATGAACTTGATTTCATGCTTTTTGTTAAAAAATTTATCATTAATCCTCCATAGGAATTAGGGTATTGAATTCGATAGACTGTCATCCACTATGCATTAAATGCTTGGTGAAGATTCCACAACTCAGAGAACATATGAATTCATACTTCTCTGACCTTACTCGGTAACCAAATGAAGTTAGGTTACTCCTGACCTTGCTTGGTGGTAACTGATACTGATGTTCTTGTGATCCTGCTGTATCTCACATACTGATTTGAATCTATCTTCCTTTCAGTTCAGGAACTATTTTGGAATATGTCTATGAAGATACAGTTCTAGTGTCTTCTTGGAGACTAGTTAGAGTTCATAGAGCCACTCCCTTCATGAGTGACTTCAGGACTAGTTTTCTTGGTAGGTTTGGGAATCCACTACTATCTTATCTACTTCCTAATGCTATTTTCTTTTGCTTTCTTTTCATCTTCAACTTTTCCTAAATTCATGCAATTTTTAGCTATGTGACCAAGCTTAGTGCAATTATAACATCTTATGGTAGAATACCTTTTTCTCAAGTGGTGCCTTACACAATTCATGCCAATGTGTCCATATTCTCCACAATAATGACATCTACACCAAGTGTTGTAATCCCAACCAAACATTGCTTTAATAATTTGTTCCGCTGGATTGGGTGTTTTAGTTTTGCATTCTGATGCCTTATGACCTTGTTTGCTACATTTGTGACATTTGCCTTCAAATCTTGGTTTCTCCTTGCATTCATTTGCTTTATGACCAAGCTGATTGCAATTGTAGCATTTTCCATTGAATTTTGCTTTTCCATTGCTCCAACATTTGTTTGAAGTATGACCAATTTTGCCACAGTGATTACAAGTAGGTTTCTGATTCTTTTGAGTTCATTGTTTGGAGGATTCACCTTCCTCTTTGTATCCAAGTCCTACTTTTCCTTTTTGCCTATGAAGGTTTCATTCATATACCTAATTCATATCTTCTTGAGATTTCAACATTCTCTCATTGATTTGCCTTTCAGCATCTAGGTCACTCATCACTCTTAAATTGATTTGTTTTTCAGATCTCAACTCCTCTCTTATATTTTCATTTTCTGATCTCAGAGTCAAGATTTCTTCATTTGCATTGGAGATTTGATCAATAAGGTTTTCTAGCTGAAGAGTTTGATTCTAGATTTCATTGTTCTTTCCATCTATTTCATCTTTCATCTTGTTTGTTTGTTCCAAGACTTCACAGAATCTTGTTGACTGAATTTCCTATTCTCTTTTCAATTTTCTTACTTCTTCTTGCAGAGATCCATTCTTTTCTAGAAGTTCTTTGATTGCATTGTTTGCTTCATCTGAGCTATTTGAAGGGAAAAAGTCTTCAATCTTTTCTTCAACATATTGGTGGTCATTGATCTAATTTGCAAGTTCCTTCCTTCTTTTTAGGGAAAGGGAAAGATGCTCTCTTACTTCTTTGAGTTGAGTTATGGCCATTTCCAGATCTAGCTTTTCATTCTCAATTACTTTGTTAAGTCTGAATATCTCCATTGTCTTGCATCTTTTCTCAAGCTGTCAAACTTTATTCTGAGAACCATGGAGCTTTGATACCAATTCTTGGAAATATTCATGACTATCTAGGTTACTGAGAGGGGAGGGGTGAATATGTAACTTCAAAACTTTTAACAGATTCTGATCTTAATAATATTAGATTGATAATCTGACTGCATGCATGAGTAATAAAAAGAATAAAACATTCATAACACTTTGAACACAGAGATTTGGTGACCCAGAAACCTTCCAAGTAGAAAGTAAAACTGGGGTGGGGATGATACCCACAAAACTTCAATACTACAGTATAAAATTTGCCGGTTAAGGCTTACAATGATCACTTCTGATGATCTACCCTGTTAGGAGCAATAAGGACTACTAGGTCCACCTTGTTAGAGGATTTACAAAAATACAATGAAGTATGCACTCGGTTAAGAGATTTTACAAAGACTATTAAGTCTACCCGGTTAAAGGATTTCAAGTTGATTCACTTATTAGGATGAAATAGTAGATTTCTTACTTGCAACTATACTTGCTGATTAAGATTCTCTGATGTATTGATCACCTTCTGTGATGGATATATCTTTGCTGCTTCTTATACTACTGTAGCCCTTTGTAATTCGCTTATCTCTACCTTTCTCTCTTTTTCATACTTCGCTATATTTCTACTTTGATATGATATAAAACATTGTTTATATATCAATCTAAAACAATTACAACATAACTACAAAGTTAGCTCTTAAACAAGTTAACACAAATATTACTGAGTCGGCCCAAATATAGTGACTCGGTTACTGCAAACTAACTCAGTGACTTTATAATACTTGGCATCCACTGCATTACTCGACATCATCATGCACTCGGTAGAAGTGGAGGCACAGTCCATACTAACCACTCGGTTGTAATTTTGAACATGGTATATACTGGAGACTCGGTAGATATAGTGTCACTCGGTAAGCACTGTCTGCTCGGTAAGCACTGTCTACTCCGTAAGCACTATCTACTCAGTAAGTATTGTCCACTTAGTAAGCACTATCTGCTCGGTAAGCACTATCCACTCGGTAAGCACTGAGAGTCTAAATAAGTGTTGTCACTGATGACAATCATACTTAATGCCAACAGTTGCCAGTGCGCCAACTGGAGATAACCAGAAAACATTCTACATTAGCTCTATGCCTCCTGAACTTAGTTATCAGTTAAGAAGAGCTAATGTGGCTGATTTATAGGCTGCACAAACACTTGCAGTAGAAATGGAAGATGATATGATAGCTTCCAGGAGATGGAAGAAGGAGTTTCATGCTGGTTCCATAAATAGTACAGCTAGCACTTCAAATGGCACAGAGCCTATGTTATAGAAGTTATCAAATGAGTTAATTGCATTAAAGAAATAGGTCACTAGGCCAACCCATTCATTTTATCAGCCTTACCAAGAAGGATCAAGATATCAAGGTGGAAATAAAAATTTATAGATCCCTGCTGCTCAACAAAGATTAGCTATTGAAGCTCCTCCAAAAAAACATAATTCATGTGCCTTTCATCTTAGAGCAGATCATGATGGTAACACTTGTGATGATATGATCAGACACATACAGATGGAAGAAGAAAAAGAGCAAGGAATTGAATATTCAAAAAGTGAAGATTTTCATACTCCTCATGGTGACTCCATAAATTTATATTGCGAGTATGAATCAGATTCAGAAAATGGAGGTGATTGTTTTGCTACTTTGGAAGGACCTCAGCTAACCACGATGACTAGAGGTCAGAAGATTAAAAATCAAGTCTCTAACATTGTTCCTGCTAAGAATCCAACTTCTTCTTACAAGGTGGATAAGAATACTGATACAACATCAAGTACTTCACAAAAGGAGTAGAGAGATAAGTTTTCTAATTCCTTTGATATTGTACATTTTTGTGAAGAAACTAGAATTCAAATATCTCCTGTTGATTATTTAAAACCAAATCCTGATCAACTTCAAAGATTGGTAGAACGTTGTAAAAATAAAGAAGGCATCCATGTCAATACCAACGTTAGTGATAAAAACTAGGCCAGTACCAATAGAGAGAATTTAGCTAATGAAGATTTTTCAATTCCTAGATTATTTCAAGAGGAAGAATCTACTGTTCATACTACCTATTCAAATCAAAGACCAAAGCCTTTTTATGTGTCCCTTTTTATCAATGGTAAAAAATTAAGTAATTACATCATAGATTTGGGAGCTTCAGATAATGTAATGCCTACGTCAGTTGCTAAAGCTTTAGGATTTCATTTAACCAAAGCATTTGGTAGGTGCTACTCTATGGATGCTAAGTAGGTGCCTTTGATTGGTCAAATCAAAGATGCTCAGGTCACCCTGGCAGGTCACGCTTCTAAAAGACTGAAACTCACAATCCTTGTAGCTGATATTCCTAAAAGCTATGGATGCTCCTCAGTAGAAGTTTCTACAAAGACATGGGAGGTGAGATTAAATTGAATTGGTCTTCTACAATCATTCAAGTAGGGGATAAAAGGGTGAAATTAGAACTGGAAAGAAAAGCAAAATTCACAGTGTTAAAATTAGATGATCCCAGATCATAAATTCTTTATCATGAGACACAATTTGGAAATTACATGTTATACTATGACAGCTCTGATGTCCATAATGAATTAAATCAGATAGAAAATAATCAACTATGGACATTAGAATTTGATGGAAGTTGTGCTAGAGCTGGTTCAAGTGCTGGAATAGTTTTGATAGCCCCTAATGGAGAAATTACTTTCCTGGCTTATAAATTGGATTTTAAAAACACTAATAACACAGTAGAGTATGAGGCACTTCTTCTTGGTATAAAGGCAGCTAAACAAAAGGGAGTTAAATTTCTCAAAGTCCAAGGTGATGCTGAATTGGTTGTGAGGCAAGTAAGAAATCAATATGCTGTTAAGAATAATAGATTGAAAAGTTATAGGAATAAAGTGTGGGATGAAATAGAAAGCTTGAATGCTTTCTCAATAGGCTTAGTGCCTAGAGAACAAAATTGTAGAGCTGATTCATTGGCAACATCTGCATCATTACTTCTACCTCATCCCGATTTTAAAGATCAAATTTTTAGAATGGAGGTAATGTTCAGACCTAAGGTGCCTAATAATGAAGAATCTTGGCAGGTATTTGAGGATGATAAGCATATTCAACAATTCATAGAAGGAACAAGTCCCTTTGCTGACTTGTGCTTTGAAAATGATCAAAGGGAGGAGCAGCTATCAAATGAAGAAGAAGAATTAAAATCAAGTATTATTCAGTTAAAAGAAAATAGAATTCCATCTCATGTTGTTTCCTTAGAGAAAATTTTTGATAAACATGATGCTTACATTAAAAAGGAGAGAAATAAAAAGGGAAAAACATGTGGAGAATTTGATGGGATTTATATAGGGGCTGAGGACAGTCCTAAAATGATCAACATTGGAAAATGCTGCACTCTTGAGGAAAGAATGAAAATCAAAGAATTGTTGATTGAATTCCAAGATGTTTTTGCTTGGAGCTATGAGGATTTAAAGAATTTTATGAATGGAAAATTTAGGCATACTATCCCTCTTAAATCTGGAGCATCACTTGTCAAACAAAAATAGAGAAATTATAATCCTTTGGTGGAAGGGGCAATTTTCAAAGAAATAGATAAAATGCTGAAAGATAAGATCATTTATCCCATCCATCATTCTACCTGGGTGGCAAACCTTGTTCCCGTGAGAAAAAAGAACAGAGATATAAGGATTTGTGTGGATTTTAGAAATCTGAATCAGGCTTCTCTCAAAGATAATTTTGCTTTACCTAACATGGATCATTTGTTGCAGACTGTAGCAGGATCAGAAATGATGTCTATGTTAGATGGATTTTCAGGATATAATCAAATATAGGTGGATGAAGAGGATAGATATAAAACACCCTTCACAACACCATGGGGCATGTTTGCATACAATAGAATGCCATTCAGATTAATCAATGTAGACACAACCTTTCAAAGAGCTATGGATCTATCTTTTGGTGATTTGAAGAATAAAATTATTGTGATTTATCTAGATGACTTGACTGTCTTTTCTAAGAAGAGGAAAGATCATCTTGGAGATTTGGCAAAGGTCTTGCAGAGATGTAGAGATCAAGGCAAGGCATCTCATTGAATTCGAAGAAATTAGTATTTTGCGTCACTGAAGGTAAGCTCCTTGGCCACATTGTTTCTCAAGGAGTTAAAATTGATCCGAATAGAGTTAGAGCTATTCAACAATTAAGTTTACCATTGAGTAAGATAGGAGTTAAATATTTCTTTGGGAAAGTGAACTTCTTGAGAAGATTTGTTCCTAATTTTTCTGAGATTTTAAAAAATATAGTTGACATGATGAAAGGTAATAAAACTTTTGAATGGACTGATGTTGGGAAGAATGCTTTTGAAAACATAAAAGGTGCTATTGCAAATGCTCCTATCCTTGTTCATCTAGATTATACTAAAGAGTTTATCATATATTGTTATGCATCATCTCATACCATGTCAGCAATATTAATGCAAGAAACTAAAGAAGGTATACAAGCCCCAATTGCCTTCATGAGTATGCCTCTAAAAAATCATGAGCTGAAGTATTCTCAAGTTGAAAAACATGCTTATGGAGTGGTGAGAGCATTAAAGAATTTTAGATTTTATATCCTGCATTCACATTCAGTCATCCATGTGCTTGATGTTGCTGTAAAGAGTGTGTTAACGCAACAAGATGTGGGTTGTAACAATAGAGGAGCTTGGATTGCTAAAGTCCAGGAATATGACATAGACATTAGACCAACAAAGCTAATAAGAGGGAATGCTCTTTGCAAGGCCATAGCAGAGAATCAACAAGCTGAAGAAGATGATCACAGAGTGCTCATGGAAAGTCTACAAGATCCTTGGTTCTCAAACATTGCATATTTACTGACTTATGGTGAATGTCTAGATGGATTAACTGCTAAACAAAAGAGGAATTTAAAGAATAAAGCCTTGAAGTATGTTATACATGATGATGTTTTATATAAGAAAGCAATTGATGGCACTTTTATGAGATGTGTTGATAAAGAACAAGAGGAAAAGTTATTGAAATATTTTCATGATGAAGCATGTGGAGGTCACTTCTCATCCACTATGATAGCTTTCAAGATTCTAAGACAATGCTATTATTGGCCCAGCATGTTCAAAGATTCATATAAGTGGGTTGAAAATTGTGCAAAGTGTAAGATGTTTGCAGGCAAACCATAGTTGGCTGCATTACCTTTGAAACCGGTGGTGATAGAAGCTCCTTTTCAACAGTGGGGTTTGGACTTTGTAGGACCTATCAATCCTCCTTCAAGTCAAGGACATTCATACATCTTGACCACCATTGATTACTTCAGCAAATGGGTTGAAGCTAAACCAATGAAGAAGACTACTTCAGAGGTAGTATGTGAATTCATTAAAGAACAAATACTGGTAAGATTTGGAGTTCCCACAAAATTGATATTGGATAATGCTTCTTACTTTTCATCCTCAGAAATTGTTGCCTTTTGTTATGATCATGGGATTCAAATAGGCCACTCTTCTGATTATTTTCCTCAAGGTAACAGGTAGGCTGAGTCAAGTAATAAAAATTTGATTAATATTTTGAAGAAGTTAGTTGCTGATAATCAGAGAGATTGGCACAAAAAGATATATGATGCTCTTTGGGCAGATAGAACCACTCCTAAAAGAGCCATTGGTATTTCTCCTTTTGAGTTGGTGTATGGAGTAGAGGGCAACTTACCATTGCCATTAGAATTTGCTTCTTTTAAACTAGAAACCACAATTAAGGATGATGTTTTCAAGGATGGATTGGAAAAAAGGATCTTGTATTTGACAAAGCTACAGGAAGAAAGGGAAGATATGGTTGATAGGATCACGGAACATCAGAACCGAGTCAAGAAGTTGTTTGACAAAAGGGCAAGGCCAAGAAAATTCATGGAAGGTGATATGGTGCTGCTGTAGGATAAGAGACATGAACCTAAAGGAATGCATTCTAAATTTTAGTCCTTGTGGAAAGGTCCATTTCAGACAGTACAAGTGAATCAAAATAATTCTTTCAAATTGGCATATCCTTCTAGAGAGTCTCTGCCATGTTCCTATAATGGGAAGGACTTAAAGCTATATCAAATGCATAATTGAAGAGAAGGTAACCCCTGCGTAGTAGTTATTTAGGTAGGTTTTCTTTTTGTGTCATAGTTTAGTGGTTGTCTTTCATTTTACTACTGCTTTCCTTAAGTTTAGTTTTCTTGTTGTCAAGTTGTTGGTTATTTTGTAGAACCAGAGATTGTTAGAGTTCTTTTAAACATTGTAATGCTTAAATCCCCAGTCGGAGCCAGCTGTTGCCCCACTTCTTATCCTATTTCCATGATGTCAAAGTGGTAGTCTTGATGTTACAAGTCAGGTCTGGTAATGTAATGTCTATGTCTAGATTTCCCCTAGGATAGGAAATCTTTGCTGGGTTTCCCTCAAAATTGCTTTCATGTTTTAGCTAGGTGGGTGGTTTCAAAGTCTTGTCATAATGGGTAGGTGATAGTTCCCAACCTAGCAAGGATATCATGTTTTCATTGATGATCTTCTCAGATGAAGGATGATTATGAAGGTGTGATCTCCAAGCATATACAAGGGACCTAATGGGAGTTTTTCTCATGATTGATGCAATTATAGTTCTAGATTTTGAAATTTCAGAGTTTCACTCTATGGAGCAGTGTATACAATTCAGTTGATAAGGTTTATTTTGTCTTAATGTGTACATTGGTTATAAAATAGAGCTTGCAAGTGGAAGGCATTTGATTACATTAAAGCTATGCAGATCAAGAAGATATTAAATTATGTTTCCAGATGATTGCAGAAAAGGTAATCCGAGCATCATCATATCATATTTGATATCATTTTAACCAATGCTTGTGATATTGAAGGCCTCATCTCAAATGATAACCAGTTTTGGAAGGAAAGAAATCTCAGTTCATGATTAAAGTGGTATATTTCATCTTGCAGTGTTTATTCTCAAAAATGTTTTAGTATAGTCGATCTTTAAGTGCATAATGCAGAGATCTAATGGTGATGAAGTCATAGCTTGTGGCATTATTGAAATACAACTAGCTAATGCCTAGGGTTTTCTTTGGTTGAAATGAATTGAAACAATCATATAATAGCTTTCAAAATGTTTAGATGTTCGAAAGTTAGAAGTTAATATGGTTTGAAGGAAGAAAATTGTGGCTGTCGCATGATCGCATAAACCAAATATGAGTTATGCGATCATGCAAAAAGTAAAAAAAGGGGTAGATTAGTGGGCCCTATTTCTCAGTGGGACCTAAGTTATGACATAGCGAGAACTTCCACGTGGCAGTGGGACCCACGTACTCTGATAGCGTAGATGCGCCAATGATAAAGCAGTCTCATGATCACATGGATTAAAATATTGCTATGCAATCATGTGACAATGTAAGTCACCGAAGATGCTTAGTGACTTAGCGGGATATTGACACGTAGCCTGTGGGACCTAAGTCTTAAAGGAACTGTCAGAGATGATATAATCATGGCCATTCATTTCAAAAGCTACCAGATCAATGGCATAAGTTCAAATCTAAGAATTTTTCAATGGATACCAAACTCAAATATAGCGTCCTCTTAGATATATTACCACATATGTCACATGATCGCAAGAATTAAAACAATATCATGCGATCATGCGACGACATAAACCGGGCAGATGAGAGAAGATAATGAACGACAAGGAGTCTGTACCAAATTATAAGGGGATTGAGGGACATTGTTGTGAAGTTATGAATGACTTAGTGATGAGTTATAATGGCTAAAAAATGGATTGATTTCTATTATGATGATGAGCATATGGATGATTATTGTAAATTGAATGACATGTTTTATATACTTCAACTTAGCATGAAGACAAAGTGAAGAGAATGCAAATAGAGGAATCATCGAGCTACTAGAAGAAGTTGGCCAAGTGTCAAAGTAGTTTGATACCATGAACTCAATCATATTGGTTTGATAAAGGTCCATTCAGTTCTTCTTATCGAGTAAGGTCAGATGAAGGGACAAAGTCTTACTAGTTCTTCTTTATTGTATTTTCATAAAACACTTGGCTTCAATCTATTCAAATTTTGGAAGTTGAAACGCTTGGCATTCTCATGAAAGCCATATAGTGTAATCTCTATAAATACTACCAAAAAAGTAAAGACAGAGGTCAAAAAAATGGTGAATGTAGCAAAGTAATTCTATTTACTTAGCCTTATTCTTGTTTGTTGTTCCAGTGATAATTTCTTTTGCATTATGAATGGAACGAACAACTGTATACAGGGCTAGATTTTTCTTGTGAATTCTAGTTCATATTGGAGAGTGTAGTATGTGTAATTCTATTTTCCTTCTTGTGTACATTTCTTCCTCCATTCATTCATTTTTAGTTGCATTTCTGAATGGAAAGTACATCTATATTCTAAGACTATGATTCTTTCTTGAATCCTATTTCTTGCTGAGAAATTGTAGTAATAGTGATTCTATTTGCCCATCATTATATAGGTCTACTTCTATTCACCAAGTAGAGCCTACATTTCATAAAGAGTAGGATAGAATTAGTTTAGATGTTGAAATCATGTGATGATCTATGATCAACATTCTACTGAGGGTTGTAGATTATCTTCAAATTATCCTTGCCTAAATTACTTGTGTCTACAAGTAATTTGGTTATATTTTTTAATGCTTAGAATATCTGATGATTAATAAAAAAAAATTCATTGAAGATCAAATACAAATAGGGAGCTGTACCTGATAATTCAGAGGGCAGTGATTGTAGATATACACTGACCCATTTGTTGGTGACATCCTTTTGTTCTCTCACCTTGGGTGCTAAAAGAGTCGGTGATTACAAATCTAATGGGAGGAAAAACTATTAACCAATACATTGAAATGCAACCATGGTATCCCAATATTGTATTTTTTCTTAAAAATGATAGTTTCCCAAAAGGCCTGAATGACAATCAGAGGTGAAGCCTTAAATTGCAGACCCAAAGGTATATATTGTTACAAGGTGACTTGTATTGGAAAGATAATGATGGGATTTTTCTCTTATGTCTAGATAAGGGGAAATCTTAGAGGATTTTAAAAGAAATGCATTCTAGACTATGTGGAGGACATCATTCAGCTAGGGCAACTGCTCACAAAATTTTAAGAGCTGGTTATTATTGGCCTATATTATTCAAAGATACTCATACATTTGTCAGGAAGTGTGAACCATGCTAGAGGTTCTCAAGTAAGCTAATGTTTTCAAGAGCATTAATGTTAAACCTTGTGGTTGCAGAGGCTCCTTTTTCTATGTGGGGTATTGCCTTTATTAGGGAGTTTACTGAAAAATCCAGTAGAGGACACAATTGGATACTTGTGGCCACTGATTACTTCACTAAGTGGATTGAAGCAATCCCAACAAAAATGGCTACAAGTACAATAGTTACTGAATTTTTTATGGACAATATAATAACAAAGTTTGGTGTTCCTATCAAACTAGTAATGGATAATGCCATGCATTTTAGATCACAAGAATTCACTGAATTCTATTTAGAGATTGGGATAATATTGTCATATTCATCTCCATATTACCCATAGGCTAATGGATAAGAAGAATCAAGCAATAAAAGCATTCTATAATTTCTGAAGAAAAATTTGGAAAAGAACAAAAGAACTTGGCATGCAAAGTTGAAATTATCTTTGTGGGTGGATAGGATCACATAAAAAAGACCTATAGGCAAGTCTCATTTTGAGCTAGTTTATGGTGTAAAACCTAGGCTACATGTGAATAATTTTTTACCTATTTACAAGTTTATGCAATAGGAAGAATTAGAAATATGTGGTCCTTTGCAAAATAGGATGATCCAGCTAGTTGAACTAGATGAGACTAGAAGAGAAGGTCAAAAGGAAAATATAAGACTACAACAAAAGATGAAATATATTTTTGACAAGAGAACAAGTACAACTATCAGGATATTTTAGCCTGAAGATTTGGTCCTCCAATGGAATACAAGGAGTGAAGACAAGGGAAAGCATAAAAAATTTGAATCATTATGGTTGGGTCCTTATATTATCCATCAAGATCATGGAAAAGATTCATATTATTTGAGAAATATGGATTGTGAAGAACAAGAATTGCCAGTGCATGGACAATTTTTGAAGTTTTTCTTCAATTAAATTTCATGCTTTTCTACGCACAGTAGCTCTGTAAATATGTATAGGTGTGTTTGTTCCTATTGTGTGTTTATTTCATACAGTAGGCTAGTATTAGGTGGTCATCTTCTTCCTAATATTCTAAGTTCTTACTATTCCTGCAAGAGGCATACATCCCTAGATAGAGCTACTGTTAGGCCATTTTCATTTTGTTGGTGCCCAAAAATGATGGAGTTACTTTTGGCCAACTAACAGGTATAATGATACGTTTGTAATTCTGGCTTAATCAAGCCAAGGCTGGTAGCCCTAAATTCTCTTTTGAACTATTAAATTTTCTATGTTGCTCAACTGCATAGATGAAACAAATTTCCTCCAAAGGTGGTGAATGATCCTTTGAGGAAATAAAAAATCTCCTAATAATCTCTACTCTATAAATCTTGACTAAAGTGGCTTAAACTAAGGACTCAAAAGTAATATTTTTGAAATAATGATTATATAATCTACAAACCACAAAGTATGAATCAAATGATAATTTCCAAATAATAGTTAGATCAGTGCCTTCTAAATACTTGGGCTATAGAGTCATAAAAATTTCAATCCTATGTACGATTAGAGATGGTTTTAAAAAATTTCCTTAATAAGACAAGACCATCACTTCATAGGCTTCCACTTGACTTATAATTCAAATCAATCTATATAGCTAATCTTATCGAATTTAACTCAAATTAAGAGACCGATAAAAACAAGATAAGATACACAAATCTTTCAATTGATTTTTAAACTATATAAATTAATTTTGAATTATGATACTCAAGGAATTTAACTCAATGAAACACTCTATAAAATAGAATATCTGAAAGACTAATTCATAACATATAACTTATAAACACAAATAAAAAACAAGAGGACTTATCTTTACTAATGTTGAAAAAATAGTACATTAGAGTTCATATTGCAATTGTGATCAAATTCTATTCTATGAAAATCTTAATTATATTCTCTTCTCTCTTTACATTTTACATTATGTATATATATGTGTTTGAGTGGCTTTCAAACCTCTTTAGGGTTAAAAGACACAACCTTATTACAAATTATTTTGAAAGAATAATAAACTAACTAAAAAATAACTACCTAACTTTCGGATTTGGGTCTAGTCGAAAAACCAAAAAACCTCATGGAAAACTAAAATTTTGATTGGAAATAGGAAATTTTATTTTCCGAACTAGGTTCTTTTTTTTTATTTTTAAATTTTGACAGTCTTCAGCCTCTATTGGCATCATCTTTGTAGAAGGTCAAAATTCTAGCATTTTCTGAAGGCTTTGATCATCAGAATTTTGATCGTTCCTATCACAGAGCTTCCTTAATCTCTCAACTTTATAATTGAAAATTAATATAATTTTTTTATCCTATTTCATGTACTCCATCATTAATTATTTTTCATGGAGTTTAAGAGGCCATTTTTTAGGGTTTTATCACTATATAGGACTCCAAATTTTGCCCAAAATTTAGAGCTCCAATAGGCTCTTTCTGGGGATGAATGCTCCATGTGATCATAGCGAGAATCCAACTATCTTTGGTATAAGTAGACCAAGTACAAAGTCCATTATGCTATAGAGTTACTGTATATTTCAATAATCAAATCAAATCTCCTTCGATTGCCTTGGGCCACCAAAACATAGATCAACATTTTCCCCTATCAAACACTTGATTCTGATCATGTAACAACTCCCTCCTTGCTGTATTTGGTGCATCTTCCTTATGGACAATTCTCATTGTTTCATCAATGTGGTTCTTGGTATTTGACTTTTGTTTCATCTTTGAGGAATCATTAAGTGCATCATGATTTTTGCTGAATGAAGGATCTCTATGCATTAGACTAGTTGTATAAAAACAAAATTTCATTACTTGGACAACTTCTTGCTGATAATTGTCTTTGTCTTTATAATCCATATGGTTTTTCTCATCATAAAATGGTTTTGAAGATAACTCATATTTAGCTGACATTATTGTAGTTTTATCAAGAATCTGATTAGATAGGATATATGGAAAACTTTTAACACACCTCAACACATTCTCCTCATTATTCCTGGCTGATACCATCTTATCTTCAGATGTTTGATACAACTTCTATTCATAGGATGAACTGAAAGATGTCTCACCTCTTGAATACACTACCCCACAAATATTTTGAGTTTCATCATCCTTAAAATCATCATTAGGCCTGTTATCTTCATCATGATGTCGATGGATTTGATTGCATAAAAGATCTTCCTCAAACAATGAATTCATGAACATAGAGAACTTGGATGCATCCTCATTTGTATCCTCTTCAAACAATGGGTTCAAGGTCATCAAGAGTTCAGGCATACATCCATGAGATCTTTCATTTTGGATCATCAAGTGTTTCATCAACAAGACTAATATCTTCATTAACATTATTTCCTGAAAGTTCCTCATGTTCATGCAGTTCTATTTCATCTCGATAATTTGATCCCTGGGAATTATCATCTCCTTCATCTAGTACCCCCTGAATATGTGTTGATCTATCAACTTGTTTACCATGATGGATTGAAAAAACATTCGGGTTGTTCCTCTCAATATGTTTATGATATTCTATGTCTAATAAGGCTGAAATATCTTCCTCATTAAGAGAATCCTCTTCCTCATTTTTATATTCACCGATGTTTGATGTCATACAAGTATCATCATGGGTGGTTTCTTCTCCAAATTGGTCCAAAATTTCTTCTATATTTGGATCTAAAATATCATTTTTATGTTTCACATTGCATTCATTATATTCTTTTACTTTTTGAAAAAGGACCTTCAAATCAGGGTCATCTAAAGAGACCCCAAAATCATCAAGCCTTCTTAGAAATTCCCTTCTTGAACGTGTGATATCTGAAGGTATCTTTAGATAGAAACCCATCATCCTTATGAACAAACAGGTTGTGGAATCACCCTCTTGTCTTTCCAAATTGAGAAATTCATCCAGAGGGGATATATAAGATTCTTCCTCCATATAGGTTTCTTATTGTTCATAACATCTTATATCCATTTCCACATACGTCTCATCTTGGATGAAAGCTTCTTCCATCTGATTCAAAATTTCTTCTTCATTAGAATCTAGGGCCTCATCTCTTGTATGTTTCATGTTGTATTCATTATATTCTACCTTTATTTCATCATATATATACTTTAGAAAACTACATGCCTAAGAATCATGAGCAATCCCTAATTCATGTATTTTATTGCATATTTCATGAGATTAAGGTCTGACCTTTGAAGGTATCTCCTGATAAACATCACACATCCTCATGAACAACTGTATCATAGATTCACCTTCATACCTTTCAAAATTGAAAAAGACATCAAGTGGAGACATGCTAAGACCCTCCTCCATACTGCATCTTTGGTCTTCACACTATTCATAACACATGTTATCTTCGTCTCTTGCATCATGGAATTCATATAGAAACCATTGTTCAAATTCTTTCCAAGATGCAATACTTTGTGTAGGTAATGATTCATATGCCTCTCTTGCATTATCTTCTAATGTCTTGACAAATAGTTTCATTGCCTGATCTTCTGCATAAATCTCATAGTTCTCTATAAATGCATAAAATGCATCCAAATGTTCAACTGTTGATTCATCCCATTCTCCATGGAACTTTGGTACAAGATGTGAAAACTTAGGGAGAAACTTAAGAGGAATACAATGGAATCCCCTAAGATCCAATGGTCTTATACCATCTGGAATAAATGGTTTTTTTTGAAATGGTTATTTATTCTGATACATTCTGAATATCTAAATCGGTAATAACTTGTTTCTTTATACATTAGGTTCTTGTCAATAGAGTCACCACCTCTTTCAAAGAGGAAAACATTGCTTATCTCCTTCTTGGTCTTCTTCCTCAGTAGAGTCACTAATTGAAATTATTTATTGAATAGAGTCTCCACCTCATTCAAGGAATGTCTTACTTTTGGGTTCTTTCTTCTAGTGGAGTGTGCTTCCAAAAAACTAATATAACTACTTTATGCTTCTGATATGTGAAATATAAAATTCTAGGTGACTTCACAATATATATTGTGAGAAACTCTCCCCAGCAGAGTCGTCAATTTGTTGGTGCCCAAAAATGATGGATTTTCTTTTGGCCAACTGATAGGTATAATGATACCTCTATAATTCTAGCTTAATGAAGCCAAGGCTGGTAGGCCTAAATTCTCTTTTGAACTATCAAATTCTCTGTGTTGCACAACTTCATACATGAAAAAAATTTCCTCCAAAGGTGATGAATGATCCTTCGAGGAAATAAAAAATCTCCTAATAATATCTACTCTATAAATATTGACTAAAGTGGATTAAACTAAGGACTCAAAAGTAATGTTTTTGAAATAATGATTATATAATCTACAAACCACAAAGTATGAAACAAATGACAATTTACAAATAATAGTTAGATCAGTGCCTTCTAAATAATTGGGCTATAGAGTCATAAAATTTTTAATCCTACGTACAATCAGAGATAGTTTTAAAAAATTTCTTTAATAAGACAAGACCATCAATTCATAGGCTTCCACTTGCTTATAATTCAAATCAATCTATATAGCTAATCTTATCAAATTTAACTCAAATTAAGAGACTGATTAAAATAAGAGAAGATACATAGATCTTTCAATTGATTTTTAAACTATATAAATTAATTTTGAATTATGATACTTAGGTAATCTATAACAATGAAACACTCCATAAAATAGAATATCTAAAAGACTAGTTGAAAAAAAATAACTTATAACCACAAATAAAAAAGAAGAGCACTTATCTTTATTAATGTTGAAAAAATAGTACATTAGAGTTCATATTGCAGTTGTGATCAAATTCTATTCTATGAAAATATTAATTATATTCTCTTCTCTCTTTACATTTTACATTATGTATATATATGTGTTTGAGTGGCTTTCACACCTCTTTAGGGTGAACAGACACAACCTTATTACAAATTATTTTGAAAAAATAATAAACTAACTAAAAAATAACTACCTAACTTTCAGATTTAGGTCTAGTAGAAAAACCAAAACACCTCATGGAAAGCTAAGATTTCTATTGGAAATAGGAAATTTGATTTCCCAAACTGGGTCTTTTTTAGATTTTAAAAAGTCGACCATATTTAGCCTCTATTAGTATCATCTTTGTAGCAGGTCAAAATTCCAACATTTTCTGAAGACTTTAATCATGAAAATTTTGATTGTTCCTATCAAAGAGCTTCATTCCTTAATCTCTCAACTTTTTAATTAAAAAATAATATAATTTTTTCATCCTATTTCATGTACTCCATCGTTAATTATTTTTCAAGGAGTTTAAGAGACCATTTTTTAGGGTTTTATTGCTATATAGGACTCCAAATTTTGCCCAAAATTTAGAGCTCCAACACATTCCATAGCCAAAATCATAAGAAAATGGTCTATTCCTGCAAAATTTCATGAAGTTTCCTTGTCATGCTGCAAAATTGTTTTGATCTACGAAGGAGATGTTTAAGGTCTTATGGCCTGCAAGCTTAACCATGGATAATCCAAGATGTATACAAGCTCTAGTCAAGATCGCATGGCCTAATGTGCAAAAGATCCTAAGGGAGTTGCCTTGTCCTGCTAAAACATAGTTTTCACTTGTGAAGAAGATCTATCAAGTTTCATAACTTTCACCCTTAGCCTAGCATATTTTATGGTGTCACCAAGCTCCATTTAAGATCACATGTGCTCAAGTGAAAAAACCAGTGAGATATGGAAATTTTAAGGTCTAAGAAATAGGGTTTATCCATGTCTTAGGGCTTCATGAAATTTGTCTAAGTCCAAAAACTGTAGCCAAGTCTATTTCTCTGTTACCTTTAAGGGCCACTTAAATCATTTTCCTACACATGTTTTATTTTATTCAGCTACTCCACGACCAAGGTGTTCTCTTAGTCTCTAGGTTCAAGGCTAGTTAGTCATTTTATCTAGACATTTGGTGACTAAGTGTTTGCTTGATCTCATGATCCTGGTAGTTAGTGGCTTAACATCTAGTGACCTGGTGAGTGGCTATTCATTCCTTCAGCCATTGAATCTCCAAATGACGTGGTCAAGTATGCTGGCACTCAGAGATTAAAGATGAGCCATAGATGCAGCTCAAGATCGGTCGCTGGTGGTGATTCTCCAAATATAACCCAGGGTAAAGAAAATATTCAATGACTTGGAGATTGCCTCAGTCACGTGTTCTCAAGACTTAACCCTAGTTAAGTAAATGATTAAGAGATCATGAAAAGTCCTTTTTTCATGTGATATCCAGATGGGCTTGGGTTAAGTCAAGGGTTTATTTTCGATGGTTAAGTCTTTCATTTAGCGATCTGATGATTGAGGCTTTCGCATGTTCTTGTGATATAACCCAAGGTTAGACATTTGTCTAGTGACTTCGAGAATGCTCAGTCACGTGATCTCTAGGTCTAGTCATAGTTAATTGAAACTCATGTTTTCCCTTTGTTCATTGAATTTCTTGATATAAGGAGAGTTAAGTTCTGAGCGTGGCAATTTGGTGATAATCGTGGATGATGAGAAAGATCAATGGTCAACATATGATCTTGACATATAACCAAGGTTAAGGTTTTTATCTGGCGACTTGGTGAATAAAGGTCATCCTGTGTTCTCCAAATGTAACACGGGTTAAGAGAAATGTTCTGAGATCTAGGGAAAGCTTTAGTTGTGTGTTCACTGGATAAGATGAGTTAAGTCATGGGGTTATGAGGTTTTTGGCTAATCAACAAGGACCACAAGATGAAGATTGGATCGATGGATACACTTATTCACTTGATAAAACTCAGGATTAATAAAAGACTTGGAGATCCAACAAATGCTTTAGTCACGTGACCTCTGAACCAAGCATGGGTTAGTTAAATTGTTCAATGACTTGGATAATTCTTTGGTCACTAAATTGCTAGATCGAGCGTGAGTTAAGGTTTGAAAGCTTGGAGTGAGGATTTAGACTGTTGATAAAGAAAGATATAATGGTGGTCATGTATTCTCTGGATGAAATCGAGACTTAAGGAAAGACTCAACGATCATGCAAATGCTTCATTCGTGTGATCTCCTAATTAGACCATGGTTAAGATAAACTTTTAGCGACCTAGTGAATCCCTTTAGTCGCGTATTTTCTAGATGACTAAGGATTAAGGAGAAGCTTGCCGAGGTTAGGATAAAGAATTTGTAGGTCAATGAAGATCTAATGGTGGTCATGATGCTGGTAAGGAAAAATACATGATAGATAATTATTGTGGGATTGTGACAGTCATCCGGTCTTCCAAGAGATAAAGACTGATGAAGAAGTTGGGTCCTTAGTACTGGGTTGATTTGATGTGCCTATTTCTGATTGGTTTCCAAGAATGATGATGTGGTCAGATACTTTTAAAAGAAAAATTGATTGTTATGTTGATTTATGCAAGTTGCATGATGTGATGGGAAAGAGATAGATCAATCACCACATTTTAAACCTGATTGATTAACCATTTTTTTTTCAAATTTTAAATCTTCTGCTAGGGTTTTTTGTTAGGTTTTTGAATAGTGAAACATAAGCGACAAGATTGAATCAGTTTTATTTTTGAAGGATGGTTATAGGTAAATAATTGATGAATAAGATATCAAGTAGCCACCCAGATTAGAGTTATTTTCATAAAAGGCCATACTAGTTAAATGCAAAGGACTGTTACTTTGAGAAAGGTAGCTAAGGGTATTATTTGGGGATCTTAAATTAGGAAGTTCGATAGGAAGAGGCTCATTGGGCCATTTTGGAAACACTTGGTAGAATTAGAATTATTTTTGGAAACTGTTTCAGAAGACTTGGTGCTCAATTAACCTACACTTTTGAAAATTGCCATTGAGTGCAGTCTTGGTGTGCTATGTGTCCTTCGTCTTATCTGGTAATCTTTTTTTGTTCCTAAGCCATCTGAAGCTTGTTGCATCCTTTTTAGAAAGATTCAAAGATGGATTTTTCTATACATAGTGAGTTCTAGGAATTTTGAGGGGTTGGTGAATTATTCAGTGTAATTGGAGTGTTTTCATTAGTATTTTGATTCTAAGAAATTTTAGTTTCTGAATGTTTTGATACAGAAGATTGGTTAATAAAAATATACTGAAATTCCCTATATATGTTTTGTTGTCTTCATATATGAATTCGATTTCATTGTGTATTTAATCTGTAAGTTTTAAATACATCATTCTACAAGGTAGATAGTGGAGTTGAATCTTAAGTTCCTTTCAAGGGAGGAGTAAATCTTGAGTGAGGTCTCAGAGATTTCAGTATTTGTGCATGAATTTGATGATATAATGTATACATGAGAGACTAATATGTAAGGCATTTTATCTAGGGTTTGGTATTATTTGAATTGAAAGGTTTTCTGTAGATTTATAGTTGTTGACTCTGATGCCATAGGATTTGCCACTAGTCATTGCTTAGGTTGCACTATTTTCACCATCAATCAAAATTAAATGATAATTTACTTTAAAGTTTTGTGAGATTTATATTTTTAGATCTGTATCAAGCATACCGATAACTATTGTGATTAAAAACATTAGATTTCCACAATCCATTATGATGCAATTAGTTTCTGGATTTAGTTTCTACAATTAGTTTAGGTTGAACTATTGTGATATTTGAAGAATTACATTTGATAGGTATACCCACGTGTAGCTAAAATCTCAAAGTGAAGAAGGACTTAGGTCCTTAATACCTTAGTGTCTATTATTGTGAGATGCATCTATTGGGACTACAAGAGTTAGGAATCAGAGGTTTTATGATTATTTTTTATCATCTGTAGTTTTAGGTGCTAACATGTTGCATGATCATCAAGTGAGCTTTCTGAGGTAAATCTTGGATTTCAAGCCAAGTTTCAAGTGAGTTAGTGAATCTTCCCATCAGAACCAGTCTATCAACCGCATCATTACCTTCACAAAAGGTGTGTTAAAATATGATATTATTAAACTTGGTAACGAGGCCAATACATCTCATGATTACATCATTGGCTTTCCACCATGGATTACAATCCATGTTTAACATCATTATGAAATTTAGGGCATTACCCTCAATAATGAGTTTTTTGAACCCTTGGTTGCCTACCAAATCCATCACATGGAAGACTGTTACCACCTCACTAATATTATTTGTTTGATTACCCAAATTTACCTAATAAGAAAGGAGGATTTTGCCTCATATGTCTCTAATGATACCACCCCCACTCGCCTAACTAGGGTTCCCACTTGAAGAGCCATCAAAGTTGAGTTTGACCTATCCAATATTAGGTGTGGGGGGGGGGGGAGTGGGGAGGAATTTATGATGCATGTTACAACCCACGATAAAACATGTTTAAATGAATATAATGAAGCCAAAATAGAGAACGTAATTTAGTCACTGGTTTATGACGTGCTTATTTTAGGTGGAAGGAATGCAATACATTTAGCTTATGAATTTATGTTTTGATTTAGATGTTTATTTTCCAACTAAACATTTCCATGTGACTTTTTTTTGGGTGACTTTAACTCATAATTTTGTAATGACTATTTGATGGTTTTTTGTAGTACTTCTCGTATTTGTAGGGTGATTTAGATGGAGATCTTGATAATGAGTTTTTAGGTATTATTAAGAAATCAAAAGTATTATTGAAACTATGTTTGGTTTACTAAATAATAAATTATGTTGTTTCGAAGCATAGAATTTTCCGTTCAAAAGGGTTTTCACCATAACACTTAGGTTCTAGTATGATTTTTTATTTCATCTTTTTATTTTATGTTTGGTTATTTCTTCTATAATTTTAAGGATCTAAATTTTTCACTACTATCTCTGAAGATGAGTTTACAAGAAATTTTCATGTAATTTTTTTTTCACTCATTATTCAATTACTATAAATATACATTTGTAAAGTTGGAAAAATTTCTTTTGGATGTTATTAGGACCAAATAGTGAGTGGGCATTATGTACATACATGCATAAATTAATAGGTTTTAAACATTAGAGAGAGATAATTGACAAAAATAAAAGTGGCTTAAATTTAATGCAACCATTTAATTTTGTGCAAGTTAAAGTCCAATTTATAGCCACATGGACATTATTATTTTATCCAGATAAGATTCTCAACTCGCATTTGATTGGGTACAAGAAAATAATATTTTTCATTTTTGACAATATTCTCATTAAAACCTTCTAATAATTTCTTCTTTTGAGAAGTGAATAAAAGATAGATGACTAGATTATGATATAGAACTAGTTAATGGTGCATATTGAAATCATTGTAAACCATTCTTGGCTCTACTAGTAACCTTAGTTGAATATAAAAGATTACAAAATACATAATATATATTTTATTTTCTTATATTTTACAAATCAAAGCTTTGATTTTACAACTTATTGAAAAGATACAACTCCATAGAAAACCACTTAAATTATGACTTTGCACACAATCCTTCCAATGCTTTGAAAGGATTATAGTTGTGGCATAGCTATTACTGTTGATACATAATGCACTTTGCAATCTATTTATTTCAAGAATTTTTTTAACCAATAAACTAATGCTTTTGGATACTAGGTTAAGTTATTCTTATAATATATATAGTGAGGACCAAATAGAACTATATAGCCATTTTCCCACTCAAAATTATTTAACAAAGACCAAATAGTATAACATTGTGTTGGATCTAGCCCTATTTTTTAACCTTGATTGTTTTAGTATATAATATTAAAAAATAAAAATAAATTACAAATTTGTAAAGACTTAACTTATTGATTGTTGAACAAATCATAAATTCTTTCAATGAAAATCAATTCACAAAGTATAATTAATAAATTGCACCTAGGATAATATATCATATATTTTCATCAAAACCTATATAAAATATATTCAAGTGATAACCAAAAATTTTAAGAAGTTCTCAAATGAAGATACTTAGAATCCATCTCAATTCAAAATTTATGTAGTTAAAAAAGGGTGGAGGAAATGATTCTTGTGGGAAAAACTGCTCTACTAGGGTTTGAGTCCCATTCCTTGATTCTGTGTCCTTCCTGTCCTGTCATACAACATTTAATATAGGATTAGCCTAGGTATTTAATGGCTCCAACCAGCTTTATCTTAGTAGTTGTTTCTAGTGTTGGAGTGGTGATAGTTGATAATGGTGCCTCTGAGAAAGAGACCTCGTAAGTGTAAAGGTGTTTCACAAAGTATGCCATCTCCTGATGTTGTGCATCCTACTTAGGATTTTGATAATGCTCGTGTTTGTTTAGATAAACATACTTTGATAGGTTATTTTGTGGGAAGAACCCCTCCTAAAAGCATGCTTAAAGACTTGATTGCCAAAGCCTGGCATCCTTATGGAGTTCGGATGGATGACATTTAAAACCTCACCAAAGGGTTATTTTTTGTTTCGGTTTTCCAGTCCTTCCCGTGTTGAAGCTATCTTCACTCATGGGTTGTGGATTGTTAGGTCTTCCCTCTTAGATTTTCAGTGCTTGTCTCAAGAGTTAACTGTCACAGATGACAAAAATCTTAGGGTACATGTGTGGTTGGGTTTGTTGGCCTTCCCTTTCCTTTTTGGCCTTTCATTCAAACCATTGCACAAAAGGTTGGTAAAGTGGTCTATCTTAAACATGACCATTTTTTTAATGATCACCTTTACAAGAGTGTATGTGTTGAATTTTATCTTTATTGGGATCTTAAAGAAACCCTTTAGATTCAAGTAGGTGGTAATACCTTCACCAAGAAGGTTCTCTATCAGAATTTTTCAAACACATGCTATTAGTGCTAGCTAGTAGAGCACAAGATCAAGGATTGCCCTCTAGAAGCTACCATAATTCAGTTGTCTCCTAAAGATTCAGGATCCCATCCTCAAGAGGGCATGGAAAATGAAGAGAAGAAGGATGAATGGACCATTATGGGTTGTAAGGGTAAGAATACACTAGATTAAAAATAGTAGGATGGCTCTAAGGCTGCTAAAGGTTCTTTCAACTCTCTTTCTCCTGGGCTACCAGACAAGGTGCCACTTGTTTCAAACCCTATTCAATAGAAAATTAATGTAGGTACTATTACCACAAGACCTCCTTTGATTCACACACTACAAGAATCTTCAATAATTTATTCTTCTCCATATTTGCATTTCTCTCACATCCCTTCTAGGTGTGCTAAGTGTGAAGAAGGAGAGTTGTCAGAAAAGTGGTGTCTCCTGACAAGGATCCTCATTTTGAGTTCTTGCACAATATTTTTTTCCTCTCTTGGGGATGAGGATAAAATTCTTGAGGTTTTCTCATGGAATGTGTGGGGTCTCACAGACCTATCTTGAAAATACTATGTGAGAAATATTTGTCAATGAGTTTCTAGCCTAGATATTTTGTGTCTTTATGAGGTGAAAATTATCAGTTTTATGCTCCAAGATGGATGTTGTGTTATCTGGCATGATATCCTTGATCTTTTCTATCAACATGAATTTGGTTGAGGTGGAGATACTATGTTATTTCTCCTCATTGGCATTCTTCTCTTGTTAATCACAATGCTGACCCCATGCAGAGAGTTGTATGGGATATTTTTTCTATTGAGAATCATTCTTTTGGGATAGTCAACGTATATTCCCCCAATGATGCTGTCAAAAGCTCGCAACTTTGGAGATGGCTTGCTAACTTTCTACCACCTACAACCTAGCTCTGATGTCAGGAATTCAATATGGTTGATGTGGCTTCTAAAAAAGATGGGATTTTTCCATTTCACTAGACAACTAGAGAAAGAGAGGCCTGGTTTTATATGCGTAATAAATTAAATCTTTTTTATTCCAATGCTAGCTGCTTCCATTGTGGTGATGTTTGGCATACTTGGTCTAATTTTAGAGTTGGCTCTGACAGGAGTTTTAAAAGACTTTATCATGTCATGTGGTTTAGTTGTAATCATCTTTAAGTTTTCTAATAATCATCATTACCAGTCACTTCTCTTATTGATGGGACTTTGTCATATCATTTCCCCATTGTCTTTGACATTGAATGATAGACAAATAAGGCATGATCTCCCACAACACAATTCTACCTCAATACTTCTTTGCTGAGTCATAAACCTACTCTAGCCCACATTCACTAAATGTAGAAATTGCAGCCACACCCACATCAACCTATTGGTTGGATTTAGTGGTGGAATGATGTCATCACCCATACTGCCATATTTCTTTGTATTTATGGTAGGAAAATTGCTCTTTTTTGCTAGAGATATTATGAGGCCACCATTCAAGAAGTTTGTACTACCTCTAAAGATATAATTATTGATCCTTTCAACTTGGATCCGTAAATCTACCTTGCTTAGACATGACACCAAAAACAAGTTGGAGACAATCATTCTACTATAGCTTCTCTAATAAAGGCTCGACTTCACTGGTTAAAAGTGGGAGATCAAGTTTATAAAGAATTTTTTTTAGCTCTTAGATCTCACCATACTACCACTATGATAAAAAAATTAAAGAAGGTTGGAACTTACTTATAGCATTTTATGATATTCTGCAAACCTTTGTCAAACATTATGAGTAGGTGTTCACCACACATGAAAATTCTTTGGCAGGAGACCAAGATCTTGCTGAATGTTTAGTAGTTGTTCCTAGATGTTTGTCGGCTAGTCAAGAGTCTTTTTGTGATCAACTCCTTACTTTGACTAATCTTAAAGAGGGCATTTTTTATGGACCATGAAAAGGATCCTGGATGTGATACTTTCCCCTATAAATTTTAAAATGCCTTATGCAATGACATTAGCCCTGATCTCCACAATGTTTATTTGGAAGCCTTTCACTTTGGTTCCTTAGGAGATATTATCAATAAGGGAAACATCAAGTTCATTATTAAGGAAGGAGACCCATAGGATATCTGAAATTGGAGACATATCACTCTTCTTAATGTCTCTTACAAGACCATAGCCAAGGATCTTTCTTTGAAAATTTTCCACATCCTGCCATTGATTGTTCGACCCAAACAAATTAGTTTCATCAAGTCCATTTTTATTCCTGACAACATTATTTTTGTCTGGGAAGGAATGGAATGATCTCATAGGTCAAATGAGAAATCCATCTTCCTCAAAATTAATTTTTCTAAAGCCTATGATCGAATTCAGTAGCCATTTATTTTTGCTATGCTTCAAGCCCTTGGGTTTGGTCACAGATTAATACAATTTGTTTAGATGTTATTTGGTGATGCCTCATCTTGCATCACTATCAATAACCATCAGTGTAAATCCTTTTGTCTCTTTTGATCCATCTACCAAGATTTCCCTTTGGGTCCTTCATTATATGTCTTAGTTGTGGAAGGTTTTTCTTTTTTTCTTGCCAATGCCTATTCCGCTGGTCTCGTTAGAGGAATTTTCCTCCCTGAGTCACCTGCTCATCTTGTCAATGGCCATTTCTCTAATGATTCTTTTCTCACTCTCATCAAGGATGAAACTAATATGAAGGCATCTGTTCAATGCCTGGATACATTTTATTTAGCTTCTAACTTTTCTATCCAATGGCACAAGATTCAATATTACATACAATCCTCTCTTATGGCTCCTCCCTATATGGATTAGTTTGGATGGAAATGGATCCAACATGGAGAGGTTTTTAAATTTCTAGTCATTCTCTTTACCTTCTAGGCTTTGCCTATGGATCTATTGAATGATGTTCTTGCCAAAATTGAGAAGAAATCAGATTACTAGATCGCCAAGCCCCTATCACTTGCTGATAAGTTTAAGATTTTCTCCAAAGTTCTTGCTCCTACTCATGTGTTTACTATTATTCTTTTTGGGTGCCTTCTAAATCCTCTTATATGAAGATATAAAGGTTGTTTCATGACTTTGTATGGGCCTCTAGAGCTAATTCTCATGGCTTCCATAGGGTTTCCTTGGGAGTATTGATGTGTGCCCAAAGATTCTGGTGGGCTTGGCCTTTTATCTATCCAGAAACAAGGTATTTATTTATGTACTAAATGGGTTCTCAGACATTTGTCTAGTAATAAATCTTGGAAGGTGTTGTTTCTTGAAAATATTTTACACTCCATGAGACACCAATATACCTAAGACTGATTTTGAGGAGGGGTTAGTTCCAAATATGAGAAGTCTATAGGTAACTAGACCAACTATAGGGAAAAGGATTCCCTCTACACTTCTGGCTCTACAAAACCAAGGTGGGTATACCTGATCCAATAGGTATAACTATGTTCTTAACTTGATACTGGATCTAACAATAGATAACAGTGAGAAAGTACTAAATAATAACCTATTACTCATTGACTCTCCATCACTGGGGTAAAACACTTACTTCTTGAATTAGTAAATAAAGATAAAAAACTAGTTTTGATTATTTCAATTCTGATTTTAATGATTTCAATCAATCCTTATAAACTAAAGATGTACTCATATAGGCCAGTGCCTTATCCATTGGGCTAATATCACTGAAATATAAAGGAAATACAAAAGATCCTGGAGTAAATTAGTTCATAATCATAAACACAAATGCTTCAAACTCCTTCCTCCTTATAGATAATCCTTATGCAAATCAAGTGAACATGTATTCTATTTGGAGCAGTATTTAATCCAACCCTAGATCAGAACTCAAAATAAAAACACACACACATAGGTCTCTAATAAACTCATAAATTCATAAATTGGACATAGAGGAGAGATAAAGACCTAAAATTTGTATTAATCATAATGAACTTTGATCACTTGTATACAATATATCTTGAGAAACAACCTTGTAGATAATGGTAGCATCTTGTACTTTCTTCTATTACTTTGACAAGAAATGACACAAAATATTACAATCCTTGACTGAGGGCTAGGGTTTTCAAAATTTTATCTTCTAAATACCTAAACTCTCAATACCTAATATGATCATGAAAAATCCTTTTATAGATAAGGAATGCAACAAGCTTATGATCATATTAGGGTTTACAAAACTTTACCCTAAAAATTACAACAACCTCGCTAGGTTTATAATAAATGACTAAATTAGATCTTGGACTGATATTTTGTAGGTGAGCTGCATGTCTTTAAGTGTTCAATTATTTCCTTGATCCCTTCAAAAAAATCTTATTTCCCTTTCTTCATGATCTTTCTTACAATAAATATTGTTTACATCTCACCTACTTTAGGCTTATTAGTCACAACCCTTTTAATCGCCTCAAGAAGTAGATGGAGCAGTAGGATTTTCAACATGGGGCATGTACTAATATCTCCATTCATTGAATATCTCCTCATTTGGGAATAAAAAATTCATTATCTCAACCTTTCTGATAGACAATTGCTCCCACTTGCTTTCCATTTTCTTGACTTCCTGCTGAATAAAATCAAACTTTGATTTTGCAGTCATTAGTACCTTGATGGTGTGGATGAAAGAAAGAGTGTTTTTCGAAGTCAAAATACTTGTCATTCTTGCTAAAAAATCTCGATCCATCTCTTCTCTCCATTTGAACAATTCTTTTAACTCACCATTTTATTTGAAAACCTCTAGTACTTACTCACAGCTTGAAAGTGTTAATTCCCTTTTTAACACTGGATTTTCTCTTAGAATTATCTAGGATTATTCTGAATTAAATTGTACTCCTTACAAATTTATGCACCGATTTAATCAAAGGGTCTAGATTGAGTTGGGCCATTGAAAGCATGTAGAACAACTTCATGTTTGATGCCCTTCCTATACATTTATCTAGAATTGGCCCTAATTCATCCTTGTGATTACCTAAAGATGTGAGAAATATTTGCAATCTTCTAGCGTGGTCAAACAAAATTGAGGGGTTCAGATCATGAGAAAATTGTATCACTGCCTCTCTAACTTTCTCTTCATATTTTTGATTCATAAGATGCTTAGCCTTCATATGTTCATCCTTTTATTTGTTGAGCTCTGTCCTTCTCTCTCTTAATCTGCCCCTTTCTTCAAGTAATTGTTGCTTTTTCCGACTGACTCTTGCATCTATATTTGTTTGTGGGAAGGGGGATGGTGGGAACTCAATAATGGGTCTAGAAGAAGAATCCACTGTAGGTCTATCAGCATCATTAGGTGAGGTGATCTATGATCTTGCGGTCCAAAAAGTTGTGCTACTAACTTATCTTTTTCAATCATCTCTATCTTCATCTCATTGTAGGATTTGAGAATAGTCTCAAACTTGATCCTCAATTCTTCTTTCTCTTGAGCATCCCTTTCTACCACATTCAGATTAAACTTGGCTATCTCCAAGATCATATTTGAGGCTTCAATAGTTGAAGTCTCACCCACTCTGTGTAGTAACAAGTTACCTAAAAAAGCTAAGGGGAATGCCTCCTTATCTTTATTTCCTTCCCTCTTAAGGGACCACATGACTAGGGCTGCATGATCATCAGAAAAGGCCACACCTCTAGTAGCCCATTGTGCCTACTCTATAGTAGAATGGACTATAATCTTACTTTTCCTAACCATGTCAAAAACTATTGCATCAACAATATCCCATTCAGGGAGAATGAACACTCCTGCAGTATGAACCATAACTATACCTTCTCTAGGGGTTATTTTCTCAAATTTCATCATCATCTCCCCCTTTTTTTAATTTTCAATTTAAGTTATATCCCTATCAGGGAACTCCTCTCTCTTTTTCTCACAAATCTCTTTGTATTGATTAATTTTCATCCTCCACAAAAATTAAAGAAATGCCCTAGTTTTAACAAAATTATCATGAGATGAAAGCATCACTAGCCTGCTTCAAAATTGGGTCTAGCTGCTTAGCTTCAAACTCTACCCCTATGAGGTCCATTTATATTCCTTTGGGTTCCTCTGGCATCCCCTCTTGTATTTCATCACTTGAAACAAAAATGTTTCCCTCATTGCTTAATTGCACTAGTTTCTAAGCAACTCCATGTTCATCTAATTGTAATGGAGACTCAGAAGGGGAATGCATCCCCTGTTCTGGTTGAAGTTCCTCTTGTCTTTGCCTCTTTGGAGAGGGCTCTTCTATCATTGGATCACTCATGGGTCTCTTTCCTTTGGAAGTGGATGGAAGAGATTTATATTTTTGTTGAGTTGGGAGGAGGACACTGTATCTCTTTCTCTCTTGAACTATATACATCCCCTTAGGGTTCAACTTTGTATATCCTGGCTGACTTAAAATTCATCTTGCCCTATCAGGATCAGATTTGATAACTATAGCCTTCTTCTCATTTTCTCCTTGTATAATTCTCTCAAAATGCTCGATAAGGGCATCCACTTTCCTTTCCCATGGCTAGAAGGCCTTCAATGGGTCATATTCTTTGTCAAAAATTTGGATAAAATATATAGTCTTTTTATAGATTATCCATTTTTCTTTTTTGGTTTCTTCAGTTTGAAGATCAAATTCATTCCTAACTATATCCTCAGGGAAATTGAACTGGTGTTCCAAAACAACACACCTTGTTTTCTCTCTAAACACTCTAGAGATAAAACCTTCATTGTCCACACACCTTACTACTGCAGTGGCCATTCTATAAGGTTGCAAACCCTAATTCAAATGCACCCATCCCTGTTTAATAATAATGTACTAGTGGGCTATTGTAATACTTGGGAACAAGGTTCCCCTTCCTTTTTTAGTTAGGGTTGTTTCCTGCAAGTCACCAATCTGTCTTAGAATTTTAGCATACCTTATCTTCAAAGGGACCTGGTAAGGCATGACATAAGGTGTCTTACTACAACCATATACTCTGAACACCATGGATATTGGATACAAGATTATATCACCAAAATTGTGAACTATGGTGATGTCCTTACACTATTATTTTGGCCTAATTAGCCTCAACAACTCCATGGGAATTCTTGGATTCTCAAAAAATAATAAGGATTTGAGCCTTGAAGAAAAATTCCTATAAAAAATAAGGTAACTAGCATCAACCCTATCCCATGATAGCTCTATAGTCCACAACTAGACTGGCAACACTTCTCCATTCTTCTTCCTGACAATATTCATTGTCTTGATGAAGAATTCACACCATTGTACAAGAGCATATACATCAACATAGAATACCATGCAAAATGCCTACCTAATTTCATATTTTTTATCCCCATTAATCCCTAGTGGATTAGGTCTACAAGATAAGGGGAAAAATAAAAAATTAAAGCTAGGTGGGGATGTAGGGTCTGCACCATCATGAACATGTATGGGATAGGCATGTTTATAGCTTCATCTTGTCCTAAAATCAAAGTCAAGAAATTTTACATACCCGATGCCCTAATACTGAAAAGATTTAATCTGAAAGGCTCTAGAGTGCTTGGGCTAACCACACACATGGCACCAATTTTGTCAAGGAAGTCTCTTAGAGGACCACATCTTAGATAATCTCTCTATGCCTGATAAATTTTACCAAAATCCTCAAAATCAATCTTCTCTAGTCCAACAGAGGGATCATTCAGTGAAAAGACTTGTCTAATCTCATCCTCTATAATACTTATCAAATCCCTTCCATTTATATCCTTAACAGATCTAGTTACAGGGTCATAACATTTAGCTATTTGTATAAGGAGATCAACATCCATGAAAACTCTAGGCACAATGAGTTTTCCTACATCAAAGTTCCATATATTACTGAGGGGAGCACATGCATTTCTTTGGGAGTATGGAGCTTTAAATTGGATCAAGCCATTATAATCTTTCCCTACTTTGGCATCTCTCATCCACAGTCCCCTATCATACAATCCATCATTAACATAGAGTCTAGGGTTTTGGGGGACTAACTCATTCATTCTGGATCTTCCAATATCTGAGTGTGGGAGTAACTGTAGTAAATCCTCAAAAACACCTCTGTCCTTCTACTCTGTTTTCCCTGAGAGCTCTCTTTTGGGTGACATTTTTAACTAGGTCCTTTAGAAAAGTGTATAGATACTAGATAAAAAATCACCCAAATAATTACAAGATAGAAACAATAGACAATAATTTAATCACTTAAAATTTTCCCTTCAAAAATTATGTGAACATTCAACTTCAAAATGCCTACCATATGCCTGAGAAAATTTGGAGTTGACATTTATAGAGAGAGCCAAATCGCTTTGTAGAAAATCTTTGAGGAGAAGTGTCGCATCAAATGATCAAATCTGAGTATATAATCATTCCCAACCCATCACAACTAATTCACATGAAACTCATTAAGTTTTCCATTACTAAAACTAGTGGCTTCAATGTTCACAGGACACGAAACAACCTCAAAAATAAAATTTGAATATGCACCATTGATCTAAAATCCTTCTGGCATATCAAAAAGTTGACAGAAATCCACACAACAAATTTCAACACTTTTCTAAGTTCTCGACCAATGAGAATATTTCATTATACCCATGTGCAAAAAACCTATACTTTACTTTAACTTTACTCAGCCTAGATAGGTGTCAACATGTCGCATCCCCACAAGCATAAAATTCTGAGCATCTTTCAATCAAGGAAATGCGACGATTGTCAATCCTTTCAAGATATGACAGATTTTTACCATTTTTAAAAGTTCATGACCCCACTTTACAAGTGAACACATGGAAATGCTTGAAGACCTCAGACCCACTAGAAAACATCCTAGTCACCATCTAGCATTGACCAATTAGAACTGCCCACATCACAATATCCGGCAAGTCAACCTGCTACATTTTCTTGTTGAGCATGAGTCCTGCTGGTAGTTTTGACATCATACTCTAGCTTTGACTAATGAAAAATGAACATCTTAGCATGACCTCATGACCAAGGACCCACCTCACAGTCTGGAGCCATATGGAAGATCATACGGTCATCACTGAAGCGCAGACCAAAATGCCGAGAAACTTCCTTCAACGGTGAAATGACAACCATGAGATTTAACTAAGCTTTAACTTTCAAAGAACTGCGACCCCACCGCAACTTACGTCACCTTGGACACATGTCATCTCATCGTATCCCCACTGAATAGAAATGTCAGAGCTCTATCATCATCATTATTTTATCCAATCAGACAGCTGTCACAGTCCGACAATGGTTAACAAGTGGGAAACTTATCTTTAAGGCATTGCAACAACCGTAGATGTAGTCCAATCGTTAGTGATAGTGTAGCTTTTGAAATTAGGCCCGCTATGACAGGTGTCGCTTAGTCACATCCCCGAAAGTTAGAAAATATGACAACCAAGGAGCTTAAGGGATAACAAGAACCACAAGTTTGAAAAGATCTAATGGTTAGGAAAAAACTGGGAAAAGACTATAGTTTTGATAAGAAAATTTAATGAAAGGGGACCCGCTTAGAAACTTAAACATGAAACACATGAAACTGAGAAATTAGAGGGTTTAAATTGAACACATGCATTTTGTTCCTTTAGTGAGTGAAAAAATTAATGCTCAAACATAACAAGGGATAGGATAATTTGGGCTTTCAACATTTTTTTCTACTAGGTCAAATATTGAAGGTTTAACAAAAATTTAAGGTATGAGGGCCAAAAAATTTAATAGTACTAATAGAAGGTTTTATTGAGGCATTTCATCTCTTCTTGCTTCCCAATTTACAAACTACCTTGGAACAGGATTGTTTTTCAAACCCTTATTATCTCAGAGCTAGTGGAGATCTAGGGCACTTTTTTTAGAAGAATCTGGAGAGCCTGATAGACTATTAAACCTTGGATGCGGTGGGCTAGAAATGGGTTTTATGATGGCCTCTCTTTTACCTAGAAAAATATCTAGTGGTTATCTCTTTTTCATCAATGAGGGATCCTACTAGAAAAGGTTCAGGGTATACATGCTTTCTATTTTAAAAAATGTGGCATTCGATCCCATAAAGATATTCTTTCTAGAGCCACTATGAGTCTCCATTCTTGGGATGACCTCCAAGTATAGTTCAAACTTTCTCACCCATATTGATAGACTTTTGACCTATTTGGCTCGGCCATACCTCCTCAGTTACTGCATAATCTTGGTATTTCTTTGGTCAAGCCCTAGTGGAAAGAATGGAAGTGGTATTTTTGGACTCCTCTCACTAATTACAAGCCCAACATGGGTTATGTTTGGTTTGTGCCCCATCTTTCGATGGTTGACACTTGGAATCACATATGCTAATTTTGTCTTTTTCCTAGAAGACTTGACAGTTTCATTTTCTATTTGTTTTCTCTGCTATTAAAGAGCCAAAAATAACACTCTTTGCCTCAGGTGTGCTCTCTCTTGAGGCCTTCCCCTAGGTGCCAAGCTCTAGCATTTAGGAATCCCCAATCCTAGATGCCCTTTCTTTGGTTTACCAGAGACTTTCATGGATATTTTTTGGTTTTTTCATCGAGCTCAATATTACTGGATCTGGATTCATGATTTTTTAAATCCTTTTCAACCATTTCCCTTTTCCTAGCATATGATTTTGCTAGGTGAATCACCCAGAATGCCTTCCAGATTTACCTAGATTTTGCATGCTTTTAGGATGTAAATTATTTTCACTCTTTGGAAGGATAGGAATGTTGTTATTTTTACTCATATATATTTGGATATGAATGTTTCTATGTGCATTAAATATGTATTTGTAACAACATAATGATGTAGATTCAAGTACAGACCGATAAAGTGGCTCTTGATGTGGCTATTTGTAGGATTTGTTACAACATTGGGTCAATGCCCTATGTATGGTTGTGAGAGTGTCATCAGACTCATTGTCTATTGATCACACTCCACCCCATGACCTTAATCATGGTTGGATCTCTTCTTCTTGGCACTCCTGGACCCCCAGGCCTCAAGACCCTCATCACTCTTCTAGCAGCAGAGCCAATTGGTGACACCTCTTGACTTCCCATCCTCACTAGAGTTTGACCGATGGTTGGCCTATTGTTCCTTCTCCCTCTATTGTTTCTATTGGATGGCCTTCGACCAATGTTTTAGATAAATTTCCTCATTGGATCTTGCTATATCTCCCATCGGAGAGGAAGAAGAAAAATAAGATGGTGATGGCTGGTCTATTCTTGACCCACTTTTAGGCCCCAATGTGTGGGGAATCCCTAAAGACAAGGATCCTCATCCCTCAGCTGGGACTGCTCTTGCTATCTCAGGGCTTATATAATTTTTTTTGATGAATAGTTGATGTATCCAGTTGTTGTTGTGTGACTCTTGCGCGGTCTTGTATCCCCCAACCACTTTTTGTGGATAATTCACTTAGACTTTTGGATTAATGGAAAGGCCTCTATTCACTAAAAAAAATATACTTAGCATCATTAAAAATATGTTTTGTGGGCTCAATTCACTACAATATTTCTTACCATTCTATATGATCAAAAATACCGAATTGTCGTGTTTATATTTAATATACTTCAACAACTCTCCTATTCCACGTGGATACACATGAAGCCAACTTGATCCTACCTATTGCCCCAATTTAAATATTAAATGTTGGCCATTTAATTTTTATAAATAAATTTCTTTTGTAGTTTTTGTTAGACTTACCACTGGTATGATGAGCATTCCATTCCTCTTAGGTGATGAAATTTAGATAGGAATCCTTGACAAAGATTAAGTTTAATTTTCATAAAATATTGCTTGAACAACTCAATTATGCCCTTTGGAAAAATAAATCAAAGAAGTGTAGATGTTAGATTGGCTTGAGAGTCTAATGTATAGCTTATCTTAAGGGAATTGGGTGGTGTAGAAACATCAACAACGTATTGATAAGTATAATGATTTAAGCCCACAAAATTAAATGAACCTTTCACCATAGCATATTCACAGCTACTAAATCTTAGCAAGTGATTGCTAGCAAGATTTATCATTGATGATAGGTATCTCCCTTTTTTAATTGGATCCATATACTTGAAATTTTGCAATCCCATTCAAATTCATATTAACAAGAAAATAAAATGGGTTTTATTAAAATGTTTTTAGAAGTTGCTTGCCTACAAACCAAACATAAAATATAAGACCATTTGGGTGGCTTTCCGGTCAGGATATGATTTTAAATAAGGAAGAATCAGGTTGGTAAGAAATGTTATTTTGATCAATCCCTTCTCTACCACCTTCACAAACAAATTGTAGATTGGCATCCTAACCATTGTATGTAGAGTACCAAAAAATGGAGGACAAAATGTTCAACGACATGTTTAGGATACCAAAATAACAATAAAGGATTCTAATGGCCTATCCAACATACACAAGGAGAATGAATAGACAAGGATCATCCATCTCCAATAAAATATTCATACATATATAAGATAAGAGATGGTGAGAAAATAGATAAGATTTTATGTTGGGTTTCAAAATAATCAGCTAAAAATGTAGTGTTGAGAGACACAATAGAGAAAATACCATTACCCTTGATAAATCTATGAGCTCTTCCTTCCTAGTCTAGGAATTTTCCATAAAGTTGAATAAAACTAAAGAATTGTCAAATTTGATTGAGTAGGAAGCAGCCTTCTAGTTAGTGTAAGATGACCAGAAGCCTTAATTTTGAGATTGGAGTGTGGCCACAAGCTCTGAAGGGACCACCATAATAGCAGCCAAACAAGAAGTAAAATAATAGAATCCTTAGACATGGTTTAGGTAGGAAAATCCTGGAAAGGTTCTAAGTCATATTAGGCCAAGGAAAAAGGTCCTATTTTGTCCTACTTGATTATTTGAGAAGAAAGGAATATCACCCCCCGCCCCCCCCCCCCCCCCCCCCCCAATGTAAAGAAAGCTAAACAAAAGATTCATTTGGATGTGCAAAACATGAATGAGATTTGAGATTATGTTTTGGAACTTTTAGTATAATAATTATTACATTGTTTAGTCTTAATGAATGTAGTTATGGAATAGTTTGTACAAATGTTCAAACAATTTACAACTATCATTTTATAATCTTTTAAATGGATCCTTCATATGAATCTAGTTAATATGAATAAAAATATTATACATTTTTGTAACAACTAGTATCAGATATTTCAAGAACAATGTGAGCTATATGTTTGCTAGCTATTTTTGGCAGTATGAATCCATCTTTCTTAAGACTATTGTGTTTGAATAAAGATGAGATGATAATTAGTGCAGAATTATTGATCATTGGACAGTTTTTGAATTGAAACCCAAACACTGATGTTTGTGTTTTGTTGTAAACTTTCACTGAGTGTAAAAAATGACAACAACCTAACACCTTCAAAATTGTCTTATTACCTGCTTTACTAAAAAATACAAAAACAAAAGGTTTTGAATTTTATCAGATGAGGTAGTTGTTGAACGAAAAATTGTTAAAAGAGTCTAAAGAAGGTTATAAAATTATTTGGTTCAATCATGTGAAGACTATCAAAGAAGATTGACATCTAGAAAAGATACTTCTAACATTGTGGTAGATGATGCTTTCCTAGTGGAAAAATGCAATAACAATAATGTTTCTATGAAAGGTGTTAAAGCTAGTTGCAAAGGCCTGTGTAAGAAGTAAACTATGCTAACTCAAACATCCATTATCTTTTGGTTTATTCAAAATTTCCAAGGTACAAAAACAAAATTTAATTACAAACCATGTTTTTGACCTGATAGATTTTGATTAATCTTTGTTTTTAGAAAGATAGATTGGTATTTAGAATGGATAAATAGTATCAATGTTTTCTTTTAGAAGGATAGATTGGTATGTGATAGTTTGAAAAGATGGTATGAATGAATTCGCCACCTCCTTTCCTTGTTGGCATGAATTGGGAAAAAAATACTAAGGAGCATAGTAATGCATGTGTAGTTACATCTTTGTTGGCATGAGTTGAGAAAATATTACTAAGACAATCTTCTGAGAAATTAGAGAATGCATACAAAAATGGCTCTTATCTTCACATTGGGAGTGGAAACAACTCCATGCATATGGAGATAGAGTATTTGAAATAAAAGATTTTAATAATGATTGAAGTAAGAATTTTTCATGGGGACTCAATTTAATGTCACTACAGTGTAAAAAGAACTTATTGATAAGTGTTCTATGAATGTTTTTGATTGGGCCATTAGAGATTGTACTACTTATTTTGGTGTTACTTTAAAGAGTAAAGTGTAACATGGTCATCTTGGAGGCTAGCGACATCAGAGGATGGAGGAATTCCATCATCTGAAGTTAGCTTCTCACTTTGAGATGGTGTTTAGCATGTGAGAAACATTTTTTGATTTAATTTATTATTTTGTTCTTAGTGATACTTTTTTAAATTACATATGTTGTGAAGATTGATTTATGAAGGTAGGAAAGGGGTTTTGTGTTGAGTTCAAGAAGGATGTTTGTCCAATAGCTTATTGTTAGAATAATTGAGAGGGGGGGTGAATCAGTTAAAAAAGTTATCCTACAGTTCCAAACTCCCAGATGTACCTTACAAAACAATTCCAACAATTTATGCAACTCGGTAACATAAAATATCAATTTGTCTATTCACTTTACCAAATACTAGTAATTATCCAAACTGTGATTACCGATTAAATCAACTATGCAGTATGTAAAGTATGATAGAAAAATAATCATTACAAATAACACATAACACGATGATTTAATGTGGAAACCCTTCGAAGGGAAAAAACACCTAGGACTGGTAACCCAAAATAATTCACTCTTCTGAACTTAGCTTAGTTAGGAGCCAACCATGTTAAAGGTTACAAAGCACACTGTTAGGTGTGACCTAGTTAGTGGATTTATCATTAACAGTTAACTTTTGACCAACATTCACTATGGGGTCAACAAGATAATAATTTGCATTCAATGAATGTCATAGGGTAGTATAATAAGACTATTAAGTCCACTCGGTTAAGAGATTTTCTAAATCAATGGCTAAACTGATACAGTTCTGATCTGATTCAAATATAGATCAATTGAAAATATTCATATATATGCTATACTCATAAAATCCTCTAATCATTAATCAATTCACTCTCTCAATATTTCTCAACTTACTTCACTCGGTAAATAGTTCTCTGATGCTCGGTAATGTCTACAGCTCAGTTCTTTCTGTAATCAGTTTGATCAGGAATACATGAATAAAATCTTCACGTGAAATCTCTACAATCTCTTTTTATTTGGCATGTTTCAAAAATAAAACTCATATCTCTTAAATAGACAAGTAAACCATTTTCATATTGGTGATCAGATTTTGCCTCTTAATCCCCTTCATCCATTTTGCCACTTAAAACTTCCTCGGTAGATGTATCCTTAACATGTTTCAATCTCATCCTTTAGATCATCTATGAATTATGTCATCTATGGATCTCGTAACTAACTTCATCCTTAACCTCAAAATCATAACAACTTCCATCTCATCAATTTCAGTCATCTGTTCTTAGCATTTAATGTTTTCATCCATACTCGGTTAATAGTAAAATGTGTCAGTGATAACTAACTTGATTAATATTATCACTCAATATACACTGCATTGGCTCAGTGTATACAAAAATCTTCAATTTGACCACATTGACTTGTTCAATTCAAATCTCTTCTTCATAATAGATTAATGTAATGTGCTCAAGTCAACAATATAAATCCATAGACTCATCAATAAGTTAACCAATGCTTACCTTATCCTTATCTATCATATCCATTTTTTTCTTCTGTAGATATCTCATTTCTTCATATCTTCTCCCTTCAACAGATGTTTAGATATTTGTAATTGTCATGATAGATATTGTCAAAACTAGTTGACATCAATGACAACATATTGACTGATTTAATCATCTTACATATCACTTTAGAAGCTCGGTGATCTCTAATCATTGTTCCTTCAGTTCATCTAGATATTCAATCAGTTATTCTCTAATCATTGTCCCATATATGTTCTCACTAACTGATGTTTCATATGCAGTCTCTCTCCCTTTGACAACAATTCCAAAGAAAATAAATAGCTCTTCAGTAGCCAAGTAATTTTATGTTGTTTGGTCAAGATTAATTACCTTCATGTACTGATAAAAAAATTCATGTTCCATCTTCTACAATCTTTCACAACCTTATAAAACCTAAAGTGTGAGCTATGTGCATCAACATGAGTGATTTTATGATAAAGTATAGGTTGATGCAACCTTCTAATCACCTTAGTGTCTGATAGATAGGGGACAGACCCCTATTCTAGTCCTCAAATACTCAAATGTGTCCTTCGGTAAGGGTTTGGTAATTAAAATATCAGCAAATTATTCTTTAGATGTTACAAATTCCAGTTTCACCTGCTTCTCTTGAACTTGTTCCCTTAAGTAGTGATACTTAATAGATATATTCTTTGAATTTTAATGCATCACAAGATTCTTGAAAATATTTATAGCACTAGTGTTTCACAATATATAATCAATGGGTTAGTGATTACCTCATTCATTCCCTCCAACACTTGTTTAGTCCAAGCAATATTTGAACAATTTGTAGAAGTAGCAACATACATTGCTTCAGAGTAGAATGAGAAATGTATTCTTGTTTCTTACTTATCCAAGTCACAAGACTTTCTCCAAAAAAGAATGCTCCACCGGTTGTGCTCTTTCGGTCATCAATGTTTCTAGCACAATTTGCATCAGTATAAACATGGAGTTCAAATTTTCCTTCCATTGTGTACCATAAACCATAGTCTTATGTCTTCTTTAAGTATCTCAAAATTTGTTTAACAAAAATGATATGTGAATCTTTAGGATTGGTAGAAAATATTGCCACAATCCTAGATGCATGTTCTATATAAGGCCTACCATGTACCACATACATCATTTTTCTAATCATTGATCTGTATAGTGTCTGATTTACCTTTGTAGATTCATCATCCTTTGTCAACTTACATCCTATTACCATCAGTGTTCCTACCGGTTTTGAATTTTCCATGCCAAAATTATTTAACACTTCTTTAATGTATTTTGATTGAGTGATGAAAATCCCATCATTCTATTGTATAATCTGCAAACCTAGGAAGAATTTAATCTCTCCAAACATTGATGTCTCAAATTCCTTTCTCATTTCATTAGCAAAAGATTTTCAAATCAGACGATGTCCACCAAAGATTATATCATCAACAAAAATTTTAGCAATCAAAATATTATCATTAGATTCTCCTTTCATGTACAAATTACTATTTTCACTAGTCCTTACAAAGCTAATACTGATAAGATAAGAATGTAGTCTTTCATACCATGCCCTCAGTGCTTTCTTCAGTCCATACAAAGCTTTGTGCAGTCTACATACCATGTTCTTCTAATTTGGATCAAAAAAACCTTCTGGTTGTTCTATGTAGACCTCCTCCTCAAGAATTCCATTCATAAAAGCTGATTTCACATCCATTTGATATACTTTGAATCCATTATGTGCAACATATCCAAGTAGTATACAAACTCCTTTAGGTCTAGCAACAGGTGCAAAGGTTTCACCATAATCTATACCTTCTTCTTGTGCATATCCTGTGCATACAAGTCTTGCCTTATTCCTAGTGACTTCACCATTTCCATTTAACTTGTTTCTGGAAATCCACTTAGTACCAATTAGATTTTTATCTTTCGATCTAGGTACTAATGTCCATGTCTTATTATTCTCAATCTGTTCAATTTTCTCATTCATAGCCTTAATCCATTCCTCATTTTCAAGTGCATCCATAACATTCTTAGGTTCAAACTCACAAAATAAGAATGTGTTATGTCTTAACTTACTTCATGTCAACATACCAGCTTTCTTATCTCCAATGATTTGATTCTGTGAGTGGTGTCTTCTAACAAATCTTTCTATGACTTGTTCTCTTATTTTCTCATCATTCGCTTCAGGTTCATTTTCTTTCTTTGTAGCTTCTTCCTGGTTCTCGATTTACATTTGTTGATTCTGAGTAGTATTTTCCTGATGTTTGGTAGAATCAATCTTTGGCTTTGGTAGATAATCTGGATGTTCAACATATGTAAACCTACCATAGTCTTTTGGTTCCTTCATTCTTTCTTCATCATTCATTTTATCAAACTCATCAACTTTTACATAAGAACTTTCCACCATTTTATTAGTATCCTTGTTCGAACATTTATAAGCTTTACTCTTAGTAGAATATCTTAAAAATATTCCTTCATCACCTTTAGAGTAAAATTTACCATTCCTATCATCTTTTACAATATAGAACCTACTAGCAAAGATTCTGAAATAACTTACATTTTGTGTATAGCCAAACCATAACTCATAAGGTATCTTGTTCATATCTTTCTTCAGTTGAACTTAGTTCAGGGTGTATACTACAGTGCTAACTGCTTCTCTCCAATACATTTGTGCAACATTTTTCTCAATCATCAATGTTTTGGCACAACCAACAATAGATCGGTTCCTCCTTTCAATAATCACATTCTGCTATGGTGTCCTAGGTGCAAAAACCTATCTTTTGATTCCATGCTCATTACAGAAATGAGTGAATTCATCAGAAATAAACTCACCTACTCTATCAAATGTTAAGCATTTTAATTCTTTCCCGGTTTTCTTTTGAACTTTAGCCTTATACCATTTAAACAATTTGAATGCCTTAGATTTTTCTTTTAAGAACATGACTGTCATCATCCTAGAGTAGTCATCAACAAATAAAATAAAATATGTGCTGCCATAGTAGCTTTAAGTTCTCATAGGACCACATAAGTCGGTGTGTACCAACTCCAAAATACCTTTAGATGAATAGTCTTTACTTTTAAAATTAGATTCGGTAATATTTCCTTTTTGAAATTGATTGCACATAACATGATCATGTTTGGCTAGACTCGGTAGACCTCTAACTTTTCTTTTTTTCCTGATCTTAATCATGTTATCAAATTTTACATGACATAGGCTCTTATGCCATAACCATACATCTTCATTCTTCACCAATAAATTACCTTTTGATTGTCCTCCAATACCGACAAGCTTTCCATTTTCATCATAGATTTTCACCTTCTTGCTTTCAAATGCAGCTCGGTGACCTAAGTTATTTAGCTATACTACACTCAACAAAGTGTAGTTAAGTCATTTTACCCAGTATGTGTTATCACATCTAATTCTATCATTCAATAAGATAGACCCTTTTCCTTTTACTTGACAAGGTGTATCATTTCCCATTTTCACTGATCCTCCATTAAAGTGCTCAATATGTTCAAACTTATCTTCATCACCAGTCATGTGATGTGTACAACCACTATCAATGATCCAAGTATCATTCTTACTAACTTTAGAAATAAGGATTCTTTCTACATACCTTTCCTCTTCTTCTTAATCATCTTTCATTGCAACAAATACCACTTCAATTTCATCATTAGTGTCGGTGTCGGTGTCATCTTCATTTTCTCCAACAAGATAACATGCATTCTTTCCTTTGTCTTTGTAATCTTGGTGGTCTCTATTGTAGTGTTGGTTTCCAGTGTTATTTCTTCTCCCAAACTTTCCATCACCAGATCGATCATTATCTTTATCTTCCTCTTTCCTATTAGGACATCTAGCAACAATATGGTCAATCTCTTTACAATTAAAGCAAGCTAAAGCTAACTTTCCCTTATACCTTCCTCTACCTTTTTGAAGTCTCCAGGCCATAAGTTCTTCAAGCTCATCAAGCTCATCTTCACTGTCACTCTCACTTTCATTCTTTATATTATGCTCACTACTAGATTTTCCAATCTTAAGAGATGACATAAAAGTAGACTCAACATGTGGCACAACACTATTGTCATAATTATTTAGATCAAAAGTAGTTAACTTTCCAATCTGACAATCAAGGGTAAGAGTGCTATTAGGTACAGACTTCATTTCATGAATAGCATATATTCTAATTGCATAGATAGGCAACAAGGTTCTCAGTATCTTACTTACCACAGTGTCTTCAGAAATAGTACCTCTTGCTTTTTTGGATAGCATTGACTACCTCTTTGATTTGGTTTGAGTATTGTGTGATGTTCCCACCTTCCTTCATCTTCATGTCATCAAATCTACCTTTCAAGCTTTCAGCTCTAGCTCTCATTACATTCACATCACCACCATAAACTAGAGCAAGTTTATCTCACATTTTCTTCATTGTAGCGCAATCCTTGACATCTTCAAACTCAACATCAGATAGAGAAGAAACAATCTCTATCATAGTTATATTATGTTCATGTTTGTCCCTCAACTAATCAAGAGTCAAAGGTCTAACATTTAGTTGTAAGTAGCCATTGTCTAGTAAATGTATAGAAGATTCTCTGATTCCAGATATGTGAAGCTTCATCCTACTTTGTCATGTGGAGAATTTATCTTTGTTCAGCTTAGGCACTTCCCTCTTATACATCTTGTGATCTTTCTGCTCAAGTCCATAAAAATTTCCTCTAAGCAACCAACTTGGCTCTGATACGAATTGTTAGAATAACTAAGAGGGGGGTGAATCAGTTAAATCAGTTATCCTACAGTCCCAAACTCCCAGATGTACCTTACAAAAAAATTTCAATAATTTATGCAGCTCTATAACATAAAATATCAATCTGTTAGTTCACTTTACCGAATACAATTAATTATCCAAACTGTGATTACCAATTCAATCAACTATGCAGTAAGTAAAGTATGATAGAAAAATAATTATTATAAATAACACATAACACAATGATTTAACATGGAAATCCTGCTAAGGGAAAAGCCACCTGGGACCGGTAACCCAAAATAATTTAGTTTTATGAAGTGGGCTCGGTTAGGAGCCAACCCTGTTAAAGGTTACAAAGCACACTCTTAGGTGTGACCTGGTTAGAGGATTAATCACTAATAGTTAACTTTTGACTAGCATTCACTATGGGGTCAACAAGATAACAATTTACATTCAATGAATATTATAGGGTAGTACAATAGCACTGTCAAGTTGACTTGATTAAGAGATTTTCTAAATGAATGGTTAAACTAATATAGATATGAGTCAATACAACTCAATTACAAATATTCAAATCTATGCTATACTTATAAAATCTCTGATCATTAATCAATTCACTTCCTCAATATTTCTCAACTTACTTCACTGGGTAAATAGTTCTCCGACGCTCAGTAATGTTTGTAGCTTGCTTCTTTCTATAACGAGTTTGATTAGGAATGCATGAATAAAATCTTCATGTGAAATCTTCGCAATCTCCTTTTATCCGGCATGTTTCAACAATGAAACTCATATCTCTTAAATAGACAAGTAAGTCATTTTCTTATCGGCCATCAGATTTTGCCTCTTAATCCCCTTCGTCCATTTTGCAACTTAAACCTTCCTCAGAAAATGTGTCCTTAACACATTTCAATCTTATCATTTAGATCATCTCTAAATTATGGCAACCATGGATCTCATAACTAACTTCATCCTTAACCTCGAAATCATAACAACTTCCAGCTCATCAATTTCAGTCGTCTGTTCTTAGAATTTAATGTTTTCATCCATACTTGGTTAATACTGAAATGCGTCGATGATAACTAACTCAGTTAATACTCTCACTCGGTATACACTGCACTAGCTCGGTGTATACAGAAATCTTCAATTACCGACCACATTGACTTGTTCAATTCAAATCTCTTCTTCATAATAGATTAATGTAACATGGTCAAGGGAACAATATAAAGCCATAGACTCAGAAATAAGTTACCCAATGTTTACCTTATCCTTATCTATCATATCTATCTTTTTCTTATGTAGATATCTCATTTCTTCATCTTTTCTCCCTTCAACAGATGTTCAAATGTTTGTAACAGACATGATAGGTATTGTCAAAACTAGTTGACAAAAATGATAATATATTGATTGATTTAATCATCTTACATATCACTTTAGTAGCTTGGTGATCTCTAATCATTGTTCCTTCAATTCATCTAGATATTCAATCAGTTGTAGATCATCACATACGAGGCTGTGATTTGGGAGTTATGGAGGAAGAACTTGGGAATCTGAGATAGAGGCTACACCTTCCTAAGGATTACGAGACAACTTGATGGAACTCCACTTGATTCAAGATTTGTTTCTTCAACGAATATTTTTACAAACATGTGTATACATCTTGTATTAAGAAAATTTTAATATGTAAACCTTAAGGGGGGGTTTCTTAAAAGACTAATTGTATGACTTTAGCTAAACAATTGTAGGAACAATGTAATAAGGGGAGGGAATGTTAGTATAATAATTAGTACATTGTTAGGTCTTAATGAATGTAGTTACAAAATAGTTTGTACAAATACTAAAATAGTTGACAACTATTATTTTATAATCTTTTAAATGTATCCTTCATATGAATTTCGTTACTATGAATAAAAATATTATACGTTTTTATAATAGGAACCTCTATCTGTGGGCCCACTTTGGGGGGATTTTCATACTGATATCCTTATTGAAGATGAGAAAGGAACCTCTGTAGGGATGTTTTCCTCTTCTGCTGAAATAAAGGACATGATCAAGATTTTTGAGATCTCATGGAGTTTGAGTATAGCCTCTTCAATTGGTTTGTGTCAAAAGTCTATGTGATCAAAGAGAAGGTTAAATTTCCTAGTGACACAAAAGAGTTAGGATGAGACATTTTGAATAAAAAGTCAACTTTGGATAATGTGGATAAAATACTTTCTCAAATCTAGAATTTTGCAGAGGATGTTAAGGCTATGAAGATGGATCTTGAAGATAAAATTAGGATTCTTGAAGATTAACTTATAAGATGTAGTATAAGTTGTGGGTCGTGATGGATTTTAGTTGAATAACAAAGCACAAAAAATTTTATGGGATAAAACAGTTGAACGATAAGGCACAAGCCCTTCACAGTCTATCTAAATCCAAATCTGGTTCCCATGTACTGAGTGTGACATGAAAAGGAAAGAAAGAGGTGCTGGCTTAACATGACACAAGCATGAGTCCTACCATTAGTCCTTCTACCAAGACTCACAACCTTGATAAAGGTAGAAATTTTGAATCCAACATTCTTCATATTTTTTTTAATATTGATCCATATGTAATTTAGAAGAATGAAGATCTTTTAAAGAATTTGCAGTAAGTTGTTGAGTTTGTTGACCCTTCTATATTTCTTTTTGGTTTGTTGATTGTCAGCTATTGGTTTTATTTTAGTTCTTGTTTGGTATTAGCAGTTTTTTTTGTAAAAGAGTTTCAAGGCCCCTTGGATACACATTTTTCCCTAATCAAAAGTAATAGAACCCTTATAAGGAAAATTGATAGTGTCACAACTACAAAACCAACATGCATTACACAAAACTTTGTTTTTTAACAAAATAAAAATTGTTAGTTTAAGACCAGTTCCAATGATTAAATTTGCATTCTCTCTACAAGTACCATAATTTGGAAAAATGGGTACCTATTCACATCTGAACTCAAATTTTATGGCCTCAAATGCTTTTTCAATCTATATTTAAAATGAAAAAGTATTTAGGGCATAGAAAATAACTATAAATAGGAGTTACTCTTAGTGGAAAGCTTGTGATGCATGTTACAATCCATCAGAAGACATGCTTAAATAAATGCAATGAAGCCAAAATAAAGTATTTAATTTAGTGAGTATTTTATGATGTGCTTATAATTTAGATGGAAGGAATGTGTTACTTTTAGCTTATGAACTCATGTTGTGATTCAAATGTTTATTTTCTAGCTAGACATTTCCATGCCACCTTTTGGGGTGATTTTAACTTGTGATTTTGTAATGCTATTTGATGATTTTGATTGAGCAACTTATTGAAAAGATAGCACTCCATAGAAAACCAAATACATTGTCACTTTTGCACACTGTCCTTCCAATGCTTGGTAAGGGTCGTAGTTGAGGCATAGCTCTTATTGTTTACACATAATGCACTTTGTAATCTATTTATTTCAAGACTTTTTTGAACCAATGAGCTGATGCTTTTCGATATCGAGTTAAGTTATTCTTATAATCTATGTAATGAAGACCAAACCGAACTGTATAGCTAGATTCCCAATGAAAGTTGTCTAACAAAGACCATGCAAAATAACCTTGTATGTTGGATCCAGTCCTGTTATTCAACCTTGAATGCTTCAGTATATAAAATTTAAAACTAAAAACAAATTACAAATTTGTAAAAATATACCTTATTGCTTGTTGAACAAATGATAAATGCTTTGAATGAAAATCAATTCGCCAAGTATCATTAAGAGATTGTGCCAATGACAATGTACCATCATTTTTTTCATCAACACCTATATAAAAATATATTCAGATTTATTAGAGATAACCAAATTTTTAAGGAGTCTCTCCGATGAAAGTACTCAGCATCATTGAAAATAGCTTTTGTGAGCTCAATTCACTACAAAATGTCTTACCATTCTCTGTGATGAAAATTAGTGGATTGTCATATTTTTGTTTAATATACTTCAACAGCTCTCCTATTCCACGCGGATACACGTTAAGCCAACTCGATGCTGCCTGTTCCCCCAAATTTAAATATTAAACGTTCGCCATGTAATATATCATAATATTTCTTAATAAGTTGCTTTTAAAGTTTTTGTCAGACTTACCACTGGTCCGATGAGCTTTCCGTTCCTCTCATCTGATGACATTTAGATAGCAATCCATGTCGGGGATTAAGTTCATTTTTCATAAAATATTGACGGAACAGCTAAATTAAGTCCTTCGGAAAAATAAATCAAAGAAGTGTACCTGTTAGATTTGTTTGAGAGTCCAATGTATAGCTTGTGTTAAGTGGATTGGGTGTTGAAACATCGGCTGCGTATTGAGAAGTATAATAATTTAAGCCCAGAAAATCAAATGATCCTTTCACCATAGAATATTCACGGCCACTGAATTTCGGTAAACGATTGCCAACAAGCTTTCTCATTGATAAGGGGTATCTCCCTTTTGTAATTGGATCCATATACCTGAAATTTTGTAAACCCAATCAGATTCATCTCAACGGGCAACTTAGATGGGCATTAAAAGAATCTATTAATGTTTTTAGAAGATTCTTGCTTACCAACCAAACATAAAATCTATGGCCCTTTGGGCTGCTTTCTTGTCAGACTCTGAGTTTGAATAGGGAAGAAACGAGTGGCCCACTATTGCAATTCCGATCAATCCCTTCTGCTCCGCCTACACATAAAAAGAGTACTTGGCATACTAACCGTTGTATGTAGAATAGGAAAAATTAGTGGAAAAAGGTGGATCACCTGATACTTTCTCTTATATACGCGCACAGCAGCTGCATGAGAAAGGAGAAGATTATGCGCCACAATATATGGTTCTGTTGCTGAATTTCCTGTGCTCGAACTTCCATTAGAAGAGGAATGGCGGCCGGGAGCAAGTGTGCCAATGTCATATCCAAAGCAAGCGAAGGTATAAGGTTCGCTTAAAGTAATCCAGTGTTTCACCCGATCGCCAAACTCTTGAAAGCACACTTCACTGTAAGCTTCAAAATCTTTCCTGCATATATAAGAAAATGGCTTATCAGTGGGTATCCCATACGGGGATAATGCATAAAGGATTTGATGATTTGAAAGCGTTATATACACAATATTTTTGCTCAGAAAGCCTCCATATTTATCCTCCAGAGCTTGCGGAACGTCCCAATGAAACAGTGTTACAAAAGGCTTGATATCTACAAACAAGAATTTGTTATAGGCTTAACAGTATTCATGGTAATTTCCACATCGATAGAGTACCAATCTATAAACATTTTTACCATGTTTTAAGAGTTCGTTAATAAGGTTATTGTAGTACGCCACTCCAACTTTGTTTATTCCGCCTTTGACCGTGCCGTCTGTAGCCCGAGTGTAAAAATCGATTAAGAGATCTATAAATAGAAAAATTCTATGGTAGCTATATTTGCCTAGGAAAAAAGTGGCTCACATGGTAATATCCGAGGCCAAGAAACAGAGAACCTATATGCATCCATGCCCATGTCCTTCAGCAGTCTCACATCCTCCTGTAAATCAAGATGAAAATAATAAAGGTAATCAGATAGCAAGAAACGAAAAGGTACATTCATGATCTTTCATAGATATGAAAATAAATATGATTTGAATCAAATGTTGTGAGAAGCACACCTTATAGTGATGATATTGATCCACAGCAACGTCTCCATTGCTATTATTAGCGGTATTCCCTGCACACAATAAGAATTTTCATTTACAATAAGATTTCACACCTAGATTCCAAGAGAGCAAATCAATAGATAGAAATGGAAAATAACCTGGGATATGAGAGAAAGTATCCCAGATACTTGGGCCTCTTCCTCCTTCATGGGCAGCTCCTTCATACTGGTATGCAGAAGAGGATGTACCGAATATAAATCTAGGGGGAAACCCACTCCTACTCAGGACTTTTATTTCTTCCTGAGCCGATACAACAAAGATCCACCAAATGCACAACGCTGCAGAGGCTATCCATCCCTTTTCACTTTTCATTGTACTAAACTTCTAGAGTTTTTCATCCAATACAAAGAAACACGGATAACTTCAATTTAAAGCAGAAAAACACAACACCTTATGCGAGAAGTTGACCATGAACCGTTAGTCTCTTAATTAATTTAAGAACTTTCCTCTGTGATTTTAAACGTGATTCAGACAGACGTGGATTGTAGTGGATGTTTAATATAAGTAGCATGTGAGATGTTTCAATTGATTTAAGTAACATGTGAGATATTCCCATTATTAAACAGATGAATCTTCAACTGTGCAGTTTATTATATCTAACTAGCTGTCATCATTGCGAGGTATGGTTGACATGGGAATGCAATGCTAAACAATTTCTGTGTTAAATAGTAAATAATGAATTTGTCACATGTAGCAATAAACAGCTGTCTGCGCAAAAGCGACCATCCCAAAATGTTTTCAATTTCAAATATTAGTGTGAAACGCATTTTTCGTTGTAAACTCTTACTTAACAATGCCCGTTAAGTGGGCATTTAATCTTCTATAATTTTATTTTCCGTGCGCGCCTCTCAGAAAACTCTGGATATAGTCAATTCAGAAAACTCTGGATATAGTCAATTCTGGAAGATGCTGCAAATCTGGAAGATACAAAATTTAAAAATGATTTCCGGAGTATAAGCTAACCTGTTTGGTTCATCCGAAAGATGACTGAGAAGATGCTTAAGGAATTTTAATTCTTTATTTTAATTTCTTTGAATATGGTGTGTATATGTCTGTATATATACACATGCACACATGTGTATATATACACATACACACGTGTGCATGTGTATACATGTGTGTATATACACACATATACACATATGCACACATGTGTATATATACACACATGTGTTTACATGTATGTGTATACAAACACATACACACATATACACATATACATGTATATACACATACACATACACAGATTTACACACACGTGTTTATATATACACATATGTATACACATACATGTGAGTATATACATAAATGTATACACATACACGTGTGTGTGTATATATATATATACACACACGTGTGTATATATACACATATGTACACACACACACACATATATATCTCTCTGTGTGTGTGTATATACATACATCCTTATAGTAATATAATATACATCATTATAGTCATGGTCCCACGAAATATTAAATTTGGTTTTATAAAATTGGAATTGGAATTCGAAATTCCAATTCCACATATTTGAGTGGAAGATGCAAATGCCCATTTTGGGGCAAAATTGGAATTTTGAAATTCCAATTCCAATTTTTTGGATGGACCCAAATTTGGAATTGACATTATCTTGAATTAGATAATGCCAATTCCAGTCTAATTCCAGCCCCCAAACAGGCCCTTTACTGAAATATACATATACATAGAGGCAGCTTTTTCGTAGTAAACTCTTATATGTGTGTGTGAGATTTTTCAGACTAGACAATTATTATTGATTTGTTTAAAACTTTGAATTTAATGTCTAATTTATCTTTGGTGTTATATACAACTTGAAGTGATTAAAGTTTTATTTAAGTTATGCCTAAATTTTTATGTAGTCATAAATTTTTTACTTCTTCAATCAATTTTTTTTTAACATAACCCAATCTGCTTTCTTGTCATAACAATTGAAACAACAAACTAATTTATGATCAGCCCTAATTTAAAAAAATAAGTTGTTATATATTAGAAATAGTACTATTCATGAATTTATGCAAAGTTCAACCATACTTAATCAATCCTTCTTATGAGGCCATTTACCTCAAATGTCTATAGGTGCCTAATCAATATCAATGGTTGATCAATATTTTATTGAGTACGTAATTGAATGAGCAATGCAATACAAATCATGATATATCATGTTCAACCTCATTAATGCTTATGCTTTGTAATTTTAATTTTCAACTAATTAGGTTACAAATATGTATTACCTACATTTTTTTTATTAATGATGTGTAGCTTGAATTGATAACTAGATTTTATGCTTGATTAATAGATATTGGTTATTCAATCTTATGAAATTAATACAATTTTAATTTATTTTTATAAAACAACTAAATAAATGGCAATGGGTGAAAGTCGAATGGTGGTGGCATTTTGCAAGGCCACATGCTAGGATTTGTCCTTAGCATGCAATTTTATTCCTTTCTTAATGTGTGTTTGTGTTTGAATCATCAAGATGTTCATGTTTTCTTCGGGTTTTCTGCATTTAGGGAAGGATTTAAAGAAATTTTTACGCATGTATGAGGGTTTTAGCGCATTTTGGGTTTGCAAGAGCTTCTATGTGATCAAGGTGTAGGGTGAGTTACATGATGTATTGATCTATGGTTTTATTTTTTCTTTTAGCTAATTGTTGGCAATCTCGTTTGGGCTCTTGATTTGGGATTTTTGTGGTTGTTTCTCTTATGTAGACCTTGCATGGCTCTAAGTGGGGGACTTTTTGTAGGATCAAGTATTTGTTTTGAGGATGTTGTGGATTGGTGCAGGGGCACCTAAAGTACAAGAGAATGAGGAGGTTAAGAGTCCTTATATTAGATATCAAAATATATTTGAGTCATTTGTGATGTATTTGAGTCCATATGTAAGGCTATGTGAAGCCATTTGTATGACATTATTAATATTGTGATGTTAAGGTCCTAGTTTGGTCAAGAAGGTTAGAATATGAAATAATGCCTAATAAAGGTTAAAGGGGTTGTAAAATGTCTATTAAATTCTATTTTAAGGAATTCAAGTGTCCATACAAAGATTTGTCAAGTCTGGAGTTAAACTAGTAAAGTTGTCATAAAAAGTTGTAATGCAAAATGCATCAAATATTGTCAAAAGATGCAAGTATGTTGTAAAGGGTTAAAAGAGTGTAAGGAGATGGTTAAAAAGGTGGTTGGGAAGTTATAAACCACCACCAATACTATAAAAACATTGTATTGGTCATTTCAAACATGAATGAGAAGAGGAAGATCATTTTAAATCAATTGGTGTCTTCAAAACTTGCTGTTTTGATTGGTGTTAACTATTTTTATGTGGTTTCCAGGTATTGTACGGACATGTAAGGCTTGGAATTGTTGTAAAAAATATATTTTATTGAAAGTAGGATGAATAAGATTTCTTTTGGTTTTTGTTTGGAGTGACTATGTGGAAAAATGAATAAGTTATGGCAGTTTTGGTAAAAGTTGTCATTTGCAGATTTGAGACTGTTTGACCACTATCATATTGAAACCTTTGGTACAGACACATTTTAGAGAATCAAGAGCTCTAATAATATTCATTGGAAATATATGTGAATTAACTTTCATTTCCTTTTGGTTTGAGTCATTTTTATGAATATTTGTGAAAGTTATGTGCATTTGAGTGGAAAATGGTTTTTAAAGACCCCCGTTAGAGTTGCAGGTAGTGATTTGTGCTTGTAAAATGATTTATGAATAGAAAAAATAAATGGCTTACATATTTGGAAACTAGAATCATTAATAGCTAATGTGGAATTGTTTTTGTTTCATTTTGATTCTCTTTGAGAAATATATGAGATTCCTGGCCAAGGTTTGGTGTTTTACTTTTGGTTTATGATAGGAAAAATGGCTCTCGGTGTAGAGACCATAAATTATAATTTAATTATTTTATTGGGCTCTAGTTTATATATGTTTTATAAGGACTAATTTGGAACAATTACACCAAAGGATTTTTAAAGATGATTTCAAAATAGAAAGTTATGAATAATGGAATCATATATAAAAATCAGGATATGCAAATGGAGAAAGGTTGATGTTTTTGTGTTAAAACATGTTGTGGTTTTCCTCATAAGATGTCTTTAAACAAAGACCTTATTGAATGGATGTTGAAAGGATCAGAAAGGATCCTATTGATTATTTGGTTTCCATGATGCTCTGGATCATGGATGGAGTTAGTATTTCTCCTCACATGCATGACAACCCTTTCTTTGGTGTAAATATTAATAGAATAGGATAAACCTCTTCTCAATTTAGGGGTTTCAATCCTACAAAGATTAATAGATATCTTAGATAGAGAAATAATAAGCCTATTCTTGTGATTCATACTGATTCTATTGAGGATGATATTAGTTATCTATCTAATTAGACTTTTATCTACAAGTTCATGGGTATTTGGGAGTCCTTTCCCTTCTTGGAGTCAAGGGCTTTGTCCGTATGAAATCTAGAGGAAGAAATCCAAGTGTTTCCGAGAGCCAATGGTTTCTTGTTGGTATTTTTTTAATGCATGTTGGACACAAATATGGAATTTGAATGGAGGATGTATCTTTACAATCAAGTTCGTCTCTTTTTTAAACCATGACATGTCAGATTTAACCTTGCACAATAATTATTGTTGTTTTGAAATTAGAGAAAAAATAAGTTTTACAAGGACCCGAAACATAAATAGTTATAGGAATAGATAAGACATTAAGCTCACCAAAAAATAACAACCAAAATAGAAAGGGGGAACAAACACCACAGACCAGCTAAAACAAACAACACAGGAAAAAAAAGAGAACCAAAAAAGCAAACCAGTTACTGCCACCCTTTCAAAATTTGGATGGAGTCTTCCATCTTTTTCTCCAGCTCTGTCATTTTTTTTCAAATTCTCCTTGAGCCCCATAATCTCCTTACAGTTCTGCATAGCTTCCCACACCTTCTTCTCTAGCATGTCAACCAATAAGTGAAGGTTACTAGTAGCAGAATTCATTGTTGGCAATTTGGATGAGTTGGTTACATAGATGTTGTCATTATGGAAACATATGATCTACATGAAGATCACACAGGTTAGAGATCTAGTATGTCAGACCACAATGAGAAATTGTCTAAGTATGAGATAGTGTGTTTTTACCAGTGAACCTGATGACAGTTTTGGTTTGCAATGTTGATTGGAGTAAGTTCAGTGATTGCGCACTTGAATATAGAATCTATGGTGACTATTGAAGACTCACCTTAGAGCGCAAATCAGTATGACATGTACAGAAGAAGTTAAGATAGTTTTACTAAAGATAGTGTTAAGTCGACAAGACAGAATATGAAGACATAATTGATAAAGAGTTAAGGAATTATTTTGTTTATCAAAATAATGACTTAACAATATAAAGGGATGACATCCTAGATGTTAACCCTTGGATAAAGATATTTGTAATATGATAGCTGACTAGAAATTTATTTTTCTTAATAACTTGTATAAAGATATCTAAAAAATGTAATTGTAAAAGTAGAAAAATGCAGTATAAGATATATGTGAATGTAATAGCGAAAGTGAAGAGCAGCAAAGAGATATTGATGCAAGAAGTATAAGGTTATGTACCTTGACCTGCTTTTGTAATCAATAAATATTGTATATTACTTGTTTGGGAAGTGGGCTCATCTGGTAATCACATTTTGTACTACCAACTCCTAACAGGGTTGAGGCTTCTAACAAGGCCTATAGTCCCTTAATCAGGACTGAGACACTATATGCATGTAATAGACTCCTAAAAGGGTCAACATCCTTAACATGATACTTTTGATTAGTGGATCTTTGTGGGTACCATCCCCACTGGGGTTTTCCCTTGGCTAGGGTTTCCTCAAGAATAAATAATATGTTATGAGTTCTTTAGTTTTATTGCTATGCATGTTGTTTAGCTTCTTATGTTATGCATGTGTTAAGATAATCTGTTATATCCATATTTGGGCAAGAGTTAAAGTTTATAGAATATTGATTCACCCCCCTCTCAGTATTCCCTATTTCTAACAATTGGTATCAGAGCTTAGTTAGTCGGAAAAAAATTATTCAAGGAAAGCCTGACAGCTTGAGTAAGATCTCTATGGATATGGATTAGCTACATAAGAATCTTGAAGAAGCTCTTGAAAAAATTGAGACGCTTACTAAAAAAAGAGATACTCTGAAAGGAAAATATGATGATGCAAAGAACCTCATTGAGAAACTAAAAAACAAATTGGAAGATCTGAGATCTGAAAAGGAATCCGAAATTCATGTTGAAGATTGTGATGACAAATTAGAAAAAGAAAATGAGATCCTTAAACATGAACTAAAGATAGCAAATCTGAAGCTAAGTCTGAAAGATGGAATTGGCAAGAATGAAGAAAATTTGAAATCAAAGAATGAAAATCTTAAGCTTGAAAATGAAGGGTTAAAATCTAAACTTGGTAAAGTAACATCTGAACTTGAGAAATTCAATTTGCAGTATGTTGAACTTGAGAGATATAATGCAATAGTGAAAGGAGAACTGACTCAATCTAAGCAGCAACTTGAAAGACTATATTCAACTAGTGAGAAGATTGATGAACAAATAACTTATCAAAAACCATTCTATGATAAGAGTGGTCTTGGATTCAACACTTTTAAAGAAAATGAAGAAAGGAAGGAACCAGATCTAAAAATATCTAAAAGTATAAATGAGAAGAAGTCTGATGAGATTAACAAATCTGAAGATACACCTAAGCAAGAGGAATCACGTAAAGGTATGAAAGAGAATTCAAATGTAGATGTTTTTCTTGTAATACTGTTGGTCATATAAAGAGAGATTGCATAGGTAAGCAATTTAAACCTCTTAATGTTTATTGTTATAATTGTCATGGTTTTGGACATAGAACTATTGAATGCAGAAAACCTAAATTTTTTGAGAATAACAATAGTAGTAGAATGTTTAGAAATACTAACCATGGAGATAAGAAACCTACTGAAGATATGAATAGAAGAAATGGAGTAGTCTATTATAGATGCAACAAGGTTGGACACATTACTAGAAATTGCAGATCACAGATCAATCAGCCTGGACCAAGATATGGAAAAAATGGAATAGTTTGTTAGATATGTAACAAGATTGGACACACAACAAAGTTTTGCAGAATAAACAATAGAATTTTTCATACCAATCGTAACTCTAGAAGTTATGTAAGAAGAAATGAAGATGCAAGCAACAGTCAGAAAGGATGCTGTAGTAATTTAGATGAAGGAAATTTGTTAAAATCACAGATCAAGGAGACATATTCAGCACTAAAGGAAGTCAAAAAGGTGAAGTATTAAATGGTAAGAATGAATCTTTACCTGACCCATCTCAAAGTACTTAATTCATAAAAATTACAGTAGAATAGGAACTTAGATTAGTGTAGAATTTGATATATGATGAATTGAGTCTTGCGTAGTTAATGCAAGGTATTATATGATGTTCTAATGCTATGGTTAAGAGCACAAAGAAAAATATTATGTTTTGTGAGATCTCAAGAAGTTTTAAGTTTTGCAGGTTAACAAAATCAGCTTTTTGGAAAGAAGCAGCAAAAGAATTGAATGAGATGTTAGATCTAAGTAATATTGAATTAATAAAAGGTCATGATCGATGTTATTTGATCATCAAAGAGAATACAAGTGTTAAGGAGATCAAAGAGTAGTGATTGGAAGCGTTTTGCAAGGATTTGGTGAAGAATTCTGTGTCGAATCTATGCAAGCCCTAAATCATGAGATCGATGTATTTTACTTGGCAGATCTTTAAATCAGTTAAGGAATTAGAGGAAATCATGGATGTTTCTTTGATTCACAATGTCAGAGATAAAAATAGACCTAAGATGAAAAGGGAACTAGTAGAACCCTTGGAAGATGATCCTAGGTTAGCTTTATCATTCGTACCAGATGGAGTTTTACATCTACAGAATGTCAGAAGTTATCTGGGATGTAAACTAGAGACTATCAGTGGTAGTGACTTCACAGAGGAATATCAAAAAATCTATAATCAGGACATGTCATTGAAAGTAGTGTTTGAGAATTTGAAAGATAATGAGATTATTAAGTATGCTTTGTAATATGAATTTGATAATGAATAATGTACCAAGATAATCCTCAGTAGAATTCACAATGGAAAGTTTTGGTTAGATGATAGAGTGATAGATATCACAACTGACTTAATTTATAAAGTAACTAGACTATCTAAGACTAGAGCCATTCCTTTAAATGAGAAAAACATGAGGAAAATAATCATATACAACACAAATTCATCCTACAATGGTAGAGGAATTGTAATTAGCAAAATATGGCAAGATGATGTCAGATACTTATGTATGATCCTAACAACTAAGTTTTGTGCTAACTCAAGAGAGGATGACATGGCAGCTAGAATGATACATGTAGCTTATTTGATGTGTGTGGATAAAGTACAAGTTGATATGTGTCAGATTTTGAGTATATAGTTGTTTGAAAATTTGGAAAAGATAAAGAAGACTAAGTATTCACAGTTTAGATTTTTATCTTTAATCACTTATATGTTTTTTCATCTATTGAGAAGATTTCTATTAACCATTAGAAATGACTAGAATGATGGCCAAACTACAATGGAAAGCATTAACCAAGTGTATAGGGGGTATGTTATTGATAAAGTAAATGAAACTGCAGTATTGGTAATTAAGTCTTTTCAGAATTTGATGTCTAGCAGATCAAGGATCTCATAGTCTCTTGTGGAGAAGTATAAAAATTGTTAGAAAGTAAAGTCCACCAAGATAACTGAGAGTGGGGGGGGGGGGGGGGGGGGTGAATCAGTTATTAGATAATTATAACTTTTATCATCTTCAACAGCATTAAAACATATAAGCAATATAATTACCAACCATAGAAAGATATTCATACACAATTACACAATAACACAAGATATGTTGACTAGGGAACCTCTTGATCAAAGAGTAAACCCCAGTGGAAATGATGCCCACAAAAGATGCACTAATATGAATATTCCTTGTGAAAGGATGGACTATGTTAGGAGTCTTATGAAATACATTCAGTACATATAAATCCCTGTTAGGAGATTTTGAATCTCTTTTAAAAGATTCTAACCCTGTTAAGAGTTATGGAAGACAGAAGGACCCACTGCCCAAATAGCTTCAGGGTAAGATCACTGAACTCACTATCCAAATAATCTTTGCATTATTCAATAGAATAATATGTTACCTCTTCTTTGACTGTGCCAAACCACACTCACTACTACATCATATCTCAATTTCAGATCTCTGTACTTCGCATGTCTTCCTTCACAATTCACTCTCACATTTAGCTCTTTTCTTCACTTCATATTCATACACTACTCTCCTCTTCTACATACAACAAGGAAAAACATTCCTTCCTTTATACCACACTCAAATAATTACAAATGAGTCGGCACACAATTACAAAATAAAAGATTCCACATGGTACACCAAAATTACATAAAAGTATCAGCTTCCAACTATAATAAATCTTCACTCGTGTGACTTCAAAGTTTACGCTATCATCCACATCACTATCAATGTGTTTCTAACTTCCCTTTAACTGCGCAAAACTAGATTCCATCCCGATTAGGAGATATCATTCAATTTCCCCAAATCGCTACTCAGGAACACTGCCTAAACATTGCTTCCACCAAAATGATCATAACTTTCATGAATAAAAGAATTACCATCTGCATTCTTAACCATAGACATATAACATATCAAAGAGTATATCCTCAATGTCACATAGCTCCAACTACAATATACCATGTGCGCTAATGAAAACATTGTCTGCTTCTCTGCAAGTCTTTAGTAAAACATTGTGTTGACATCAATGACAATCATAGTCATGAATGCAACAAAAACTATTACAGAATGGGTGCCAAACATTTTAGCATTCATTCCTAACAAAAATGAGATATGTTTCATAGTTGATACTGACTCTACTTATATTGAAGCAGTAGAACCTAGAACAGAGTTCATACACCCTCTTGGCTATGAGATATCTGAGGTTGAGATAGAAGAATATGTGAGAAGATTACTTAAGTGCAAGTTGGATACTCATTGTAACAAGTTTGGAACCTTTGAGGAGAACTTCAACTCTGCAAAGTCCATCCTTGAAGAGAAACAATCAAAGAAAAGAGTTGAGAGTACTATCAAGAAAATTATAAAAGATACAGGGATGACTGAACATGAATTCTTAGTAGCCAAGAAAATAATAGCAGCAATTAGAGATATTCGAAAAAAAGAATTTTTGTCTATTCCACCTCTATCATCAATTGTAGCACAGTAAGGGTAAATATTAGTTAAGGTGAAAGTGGAAGAAACATAGAAGGATCAAGAAGCAAGGATATCCACTAGATCCACCTCCTCCACACCTAGAAAAAGAGTAAAAGAGAGTGCTACTAGACCAGGTAAGAGGCATAAGACATTGGTTCCACCAGTTCAAAGGAAAATTGCAAAAATCAAAGATGATGAAAGTACTCTTGTTAAGAAGAAAACTTGGAAACCTAGAGTTGAGAAGGTTAATGAACAGATCATTCAAGATGGAGACTTTACAAAGATGAACAAGTATTATGATCTCTATGATTGTGCAGAGAGATTAAATCTAGAAAATGTAGTGGTAAAGCATATGATTTTATCTAATAAGAAATTTGATACAATTCAGGGTAAGATACCTGATGACTTGTACAATAAACTTGTAAATGGGAAGAAGAGAGCATCAGAAGAGGACATAGCTATTAGATTAAAGCTTGTAAGAAAACTTTGTGTTGTGAGAGATGAAGTACAATTCAATCAGATTATGAAAGATTTAAGCACCCATTTGAGAACCAAGAAGAGAACTATTCAGATTATGGGAGGCAGATATGAAGAACTTAATGCTGAAATAGAGCAAGCAATCATTAAGGTAATGTTAGAGAATGCTGGAGAATCATCAATTGTAGCAGAATCCAAAGATCAAGCAGCAAAAGAAGCAGAACAAGAGGACATTCCCTCTCGACCAGCCATAAATATTGAGGATGAAGTCATGAATGTAGAAGGAAATAAGATCACCTTGGATAGTGATGATAACTTATTCAAGAATCTTGAAAACATTGTTGACAATTCGGCTTTTGAAGAGCAAGAGACTACCAAAGGAGAAGAGAAAATAGAGACCACAATTGTAGAACCTAAAGTGATAGAAAAATAAGTACCTATTCCCACTCAACAAGATATCAGTCTTACACCTAAGACTGGCAAGAAAACTCAAATTGGCTCTATGATTAAGAATTTGGGAAAGGAAGTAGATGATGATGATCAGATGGAATTGATCATATCTTTGAACAAGATCATTGGATAGAATAAGAAAGTAAAGAGTCTTGAAGGATACCTAAAGGAGCTTACTGAGAAATTACAAGGTATTATTACTACATAGATTGCAAAAGATGACCCTCTAGAAAGAGAAAAGGAAGTAATGAACACTTTTGATAATGAGTTTACAAATCTATCTGATATAGAAAAGATGAAGGCTCAAGCAGCTTATGAGGCCAAAACACTCTTGGACATCAGTCAGAATATCAGGAATGATATCAATAACCTTGATATCTATATAAAGGACTTAAGGAAGAACTTGGAAAGAGGCAAATACTTGTACATTCAATGTACAAAATCAAAAAACTTGGTAGCAAAGGAAGATCAGAAGATGAAGGTGAAGGAAGCAGAAATTTAGAATGAATTGAACCTTCTTTTGAGCCCAAATGTGAAGATATTTGATATTGAGTAGAAAATTTGAAAGATCTATGATGAAATGAGAATTTTGCAAGATGACAAGGATAGGAAGATGAAGAGATTCACCATTTTGAGAGAACGCATTTCTATAAACCTGAGCACTATTGAAGGGAAACTAGAAGGATGTCTTTCAACAAAGACATCTTTTCAGAAGTTTAGTTATGAGAATCTCCAAGCATGTGAGATTGCATCTTATGGATTGTGCGCACTACTCAGTGTGGTAGACTCAATTAAGAAATCATGGGAGAAAGATTTAGAGGCTATGAAGATCAATTTTGTAGCTTGTGTTGCAAACCTACCAGCTTTGCAATATTGAATTAAGGTATAACTTTTTGTGAACACGGTTTTGTTACCCTCCTTGTCCTTTTTTTTTGTCATTGTTGTCAAAGGGGGAGAGATATATAGTAGAAAATTGTTAAGGATACATACTCTTAGGGGGAGTATAGTATATAGAGATGACTAATAAAGTCATAATGATAGTATATATATGTTTTGTATTATGGCCACAATTTTGAGATTTTGAAGTTGTAAGACTTAGCCAATTTTCTCATATATTGCCACCAATGACAAAGGGGGAGATTGTTGGAAATTTGGCTGAGTTGGTTACATATATGTTGTCATTATAGAAACATATGATCTACATGAAGATTACATAGGCCAGAGAGCTAGTATGTCAGAGCACAATGCAAAATTGTCCAAGTATGAGACAATGTGTTTTTACCAGTGAACTTGATGATAGTTTTGGATGTTGATTGGAGTAAGTTCAGTGATTGTGCACTTGAACATAGACTCTATGGTGACTATTTAAGACTCAACTTAGAGCGTAAATTAGTATGACATGTACAGAAGAAGTTATGACAGTTTTACTAAAGACAGTGTTAAGCCGACAAGACAGAATATGAAGACAAAATTGATAAAGAGTTAAGGGATTATTTTTTTTTATCAAAATAATGACTTAACAATATAAAGGGATGACATCCTATATGTTAAACCTTGGATAATGATATTTGTAATATGTTAGCTGACTGGAAAGTTATTATTCTTAATAACTTGTATAAAGATATGTAAAGATTGTAATTGTAAAAGTAGAAAAATGCGGTATAAGATATGTTAGAGTATCTATTTATCTTCACTTATTAATTAAATCATGTTGATTTAATTATTAAGTTGTCTATGTACTCTATTTTCACTTAAGATTTCTTTAGGTGCATATAATTAATATTTTATATTAATTATATTGCGTAGCCTAGCTTTTTTCCTTTTTAGGGTTTTCATTCACCTTTTAGGTTGAACTCTTGTAATTATTGTTTTTTATCTTGGAATACAATTTTCTCTCACACCGCTGAGATTTTCAAGCTCTTGCTTTTTTGTCTTCTCTGGCTTCCTTTCAGCAATAGGTATTCTTGCATGCAGGTGTTCTTGGCGTTCTGTGAAACTGTGTTTCTCAGTTTCTACATGGTATCAGAGCTTCCCTACTGCTGCCTGGTCTGAGGTTTTTTGGAGCTGCATTTGAAGACAAAAGCCACAGTGTTTTATGGTTCTCTTTCAGTTGTTTTTTATTGGATCTGGGGGGGTCTCTTTTTTTGGAGCACTTTGGACCAAAATTGACCTCATGGTTGTGTCCAGAAGACCCAAAAACCCCTATTTCCATAAAAATTTGACTTGTTTGGCCTCTGAGGCATCTGCGAGAAAAAAATTGCCCTCCTAGGGCCGTATGGGCATGAATTTCAATTTTTTTAAAAAAAATGCAAGTTTTTAAGGTTTTAAGGGTGCTCCACCACCGCACCACCTGCACTCAGCTGTAGTGCCACCCACCCAGTGGCTGCCCACCACTGCCCCTCTGACCGCCCCCCGCAGCCTCGTTAGCCGTCCACCGGCGCCCGCCGCACCACTGGCGCCCAGCTAGCACGCCACCCGCTGGCCTTGCCACTAGCGCCTAGCTAGCGTGCCACCCATTGACCACCTAACAACTGCCCAACCAGCCACCTCCACCCTAGCATTGCCGCAAAGCCACCAACCCGCACAAGTGACATCACCACTGATGTCAGTGGCCGTCAATTTTTTTCGGCGACTGAAAAAAATTTTTGGCAAGTTTTTCTGGCCAACTGCATTTTTTTGATGATGATGTCATGCTAACATCAGCGATAGGTACATGACGGTCATACGACCATCAACTTTTTTACAATCACTGGTTTTTTTCAGAGAGCTTGCATTTTGGGGGTACTTGGGCATTTTTGCTCCTATAGGGCTCATACGGACTTGAAAATCAACATATGATATATCACCAGAAAGGTCTTTCAGAGATGGACACAATAATGTTGGTTTGCTTTTCTAATTCAGCCATTTGAGTTCTCTTTTTTGGCATCAAAGTTGAGGCTTCTATTTTCCTCCTCTGCATCTAGAGTCCAGGTTTTTCTCCTTTTTTTTCTTGTACTTTCAGTCATTTGTTGTATGGGGGGTTGATTTATATGTTGTGGGGGGGTTTTTGTTCCTTTCTATAATTTAATTCAGAAAAGACCCTTCTACTTCTATCTCCTTCTTCTCTCAATGTTGGATCCCTTTGTGGCCCGGCTGACACCGCATAATTATCATACCTGGAAAGTACACATGACCAAGCTTCTTATGTCACATGGCTTATGGTCATGTCTGGATGAGAACCAACTTGTCCTCTAGTGTCCCTTTGAGATTCTTCAGCACAGAAACAAAATGGATGAAGCCATGGGTTTGATTGCACTGAACATCTCCGACAGTCTCCTATTTCACCTGGAAGGTTTGACCACTCCTAGGGCTATTTGGGGAAAGTTTTCAACTTTGTTTGGTATAGTGAATGAATTTCAGAAGCTTCAACTTGATGTAGAGTTGACCTCTTTGACACCTTCTAATTTTTCCACTATAGAGGACTTCTTGATGAAGTTCAAGTCTCTGCGTACAGTTCTGTAGGGATGTGGGAAAATCAAGACTGATGATGAGTGTATCTATTTGATACTCTCAAAGTTACAAGGATAGTTTCAAATTTTTCCTTCCACTTTCTACTCCACCATGGTTGCTTTGGGTACCAGACACACCATGCCTTCATTTGAGACATTCTGTGATTAGTTGACACGGGAACAGGCAAAGATCCAACAGATGGATGCTTCTGGCTCTTCAAGCCAAGCATTGGTTGCTCAGTCTTCATAGGGGAAACCAAAATAGAAAGCTAAACTGAAGAAAGATTCAGTAGGCAATGAGTCTTCCTCCAAACCTACATAGAAAACTGATTCAAAACCTCCAACCAACCCTTCAAAGGGTAAAACTTCTTCAAAGTCTGCTGAGTCTACCTCCAAGACTAAGAAATTAGTTGAGACCCGTAGCTTTTGTGGAAAGGATGGACATCCCATTTCTAGGTGTTGGAAACATTTGGAGGCTTTAGAGGAAGCCATGTAGGAGCATCACATTTCAGCCCCTCAGTCCAAATCCTCCCCTGCAGAGAAAGGTCATGCTCTTACTACATGAGCAATGACCTCTGGGCCCACCTAGATTCTTGATTCTGGTGCCTCTCATCACATGACTCACACTCAATAGTTGGTCACCTCACTTGCTCCTTGTGCTACTTCACAAATTGTTGTTGGGAACTTATCTCATCTTCCTATTTTGGGTTCTAGTTCTGTTGCATTAGCTGGGGGTTCTCTTCAGGATGTTCTTCTTGTCCTTGACATTTTGACAAACCTATTATCTATCTATCAGATTTTCCACTCTGACTCTGGTAAGACAGTTGAGTTCTCACCACATGATGTGGTTATTTAGGATTTACATGATTCTTATATGATTGTGGCTACTGGGAGTGTTGACACTGCATCCCACCTATACAGATTTGATGGATTTGAGTCTTCTAATGGCACAGGTTCCTATCTTATAGCACATGCAGATTTAGTGAGCAGACTTTGGCATGAGCATTTAGGTCATGTCAATTATAGATATCTTCAGCAGATGAGCACACAGGCACTTATTCTTGGCCTTCCATAGATTACTTGCACTGATGGGGTTTTCCAGGGTTGTGTTCTTGGCAAACAACATAGGGATCCTTTTCCTCATGGATGAGCTACTCATGCTTTGGCACCATTAGAGTTGATTCATAGTGACCTCATGTCATTTCCTACTCCTTTTTCTAGTGCTCGATATGTGCTTACTTTCATTGATGACTTCTCTAGGTGCACATGGGTGTACTTTTTGAAGTACAAGTCTGATGTCTTTGATTCTTTTAGAGTCTTTAAGACATTTGTGGAGAAGCAATCTAGTCTTTCTATTCAGCGACTACGCACAGATAATGGGGGGGAGTATGTGAACCAAGCTTCTTGGGATTTTTTCTCTGAACATGGTCTTCAGTATCAGTTTTCAGTGCCCTACACCCCTCAATAGAATTGTGTGGCAGAAAGAAAGAACAGAACACTTCGGGAGATGGCTAATTGTATGATTCAGTCCAGGTCCCTAGATTCATCTTTTTGGGTAGAGGCAGTCAATTGTGCCAACTATATTTAGAATCAGATGCCTCACAAAGTAGTTTGACATATGACTCTTGAGGAGGCTTGGTCTCATGTCAATCCTGATGTATCTTCATTTTGAGTTTTTGGTAGTGAAGCATGGGCTTTTGTGCCTGATGCTCAGAGGAGAGCTACGGAGCAGAAGAGCTGACATCTCATTTTTGTTGGCTACTACAAGGATGTTAAGGTGTACAAGTTGTTTGATCCTAACACCAGAGAGGTCCTATTTCAACGGGATGTCCAGTTTGATGAGCGCCTTCATGTAGTAGATACCCAGCTCCCGGAGTCTACTTCACTTACCACTACTCCCTCATCTCTTCTAGTTTCCTTTCAGGATGATGAGGATGATGATCTTGGTGATCCCCATTTACCTCCACCACAAGATCCTCCACATATGCCTAGATGGGCTCGTGTTACAGTTGATGTTGCAGGATCTCTAGCTGGTGACCCTTCCACTTCTTGTCACACCCGGTCTCATACTACGGGTTCTATTCTTCTGAGTCATGCCATTTGTGATGATCCTTAGACATTTGCAGCAGTGACAGGACATACTAAGTGGGACAATGCTATGGAGGAGGATTATTCTTCTTTGATGAAGAATCACACTTGGGATCTTTGTTCTCTTCCTAAGGGAAGAAAACTAGTGCGATGCAAGTGGTTGTATCGTACTAAGTTTTTTGCTAATGGTTCTATTGATAAGTACAAGGCATGTCTTGTTGCGAAGGGTTTTTCATAGGTTGAGGGTATTGATTACACTGAGACATTTGCCCCTATTGCCAAGATGAATTCTATCCACCTTGTCTTATCCCTCGCAGCTTCTTAGGGATGGCCCATTTTTTAGATGGATGTGAAAAGTGCATTCTTGCACGGTGATCTCACTAAGGAGATTTACATGGAGTAGCCTCCAGGATTTGTGTAGGATTCCTCCTTGGTTTGCAGACTTCAGCATTCTTTGTATGGTCTCAAACAAGCCCCTTGGGCTTGGTATGACAAAATGGACTCTTTCTTGCTTTCCACAGGATTCACCCGATGCCATTCTGATCCTACAGTCTACATTCAGCATCTTGAGGATGAGGTTGTGGTCCTTGTGCTCTATGTTGATGATCTTCTCATCACTGGTAGCTCCTCTTCTATGATTCAGGATGTTCAGTGAGCATTAATGGAGTAGTTTGAGATGACTGAGCTTGGTTTGTTACACTACTTCCTTGGTCTTCAGATTGTTTAGTCCTCTATTGGGATCTTTGTTTACTAGCAAAAGTATGCCCTTGACATGCTTTGGCACTTTGATATGCTTGATTGCAAGCCTACTCCCACACCTTTTTAGTCTGGTGTTACCTTTTCTACCTCTTGCACTTCACCTTCAGTGGATCCTACATTATATCGGCAGTTGGTTGGCAGTTTGTTGTACCTAACTCACACTCATCTTGATCTCTCCTTTACAACTGGTCGAGTCTCTCGATTCTCCCATGAGCCTCATGAGAGTCATTGGCAAGCTGCCAAGTGTATTTTGAGATACATTCAGGGAACTCTTATGTATGGTATTCATTACACATCAGGGGTTCCTCACATTGTTGGCTTCACTAACTCAAATTGGGCTGGTGATGTTGATGATCAGAAGTCTACTTCTGGCTTTTTTTTTTTGTCTTGGCTCTGGTCCTATCACATGGTCGTGCAAGAAGTAGCATGCTCATGCACTATCATCTACAGAGGCAGAGTACAGAGCAGTAGTGCATTCTAGTCAGGAGGTTTTATGGCTTTGATAGTTGATGACTGAGTTTGGGTTCCCTCCTGATCATCCCACAGTTTTGTGGTGCGACAATCAAACTACTATTCACATTTCCCGCAACCCAGTTGAGCATCAGTGCACTAAACACATTGAGCTTCATATGCATTTCATCCATCAGAAGATTCAGGATGGTGTTCTCTCTTTGGAGTACATTCCCACTGATGTAGAGGTTGCTGACATCTTCACTAAACCTTTTGCATCTCCGTGCTACCTTCAGTTGCGTTCTATGCTTGGGATGACAGAAGTTGTCCTTGGGGGGTCTTCTTGAGGCCTACCTTCCTTCATGTTTTTTCAGCATGTTTGTTCTATCTTTTTTTTGGAGAGGGGTTTTTCCCACTAGGTTTTCTCCTTTGTCTCTGGTTTATAGAGATTTCCTTGTATTGGGTACCTTATCAGGCCTTGTTGCCAGGACCCATTTCTTGCTTTCATAGCTGTGCTAGGTTAGCTTACCTCCTGAGCTTCACTTAAGGGGGGGTGTTAGAGTATCTATTTATCTTCACTTATTAATTAAATCATGTTGATTTAATTATTAAGTTGTCTATGTACTCTATTTTCACTTAAGCTTTCTTTAGGTACATATAATTAATATTTTATATTAATTATATTGTGCAACCTAGCTTTTTTCCTTTTTAGGGTTTTTGTTCTCCTTTTAGAATGAACTCTTGTAATTATTGTTTTTTATCTTGGAATACAATTTTCTCTCACATCGCTGAGATTTCCAAGTTCTTTCTTTTTTGTCTTCTCTGGCTTCCTTTCAGCAATAGGTATTCTTGCATGCAGGTGTTCTTGGCATTCTGTGAAACTGTGTTTCTCAGTTTCTACAAGATATATGTGAATGTAATAGTGAAAGTGAAGAGTAGCAAAGAGATATTGATGAAAGTAGTATAAGGTTATGTACCTTGACCTACTTTTTTAATCAGTAAATATTGTATATTACTTGTTTGGGCCGTGGGCTCATTTGGTAATCACATTTTGTACTACCAACTCCTAATAGGATTGAGGCTTCTAACAAGGCCTATAGTCCCTTAATCAGGATTGAGACACTATATGCATGTAATAGACTCCTAACAGGGTCAACATCCTTAACAAGATACTTTTTATTAGTGGATCTTTGTGGGTACCATCCCCACCAGGGTTTTCCCTTGGCCAGGGTTTCCTCGAGAACAAATAATGTGTTATGAGTTCTTTAGTTTTATTGCTATGCATGTTGTTTAGCTTCTTATTTTATGCATGTGTTAAGATAATATGTCATATCCATAATTGGGAAAGAGTTAAAGTTTGTAGAATATTGATTCACCCCCCCTTCTCATTATTCCCTATTTCTAACATTCATGCCCTCCATAGAATGCTTGAGTAGGTTTTCCAACATTTTTTCAACAAATTGAATCCTAGACAGTAATTTAATAGAGGCACAAAAAACCTTAGAGTGGTCATTGTCCTTAACCCTATTGTTAAATCTCTTGAGAATATTATTATACTTTGCCTCTGTGTCAGTATTTTGTGCTTTAAGCTTCTCAATCTCCTGATAGAACCCTTTGTCATTTATGAAAGAAAAGAGAGATCTAGCTTTAGTTGTATGTAAGAAGCCCAAATATAATTCCTCCTTATCAGTAAGATCCTCCATTATCATCGAAACCAAATCTCTCTCTTAGCAACCTCATGTCTAATATCCTTCCCTTTATTTTCCTTAGCTAGTATCTCAATAGAATAAAGAATGTCGTAATCCCCAACTTCCATCTTTTCCTCACAATTTTTGTTACCCTCATCCATGTATCCCTCATCAATTGTGTCCATAATAGTTTGGCCATTATTCTTCCTAATTTGAGTCTCCTTATCCATTTTCTCAAGAATCTCCATCCTTTCCCGCTGATCCTCCTTATCATCTAGAATTTTCTCCATGTAAGAAGGGTCTAGGTCAATAATTATGTTTTTAGTTCCCTAGTTAGGATTTGGATCCATAATAGGATCTTCCCTAATACCCTTGGAAAATACCTCATCATTTCTATCTTTATCCTCTTTTCCTTCAACCTTAGTTCTCTCAATTTCATCACCCTTCATAGAAGGCTCAAAGATATCCTTCTCATCCATGGAACTATCCCCAAAAGAATATGTAAACTTTTTCATTTTGATCCTTACTCTTATTTCTCCCCATTTTCTTTTTACTAGAGCTCGAGAATTCTGAGTCTTCATCTTCGGTAGAGCCATTGTCAGATTTTGTCTCCTGATTCTCTGAGCTCACTGAGTACTCAACCAACACTTTCTTCTTCTTCTTAAAAGATGAAGGATGGTTATTATTCATCTGAGAGTCAAAAATTTTGGTTCTTTTGACCAATAATTCATCCTTTCACTTTACAGAGGTTATACTCTTTCTCTTTTCCTTAGGTTTTTATTCTAGTTTGGGTGAGGATTTTATGGTTTCCTTTGCAATTCTATAGAAATAATATCTTTATTCTTGAGGCACCATAACTTGTCAATCTATTGAGTTCTTCAAGAAAAACTATGGACAAAAGGTAATCACAAATGGACATGTTTGTGTTGAAATTAATTTGAGTAAGACTCTTCCTGAACCTATGGAAATTAAGTTAGGGCTAAATTAATAGATTCAATAGCTAGATTATGAAGCTTTACCATTATGTTATTACATCTGTCATGAGTATCAATATTTAAATAGAATTCAGACTAAACCAAATCCTACCAGAGAATCTAACAACATACTAATAAGATCATCTCCCACATAGGATAGACAAAAGACAACTATGATGGATTATAAGTAGGGATTTATTTCAATCAGGACCTAGAAGAAGGCAAGAGGCAATAAGAGAGCTTTTAAAATTAGGAAATCTAATGATATTTTGTACATCTTTGATGCTTGGGAGGATTTAGATCATCTTGATAGAGCTATTAAAAATGTATCCATGGGACAAGACCTTTTGGAGATTGAGGATCAGTTTGGTGAGAAAGGGAAATATTAATTAAGGTAGGATCTCAAGTGAATGGTTTAGAGGTGAAAATGGATAGATATATCACATTTGGGAGTTCAAGTAAATTGTAGACCAATGATTATATAAAATTAAATATCACTTAGGCTTCACATGTTATAGGACCAATACAAGAAAAAAGTCATAGGATGTTAATATAACTAAGAGACCTCCCTAAAATTTGGTAATTTATTGAAAATATCTTAAGAAAGGTTCCTGTAATAAGTCTCCCAAGGTGGGAAGGAAAAAAGATCAAGAAAAAGTGAAGCTAGTTGGTGAGAAATTAGTTGTGTCTAGCTCTATGAAGACCATTGACTCCCATTTCTCCCCATCCTAGAAATAATTCTTCTTTCATAGAATGTAAGGGGGTTGAATAACACCAATAGGAAAAAGGTTATTCCATACTTGATCAGTTATCATTGTCCTTATTAGTATTTCTCAAAGATGTTTGATTTAGGAGAGATAGGTACTAAGAGGGGAGGGATGAATCAGTTCCTTCAAAACTTCACTTGTAAACCTTTCAGATCTATAACTGTAAATAGTGATAACTGACCAAAATAACTTGAATCTAATTGCATGAATCAATAATCCATTTAACTTATGTAAGTAAACAACATGACACCAATATGATAATCACATAACATAAGTATTTTGGTAATGCAGAAACCATTGTTAGAAGGTAAAAACTACGGTGGGGATGACACCCAAAAATTATTCAGTATTGCAAATAGAAAAGGTTTTCCTGTTAGGGCTATAGATTTTGATCACTTCTGGTGATCTCACCCTATTACGAGTGACATGTTAGATCGGCTAGATCTACTTAGTTATAGGATTTTAACAACACTAATGAAGTGTGCACTCGGTTAAGAGATTTACATAAGACTGTTAAGTCTACTCCATTAAAAGATTTTATTCAAAACTCTATTACATTGTCAGAAAGAAATAGGAAATTATCTTCTATTTGAAAACTCAATTGTCTGATACAGATCTATAAGTTATGATAAAATATCACCTTACTTGTGATGAATCTCTACTCTGAATTTCTTGGTAGCCTCTGTTGATTCTACTCAATCTGAATTCCTGTGTACTCAGTTCTACTTTGTTAACTAATAGACTTGAAGTTAGGCAATTGCTTCAAGTGCTCTGTGATTCATATATCAGCTCACACCAAAAATGATGCAAACAAAAAAATATATAGTGTTATGTTTTTGCCACTTTAACAAAATTAGGTTACACAATATAGTTATAACCTAAGATCTATGGTGTACAATAAGAACCTAGATCAACTATTATGAAAGATATACATTGCATTTAATGAATATCATCACATTAAATGTTCCTCAATCTTGGTAAAACATTTTATGAACTGTTGTAACCATTTACATAGAAGAATGTGCCAGTTCTGATTACTATGCCATTTTGTGTGATCCTCGATAAACATTATGTAAACTACTCAGTGTATATTGTGATACTCAGTGTTTACTATCTATTGATGTTAATGTATGTTGGTGTTCGGTAAACTGTCTGTTGCTCGGTATATAAGCTTTATCAACTAGTCTATTTTACTTCATGTTATTGATTAGCTCAATGTACATGATGGACCGATATCTTTACAAACCTTTGGTACTAATGACAACCTTAAATGCTCAATAGAGATAACAATTTCCCCCTTTGGCATTAGTATGAAAACTTCAAATGTATATAGACAAAATTTTCTATATAACTTATATCTCTGCCATATACATATTCACATCAAAAAATTTCTAAATACTAAGTACTCCCCCTCGGTGCATGCTCCTGATAATATGTAGTATACGTAGCATCTATGTACAGATTTGGCATAAAAACTTATATATTATTTTCCCCCTTTTTGATAGTAATTCCAAATACAAAAATTAAGTAGTATACTGACATCTTGTCAAAAATATGCAGATGGGTTTTCTTCATTGACTCCAAGAAGTTGTCCCATTCCTCTTTCAAGTTGGTGAGAGAAATGTGCTTAAGACCAACTTGTGCATGCATGTCAAAGATGTTATCTAACACCAAAATTTCTCATGTTGCAACAAGTAGCTTGGCTTTGACAATATGTGCTTCAAAAAATTTCAAGTATGGAATGAGTTCGGTTTTCAACTCAGTAACCTAATCTATTATGTGTTCTTCTTGTTTCTTCAAATCTGCTATCAATTGCCAGAGTTCCTGAACTCAGTGAATGTTCTTTAAGAAAGCATGAGGCTAGGTTATAGCTGCATTTGTACTCAACTAGATTTCTACTTCCAATCCTTTGATCTTTTCACTAACTTCAATAGTGAAGGTGTCTGTAGTACAAAGCTTCAATAAATATTGACAAATTAACTGGGTGATGATTTTTATCTCGGTGATTACCTTAGATAATTTGACCTTCTTTAATGCCACTTCTAGGTTTATTTTCTCAGCTAATTTGTTCTGAATCCTTGATTCTACCCTTTCTTCAATCCTTTTGTCTGCATCAATATCTGGGTCATTGATCTTCTCGACAAGTGTAGCAAGTTGATCTATGATAGGTGTATCCTCATCAATATTCACCTCAGGTACTACCTATTGGAGGATATCCCACACATCTGTTAAGATTTCTTTTTGTTTGTGTTCTTGCTCCAACTTTTCTTGCCCTTCCTTTCTTGTACATAATTCCCCGTATTTACTCAAGTCTTCGGGGCTTAGGGTCCTCGGGTCACACTCAGGGATAATGATCACTTCATCTAGGGTGACCAAACCTTTTCCTTTCTTCTTCTCCAGTGCTAGAGGTGATTTCTTCTCAATAATAGCAATAGTTTTATCTCCAGATTTTAGAGTATCCTTCCCATTTAACACATGTTCTTCCTTCTTCTGCTCCTCAGTAGTCGTAGTCTCAGTTGATATAGTAGGAGTCTCAGATGTGGTGTCAAGTGGGATCACCTATGTTTCCTTTCTTTCTTTTGTTTCCTTTGCCTCAGTGGAAGGTGCCTCTGTTTTGGTAGGCTCATCTATTTCTACAAGTTTCTCTATGTCTTGATCCCCTGTGATGTCTTTTTTTGCTCAGGATCTGAGCCGTCGAGTTATACTTGGAAAAGAATTTTAGCTACTTCTGCAAGTATAAGAAGTTCACCCGGTAGTGATGTAAATAGATATTCAGTTTCTAGTGCTTCATCTTTATTTGGTACAATATTTACATCTTCATCATCTTGGTCATCAGGATCACCATTTGTGATGTCCTCAATGAGTACATCATCATCGATTTTCTTCTCCATTTGAAGTTCAACTTTAAGGTGCATCCTGTGATATACTTATTTCTTCCTTGTCCTTGGTGATATCAATTACCTTAATAATTGATATATCGGTATTATTTGATTTCTTTGTTGTTCCCTAATCAATGCAAATACCTTTACCTTTGGAATTGTGTCTCTTCTTAGACAAGCTCAAGAATGCTTCTTGCTCAACTTTTTCTTCGGCCTTCAAAATTGATGTCCACACAGAATCGATTATGGTATCCATATTTGCTACATTTTCATCCATGATCATCAAGGCTCTATTCTTGATCATAAAGTTTTCTTGGTATTTGGTCAAGTATTCACTAACTTATCCAAAACTTAAATGTGAGGTTGCCTGAACTAGAGAGTGTTCTCTCTTTCTCTTCTCGGTGTCTAGTGCAATAGCCCATTTTTCAGTAATTTTGTCATCCAACTTTTTCAATAATGCACAAGAAAATTCCATTGGAACTTTCTTGAATTTTATCATCATTTGGATGACAGCCTCTTCTATCTTGGTTTGATCTTCTTTTGACATCTTGTCAAATCTGTCTAGTAAGGGATTAGTGAGGTCTCTATGTTCAATTATGTCTTCAATAATTTCATCTATTATTTTTGTCTTGTTATTGACCACTTTGAATTGATTGACATCATCTTTTGTCTTAGTTTTCTCAAGATCTTCTTTATTTCTTATGAATTTTCTCCTTTTCTTTGGTGTCTCAGCTACAACCTTGTTCTTTCTCTTAATGTATTTCTTTGTCAGTGTAGCTGCTCTCCTTTTTGTTACTTTCTCTACTTCTTCCTTATTGGTTGGTGGTGTTGCAGTTGACGGTCGTGTCTTCATACCTTCATGTACAGGTGACTACCTCTTTATAGGAATTTTAGGTGGAGGAACCAGTGTGGGATCTTCTTCTTTGTCAGACTCGGTCTCCTCACTATCGTATGGTTTGTCAGCTAACTGTAACTGACCTTTGGTTGCCTATTCAATCTGTGTCTCTTCAGATGTCTTAGACCCATCTCCATATTTAGCAGTGAGATTTTTCTTCATCTTCTTTACCTTTCTAGTTATTTTACCAATCTCAATATTTGTTGAAATTCTAGATTTGGCCTCTTCATATACTTCGAACCTAGTGGCAATGGGATCTTTTGGTAGTGCAAGTAGTGCATTAATAGATTTCAGTGCAAAATCATGGTTCATTTCATATCCCATCGGTGCCAACCATTTTATCCTAGGTTCAACTTCTTTTATCAAAGTATAATCTGTGTTGACTACAAAACATATATCATTCTCAAATCTCTGAACTAATTCCCTTAGAATTTTGCTTCTTTTATGCATTTTAGACTGAAACTCTTGGATGTATGCATTAAACTCTATATTCAATGTATCTCCTAACTTATTCATCATTTTATTAATCTATTTTGTTATCAGTATATCTAGTATCTAATTTACTTTACCGGTGCCAGGTACATCCTTTTGTAGATAGAAAAATATGCATGCAAGTAGAGATCCAAACTTACATGTGTTAGACTTCTTTTTCCTTATGGTCTTCATATTCTCCTGAAGTTGATGAAACAATACCTTGGCAAGATCAACCTGGTGACCTTTTACCACAATTTTGTGCCCCATGTCTACTACGCTGCAGGGTATGTTGTTGAGTCTTCTTAATTGAAATAACTTGTACCTAATCACATGTGTTGCAAATTTGACTGCTGGGTCTTTGATTGTCAAAATATTCAGTGCCCGACCGTCCCATTGTGCTCCAGTATATTTCTCAACATTCGGTCATGATGAACTATAGAAATCCTTAGCCTTGTCGATTGTAGGGAGCCCAGTAACCCTACTAATCATTTTCTTGTTGACCTCAATCAGTTTATATAGCCAAAATTTGTCATTGTGGTACCTGCTCAAAATGATTATGATCAAATTTGATTTAAATGATTGTGGAAAGTGTATAAAACATGATAACCCTGATTCCTCCATCTTTTTGTAATCTGATTTCATTTTTCCATTGGGGCCACAGAGTTGTTGATATGCTGTAACAGTTTCAAAATCTCCAACTTCTCTGATTTTTCAATGAATATATGATCTTACGTCTACTGTCAATAAAACCCTTTCTGGTATGCTCAAAAAAGAACCCATTGTATCTATTTGTGCTATGACCTTGGGATGTGGCTTAAAATTAGGTTCGCCGAAATTTTCCCTAATGATTAGATTAACTTCCTCCTCAACACTTTTTGATTTTCTTGTCGACGATGTAGATGCCATAAATTGATTCTAGGGTTTTAGAAAGTAGCAGGACAAAAAGTGTTTGATGGAAAATGAGCTTACTCGATATCATGAAGAGTGATATCGGTTCAATCTGAAGTAGCCTTGAATCCTTCTAAAAATATTTTAGCTCAAACTCTGCTCTTTGAATTCTCCGCTCTTCGAAATCACAATGTAAAAATGAACTCTATTCCCATGTATTTATAGACTTTTCAATATTCCCACTCAAACTTTCATGCAATAAATGCTTGATCTAAATTTTGGTATGAAATAGCTATCAGCTCGGTGACAACTAAAGGTTTTCATCTGCTTAGTTAACATAGAATTTATTCATCGGTTGATACATGTGCTCAATTAACCTTAGATAGTGATTACCGATGAGTAACCAACTCTCGGTCTCTCTTTTGTATAACATTGTTAGCTCATGGCAACTAAACCATAGTGCATCTTTATCCATGTTGATTTGGTATAAGAACATTATGCATAAGGAACTGTATGTAAAATATGATCATTGGAAATGGCAGTCCCATACATACCTATTTCACCTTAAGTGGAGGTACCGATGTCACCCAATCTAGTGGATGAGGTTTCATCGACAACATTACTTGACTCAGCATTCTCATTAGATGCCTTCTTCCACATAATGTTCCTTAACTTAGTGATATCTACGATAGTATATCCACTCTCAAATATATGGTTTTCATTTGGGGCTCAGTCTCTGTAGTTCTTGCCTAAATGACCGACCTTATGACAGTGCGTAAAAGCCATCCTAGTGCTTGTCTAGCTTCTTGATTGTCCAATCTGACTCTTTCTATAAGAATTTTCTACAATGTGTCCATATCTACCACAAGCAGTGTAGTTAGCCCATGTATTATAATCCCAAACATAAGAGTTACCTTGTCTCTTTAGTTGATATGGCCTGCGTTGTGGTTTCTCCTTAGGTGTCTAGACTTGTTTTATTTTTCCCTTACATTCTCATGCAGTGTGTCCATGCTTGTTACAAGTATAGCATATTTTCTCCATAGTGGTATTATTAGCAATATCATTTTTTTTAGCTCTACACTCATAAGCTGGATGTCCAAACTTTCCATAGTAATAGCAATATCCATTGAACTTAGGAGTGATGGGAGTTTACCTTGTAACTTGCTTCTACACACATTAGATGTATGTCCTAATTTTCCACAATGATAACATGCAAACACTTTAGATTTTTTATTTTGACTGATGTTGACTTGTTTAGCTTGTTGTGATGATTCTCCTTTACCGGTGTAGCCTATACCAGCTTTACTTCCAAATCTTCTCTAATTAGTTAGAAAGTCATCAATCTTCTTAGAGCTGTCCTCAGCAAGTTTCTTCATTTCATTTTGCTGGTGTTGATTTTTCTCTTCATTTCTTAGCTTCTCATTCTCTTCTCCGAATCTTGCAGCATCTTCTAGTCTTCTTGACAATTCCGCATTCACTCATTTTACCTCTTGATTCACAATCATCATTTGATTAGTTACTTGGAAATTTCGGTCAGTGAGTCTTTGTATCACTCTCTTTAGCTTGAAGTTATTCAGTCATCTATCTTCGGTCATCAATTTCTAGATTCCTTTCTTTCTCATCTTGTTTTTCTTTGTTCATTGTTTCTACCATTCTCACCATCTGAGATTCTTGACCGATTTGTAGTGCTTTCACTTGATCAATTAAATATTGATTATTTTCATATAGATCAGTGATTATTCTTTTAGATCCATCGGAGATGCTTCCAGACCTAGATCCAATATGCTCGAACATTTCATCAATAGGTTCTTCATCGTAACTGATCTCGTTCTATAGCATAGCTAGGTTCTTCCTTTCAACTAGTAATTTCTTCAGTCCTTCCTGGGCTTGCTTATATTGTTCCACAGACATTTGCATTTGTATCTTCTGATTCTCAATAGTCTTGTCAAGCTTGTATCTCTCCATGACTTAGATCTTTTCCCTTCAGTGGTTAAACTATTCAATAAGAGAACTGTGCTCTGATACCAATTGTTGGAATTAGGAGAGATAGATACTAAGAGGGGAGGGGTGAATCAGTTCCTTCAAAAATTCACTTGTAAACCTTTTAGGTCTATAACTATAAAAAGTGATAACCGAAAAAAATAACTTGAATCTAATTGCATGAATCAATCATCCATTTAACTTATGTAAGTAAACAATATGACATCAATATGAAAATCACATAACACAAGTATTTTGGTAATGTAGAAACCCTTGTTAGAAGGTAAAAACTATGGTGGGGATGACACCCACAAATTCTTCACTACTGCAGATAGAAAAGGTTTGCCTATTAGGGCTACAAGTTTTGATCACTTCTAGTGATCTCACCCTGTTAGGAGTGACATGTTAGATTGGCTATATCTACCTATTTATAGGATTTTAACAAGACTAATGAAGTGTGCACTCAATTAAGAGATTTACATAAGACTATTAAGTCTACTCTGTTAAGAGATTTTATTAAAAACTCTATTACAATTGTCAGAAAGCAATAGGAAATTATTTTCTATTTGACAACTCAATTATCTGATACAGATCTATAAGTTCTGATAAAATATCACCTTACTTGTGATGAATCTCTACTCTGAACTACTCGGTAGCCTCTATGGATTCTACTCAATCTGAATTCCTCTATACTCAATTTTGCTCTATTAACTAATAGACTTGAAGTTAGGCAATTGCTTCAAGTGCTTAATGATTCATATATCAGTTCACACCAAAAATGATGCAAACACACAAATATATAGTGTTTTGTTTTTTTCGCTTTAACAAAATTAGGTTACATAATATAGTTATAACCCTAAGATCTATGGTGTACAATAATAACCTAGATCAACTATTACAAAAGATATACATTGCATTTAATGAATATCATCACATTAAATGTTCCTCAATCTTGGTAAAACATTTTATGAACCATTGTAACCATTTTCATAGAAGAATGTGCCATTTTTTATTACTATGTCATTTCCTGTGATCCTTGATAAACACTGTGTAAACTGATCGGTGTATACTATGATGCTTAGTGTTTACTGTCTATCAGTGTCAGTGTCTGCTAGAGCTCGGTAAAAAATTTTCTACTAGGTATATAACCTTTACCGACTAGTCTATTCTGCTTCATGTTACCGATTAGCTCAATGCAAGTGACCAACCAATATCTTTACAAACCTTTTGTACTAATGACAACCTAAAATTCTCAATAGAGATAACAAAAGAAACTAAGTTATCTTTTGATGGTATGCTATATAAGGAAGAAATATTTTGGGCTAGAAGACATTGTCAATGCATTGGGACTCAGGGTGTCTCTAGGGGTATGGCTTACATATGGGCTCTACAGAAGATTCTACCACTCTAGTATATTTATAGTAAGTCTATTGCTTTAGTGGCTAAGACCTAGGAATCTAGTGAGACAATTCCTTTTACCAATGTTTAAGCTCCAATATATCTCTTTGGAAAATCCTTTCTTTGATCTCATGTCTAATATGAGGATCAATCCTTATATTGGTTTCTTGAAGAGTAATATTGAGCTTCTCAAGTTGGTTGACATTAAAATTAGCATTGGCATATTTACTTGGAATATTATAATATGTGAAGGTGAGGTGATAGATTAAAGACTAGAAAGGTTTATGGTATCTTTTCATTGGATGGGTGATATTTGGGCTACTAGTTTAGAGATTTTAGATTGGAGAGGATGTGATCATTTGTTGATCAAGTTTTGTGCCTATTAGTTCATAGTTCATGAAAACTCACCCTTTAAGTTTTTATTATATAGCTTTAGGACCCTTACCTTCATGACCTTATGTTAGATTGGTGGAATGAGTGCAAGCCTAAATTTGGTACTACAATATATTCTTTATCAAGCTACTAAAATACATCAAATATAAGCTTAAAAAGTGGAAAATGATGTGTTATAATTCTTAGGAATAGTCCCAAGAGATAACTGACAGGGGAGGGGGGGTGAATCAGTTATGTACAAGATTTAATTCTTTATCCAATTAAGTATACCTAAACATAATCATAAACACAGTGAAAGAAAACAAGAACACAATGCCAATATTTTGGTTATGGGGAAACCCAAATAGGTAAAAACCTTGGTTGGAATTGACATCCACTAATATTCTGCACTAGAGTATTATGGTCCTTGTTAGAAGATCCTTAACCCTATTAGGAGTAGCTTTACAATATATTTAGTACAATAGACCTGGTCAAGGGTTGGACCCTGTTAGGAGTCTTTTACAATTGTCTCTATTAGGGGAGAGGACACATTGTCTGAGAGCACACTACTCAAAGGGGTGAAGGCTACAACCTTCTATTTAATAGATACACACTATATCTGGATCTTGGTGAATTGCACTTTGACCTACTATCTAGATTAGTTCCAATATATAGCACAAGTACTTTACTTGGTCACATAGACCTTCTTCTAATGGCTCAACACTTTGCACACTCTACTCTGCTCTTCTTAATCAACTATGAACCACACTACAACAATCACAAATGACTGCCTATAAATATCATTCCTCTAAATGATATAATCAAGTTAGCCTATTAGAACCACCTTGAAATCATAATAGAGAAACTATAACAAACTCCAGTAAACATTTTGTCAGCTCTACTATGTACGTAACACATTCTGGGACCCATCCAATAGGATAATTGTAGACGCACTCTACACACTGTCGGCTCTATGAAAACAACTAGATCTTTCTCCTCAAGCTGATTTACTTCATGCACTCTTAACCAAACATCAATAATTCTCCTCTACGCTTAAATCCAAGGGTGCATACCCACAAGATAGGCACAACTTAAGAACCAATAAAATCTATGTCGGCTCTTCTAAACAAACACAAGAAACTACTGCTAGTGAATAGTGATTACATAACTTCACCTCTACTCATCAAAAGACTATGTGTCCATGACTAAAACATCACTAACATGTATTCAACATATATCCAAGTGTGCAAGGCTCCATGACAACTGTACTAACAACCATACACAAAACATTGCTGACATAAGTTGCTATATAATTGTTTGTACTAATAGTTAACCTCTGCACCCATGATATCATGCTGATATCATGTCTATGCTTCATATACTAAAATCTTACTACATAAGACTTCCACACATGCTACTTTATATATGTTTTTATCAATGACAAACATACAGTCAGTACTAGCCTGCTGGAAAATCTCCAATAATCTCCCCCTTTGGCATTGATGGAAACATGTGGAATGAAAAACCACCACCAAGCCAAATGAAAATTTATTTTATAACATTCTCCATTTCCTCTTCAAAACTCCCCCAAATATGAATCCTCCATCTACTGCAATATTTTATAGTATTCTCCATTTCCTCAACTGTACTATTGTCAAAACTAAATACTGCTCCCCCTTAGTATATTACTCCTTTTTACTTCTATTTTTCATGATTTTGTATATTACTCCCCCTTTGACATCAATGGTAAAGTGCACCATTCATTTTAAGCACCATTACTACTCCTGAGGTAGAGTAGTCAACCTTCCATCAATCCCTGAGGACTGATGCCTTTCCTTCTTTCTTCTAAGCAGAATCAGGGAAGGGAATTACTCCCAACTTCTCCTTGAGTATCCTTAGGTAAGGGCTTTGTGAATATATCTACCAACTGATCTTTAGTACTCACATAGTCCAACTTGAATTCTTTCTCTACCACTTTCTCTCTTAGGAAGTGATACTTGATCTCAATGTTCTTTGTCTTTTCATGCATCACAGGGTTCTTTGACATATTGATAGTGCTAGTGTTATCACAGTGAATAACAATAGGATAATCAATCTAAATTCCAAAATCCTTTATCATCTGCTTGATCCAAATAATTTTAGAACAATAAAAGGCTACTGCAACATACTCTTCTTATGCTATTGACAAAGAAATACAATTTTGTTTCTTGCTTTTTCAAGTGACAAGTCTATCACCAAGAAACATTGCTCCTCCTGAAGTACTTTTTCTATCATCAACACATTTTGCCCAATCTGCATCAGTTTACACATGAAGCTCAAAATTTTCTAAATTAGGATACCATAGACCATAATCTATAGTTCCCTACAAGTATTTGAATATTCTCTTTACTGCCATGAGGTGACTTTGTTTCTAGGTTCTGCTGCAAATCTTCCAACTATGCCAACTGCATTTGAAATATCAGGTCTACTCTGAGTAAGATATATGAGTTTGCCAATCATAGACTTATAAAATGTTGTATCTACTACTGGTGATTCATATTCTTTTGTAAGCTTGCATCCAGTGATCATAGGAGTTCCTACTAACTTGCAATCATCCATCTTGAATTTCTTCAATATCTCTTTCACATATTTTGATTGATTAATAAAAATTCCCTTTTCTATCTGCTGCACATTTAGTCCCAAAAAGTTTTTGATAGGACCAATCATACTCATCTCAAACTCATTTTTCATTTCTTTGGCCAATTCTACACTTAGTTTGTCATTACCTCAAAATAGAATGTCATCAACAAATATAGCTACAAGTAGTAGACCTTCAAATGTCTCTCTAATGAATAGATTACAATCTACTAATCCTTTCTTGAATCCAATCTTTGTTAGATATCCATCTAGTCTCTCATACCATTCTCTAGGGGCTTGCTTAAGTCCATAGAGGGCCTTCTTCAATCTACATACCATATCAAGTCTATCTGATAAGGTGAATCCTTCCAGCTACTCAATGTCTACTTCTTCTTTCAAATCTCCATTTAGGAATGCTGACTTGACATCCATCTGATAAACTTTGAATTTTTTGACTGTAGCATAAGCTAGAAACAACTTAATAGCTTCTAATCTACTCACAAGTGCAAATTTGTCTGAATAATCAATGCCTTCTCTTTATGCATACCCTTTACATACTAACCTTGCTTTGTTTCTTACTACTGTACCATCTTCATTCATCTTGTCTATGAATATCCACTTTGTTCCAATCACATTCTTATCACTAGGTCTTGGCATCAGTTCCCAAGTGTCATTCTTAACAATCTGATCAAGTTCTTCTTTCATAGCATCATGCCAATTTGAATCATTACATGCATCATCAACACTTAAGGGTTCAATCTAAGATAGTAAACATACCACTTCACTGCTAGCTGAGTTCTTTGCTTGTGACCTTGTTAAGACTTTGTCGCTCTGATCTCCAATGATGTCTGTCTTGGAATGATTTCTTGATGTAAACTTTGGAACTTTAGGTGATGCTGACTTATCAGCCTTAGGGGTTTCTTCTTCACTTGTCTTAGGGTCATTGAATAGCACATCAATACTATCAAACATTTCTTCAATAATTGTCTCACTAGTGGAGGGTCTGGGTTCTTCTTCAATCATGGGTGAGTAATCATGATATATTTCTTGAACCATAAACTTTTCATCAATCTTAACATGAGAACTTTCTATGATCTTTTCCAACCTTAAATTGAAACATCTATAAGCTTTAATTTTAGTAGAGTAATCAAGAAAAATACCTTCATCACTTCTTGCATCAAACTTGCCTACTGCTTCATCCCTCTTGATGTAGCACTTTCTTCCAAAGATTCTAAAGTATTTTATTGTGGGAACATTACCAAACCATAGCTCATATGGTGTTTTGTCAGTGTCTAGCCTCAATTGAATTATATTGATGGTATACACTATTGTATTAACCACATCTCTCCAATAGGTGTGTGCAACTTTTCTTTCTATCATGATGGTGCACACTGTATCAAGGATGATCCTATTCCTTCTCTCTGCAATTCCATTCTGTTGAGGGGTTCTAGGTGCACTTAACTATCTCTTTATGCCATGTTCTTCATAGTACTCATAGAATCTGTCAGAGGTGACTTCTCCTCCTCTATCCTATCTCAAACATTTTATCTTTAGTCTAAATTCATTCTCAACCTTAGCTTTGAATATTTTGAATTTCTCAAATGCTTTTGACTTGTCTTTCAAGAACACAACCCACATCATTCTAGTATAATCATCAACAAACAAAGTGAAATACCTTTCACCATAGTATGATCTTGTTTGAGTTCGACCACATAGGTCTATATGAATCAGATCAAACTTGTTCTCTGCTGAATTTTGCTTGCTCTTGAATGAATTTATCACATGATTTCCCATCACACATTCCCTGCATATAGTATGAACTAGCTTTTCTATGCTAGGTATATCTCTTACTACCTTTACTTTTCTTATCTTAACTATGTTATCAAAATTGATATGACATAGTCTTTTATGCCACAACCAACTATCATCAACTTTAGCAACAAAAAAACTTGCCTCTGAATTGAGTTGAAAAACATTACCTCTTGTCTTTGAGCCTGATGCAATCATAACACCATCTTTTTTGTTAATGATGCATTTGTCATCTTTGAACTCTAGCTAATAGCTTTTTCCAAGTAACTGTCTAGCACTAAGAAGGTTATGTTTCTAACCATCAACATAAAGAACATCATCAGTACTATTCTTTCCATCCAAGGTGATGGCTCGTCTACCAACTATTGGTTTAGGAGTGTTGTCTCCAAATCTAACCATACCACCATTGCATTTTTCCAAATGAACAAACTTGTCTTTATCACCTATCATGTAATGTGAACAACCACTGTATATGATCCAGTCCATCCTTATGTCATCTTGTGAAATCAATGCTAGATCTTATTCCTTTTTATCATGTTTATGACTTGTCTTATTATTCATTTTGTCTATAATAGCAATGAATCCAATTTATTCTTCACCAAATTCTTCATCTGAAACTCCATCTCCAGCATAGTAGCATTCCTTAGAATACTTAGGATTATATTCCTTTTTGAACTTTCTAGCTCTAGTAGGACACTTAGATGCAAAGTGACCGATCTTATTACATAAAAAGCACTTAAATGGTAATTGACCTCCATATTTTCCTTTTCCTTTCTTTTCTGATGCAAAGTGGATAGTGAAAGTGTGAAATAGGACTAAATTTGTCCTTCAAAACCTTCTAAAGGCTAATGGGGAAGCTAGAAGATAAACTCTGCCTCTTGTGTGTACCTTACACTCTATTTAGTAGTGCTAGAAATAAATTGTTTTGGGATATCACAACCTTCCATCAGGCTACTCAATCACTGGGTCCCTGAACAAGTCACAAATCAACCAATCACTGGTCAACAAATAGATACACAAGCTAACTATAACAGTTCAACCTTATTTCAAAATGGATCACCAAGAAAATAGGGAAACTTCAAAATGTTCAATGGTCAATTTAGACCCCTCACTGCAGAGGACAACAATTTGATGAGTCCATGGTTGTTGAACATATACATCTAACCTGCTCACACCCAATGAAAAGACTAAGCAAGCCTATGGTGCAACATAGTCATGCAAATGAACACCTGAGTTGAAACTGGAACCCTCAGCCTGAACAGAATGGTCTTCGAGTTTGAAACTTCTTCAAACACATACCATAATACTTTGACACAATAGTCCCCTTTGGTTAGACACCTCACTTTGGTAAGGAATAGACTGTCATCAACCTTGAGGCTTGACAATGAGTGTGACTACAATTTCTGCATGATATAAACAGACCCCTGCTACAAATAGCCAAAAGAATGGATCTCGGGTTGCTAGGACTCTCATCTTCTGATAGTGAATTCTTAGTTTCATTCATGATGTTCTTACTCTCATTTGGAAGTGGATTGGAAAATATGCTAGCCTTCTCAGGCTTCAAGAATCACACCGAACAGTAAAGACGATGACAGTGTAGACAACTTACAATGCTGGATGATCTAGAATGGGCTCATGGTGTGTCTATTCAAACTTTAGGAGGATTGGAGAGTTCTTCACCTCTCTCAAGCTCAAAACATGCATTTGAATTATTAAGATAGAAAATGGTGATTAAAACTATGTCGTGTCACAGTTGGATGGGAATAGGAAGCTAAGTTTGGGACTGCAATTTCATGACAGTCACCTACCATGACTCAAGCATCAACGAAACACCAGGGAACATGTAAGGAAGTTAGTCTCACCAGATTTTGGGGCTTGTTAGAATCTCCAATTTCCATTTTGGTTCACTGTACTCAATCAGCATCAATGGTGTACACTTCTAATATGTACACCTAGGGCATTAGTATGCACCCATCTTCCTGCAACCCATGGTTCCACAAATGCAAAATTTTCATACAAACACGATGAACATGGATTCCACCAAAGGAAGTCAAATTCCCATGGTGGAATTTGGAGTTTCATTCAATCTTTGATGCAACTAATTTTAGGGCATCTAGTCAATGGCCCACACTCAATTCACAATAACCCTTGGACCAGGTCATTTCAATGCATAAAACCCAATGCAAAACAAAAGTAGGAACACGGGTAGAATGAAAGGTCACAGAAAATGTCTTCAGATCATCCTACACACCCACACAAGGTTGTTGTTCCTCAAAACAATGAATGAACAGTGAGCCACAACTTGCAGGAAAAATAGTGGGTCTTTTTTTATTGATTTTCAAATAACAAGATTACAAAATCATTTCCTACTTCCCCCCTATGGGTTAAGTAGGCATTCTGAGTGGTTATGTTGGTAACCAACTAGCCATTTGGGAATGTTTTACAATTCTGTTTACAAGTTTTGTAAACAATCCTTTTTGCAATCCTAAACTAAGTGACCAATGCTTGGTCCTAATCCAATTTTTCTGATCCAACTTGGATCTTATATAAAAAGAAACATAAGAACTAAGAAAATAGTCTAAGCTAAGGTTCAAGAAAGCCTGCTGACCATTAGCTATCTAAGGGCTTATAAATGCCAATCCTGAGGCTAGGTCTTACAAATGGTGTCCGGACATAACCTTTATTTCAAACACTTAGATTAACTAGGGTGCTCCTACACCATACTCCCCAGGAGATTTTGAAATCAAGTTCCCACTTGAGGTTAGTTTATCAACCATGGTGCCATGTTGTTTGATCTAGTCCTCAGTCATCTAGGTGGCATCGATTAGGGGAAGTCCTTTCCACTGTACTAAGTACTGCATGTAGTTGTTCTTCCTCATTTGTTTGAGAACTTTGGATTCCAAAATTCTATCCAACTCCATTTTTTTTCTTTGTGGAAGATCTATCATGTACTCTTCAGCATCTACAACCTGTGAACCCTACACATTAGTAACATCTGCAGCACACTTGTAAAGGGTGAGGTCTGCAATATTAAAAATAGGAGAAATCAGTAAAGTGGGAGGTAACGAAATTTCATATGAATTTTCACCCATCTTGTTGAGGATGGTGCAAGGTCCAATTTTCTTCATGTGCAACTTTGAGTATTTCCCTTTTGGAAATCTCTCCTTCCTCAAATATGCCCAAACTTTGTCTCCTATCTTGAAGTGAACCTCTCGTCTTCTCTTATCAGCCTACTCTTTGTACTTCATGGTGGACTATTGTAATGCTTGCTTGACCTCTTCTTGTACCTTAGCAATGAGTTCTGCCAGCTCTTGTCCTTGTGCACTAACTCTAAAGTCATGGGGTAGGTCTACCAAATCCAAAGGACCTTTAGGATGAAGTCCATACACTGCTTGGAATGGTGTCTTTCCAATGGACCTATTTAATGAATCATTGAATGCAAATTCTACTTGGGGGAGTATCATATCCCAATTTTGATTGTACTATTTTGTTAGGCACCTTAAGAGATTTCCAAGTGACCTATTGACCACCTCTGACTATCCATCCATTTGGGGGTGGTATGTTGAACTGTAAGTCAAGATTGTGCCTAGTTTCTTGTGCAAAGTTCTCCAAAAAATGACCCTGAAACTTCACATCTCTGTCTGATACTATAGTCTTCAGAAGACCATGAATTCTTACTAATTCTTTAAAGAAAAGATGAGCAATATGAGTGGCATCATTAGTTCTTTTGCAAGGTACAAAATGTACCATCTTGCTAAACCTATCCACAATGACAAAAACACTATCATAACCTTGTTTTGTTCTTGGAAAACCCATCACGAAGTCCATTGATATTGATTCCCAAGGCCTAGTGGGAATTTTTAGAGGCTAGTACAACCCTTGGTTTGTGGATGCTCCTTTTGCTTGTTGGAAAATAGTGCAGGACTGTACAAACTTCTTGATTTCATTTCCCATTTTTAGCCAAAAGTAACTCCTCTTCACTAAATCTGTGGTTTTATCTATGCCAAAGTGTCCTCCTAAGCCACCACAGTGCTTCTCATTAATAATGTTTGTTCTCATGGAACATTTAGGGATGCACAATTGGGGTCCCTTGAACAAGAGTACATTCTGAATCAAAAAATCAAAAAAATCAGTATGGTATTTGCCTACCATTTTGGTGCATACCTCAAAAATTTCTCCAAAATCTGGATCATCTACATAAAGGTGTTTTAGGGAGTCAATCCCCACACTTTGAAGCTATACTTCTTCAACCAATCTGACTCTTCTACTTAGGGCATCAGCCACCTTATTTTCTACCCCCTTTTTATGTTTGATATTGAATGTATATGCCTGCAATTATTCCATCCATTTGATGTGTTTGACTCCAAGTTTTTCCTGATTGTTTAAGAAACTTAAGGCATGGTTATCCGTATAAACAATGAATTCTTTCAGGAGTGGATAATGCCTCCATTTTTTTAAAGCCTATACCATTGCATATAGTTCTAAGTCATATGTAGAGTATCTTTTCTTTGCATCATTTAGCTTCTTAGAAAAGAAAGCTACAGCCTTACCTTCTTGGCTTAAGACAACACCTATTGCCAAGTTGCTTGCATCTATTTCTACCACAAACACTTTGTTGAAATCCAGAAGAGTTAAGATTGGGTATTGAGATACTCTATTCTTAAGGTATTGGAAAGCATCATTTGCCTCTCTAGTCCATACAAACTTAGTCTTTTTACCACCTTTAATCATATCTAGCATGGGAGCACATACATGATTGAAATTTTTAATAAATTTTCTATAAAATGTTGCAAGACCATGAAAACTTCTAACATCACCTTGATTCTTTGGTGTAGGCCAGTTGACAATTATTGTAACCTTCTCTGGATCCATTTTGAGAGTGCCTTGGGAGATGACATTTCCTAGGAAGATGAGTTCCTTCTTCATGAACATGCACTTTTCCAAGTTAATCACTAACTTGTGCTGATGGAGTCTCCTCAAGACCTGCTCAACATGATTAAGATGTTCTTCTTTTCTATGACTGTAAATTAGAATATCATCCAAATATATGACTACACATTTACCAATAAAATCAATGAAAATCTCATTCATGAGTCTCATGAATGTGCTTGGAGCATTTCTCAAGCCAAATGGAATAACAAGCCACTCAAACAAACCTTCTGTTGTCTTATACATTGTCTTCCATTCATCTTCCAGCTTAATTCTGATTTGGTGATAGCTAATTTTAAATCAATTTTTGTGAAGTAACCAGCAGTGCCAAGTTGATCCAGCAAATCCTCCATTCTTGGGATGGGAAACCGATGGTAATTTTGTTCAAGGCCTTGCTGTCCGTGCACAACCTCCACTTGCCATCCTTCTTAGGAGCTAGGACTGATAGGACAACACATGGACTGAGGCTTTTCTGAATCAGTCCCTTCTCCAATAGTTCACTAATTTTCCTTGCAATCTCTGCATTTTGAGATGGTGTCATCTTGTACAGGGCCTTGTTGGGTAAAGATGAACCTGGTATTAAATCAATTTGATGACTAATATCTCTTAAGGGAGGGAGGCTTGAGGGCAGGTCACTAATAGTGACAACACTATAATTTCCTAATAGGTTCTTGACTTCATTTGGTATGGGATCCTTATCATCAGATCTTATGCTATCCTTGGGTTTGGAAATCAAGACATATGACTCAGTCTCAAATTCCTTCAATGTTTTCAACATTTCCTTCTCACCCATAATGATGACAGTAGGTTCCTTTTCAGCATTATTATCAGGTAGGGGTTTCATGGTGAAGGTTTTCCCATCTTTGGTGATGGAGTAGGTGTTCTTCCTACAATGGTGTGTGGCATCCACATCATATTGCAAAGGCCTACCTATGAGAATGTGGGAGGCATCCATTTCAACAACATCACAAAGGACTTTATCCTTGAAATCTGCAATTGAAAACTCTATCCATGCTTGTTTAGTCACTAGTGTTTGCTAACCTTTGGTGAGCCAAGAGACATGGTAGGGGAAATGATGTGGCTTCCTAGGAAGGTTTAGTTTTTGGACCATTTCATTAGACACCAAGTTTTCAGTTGAACTAGAATCTATAAGCAAATTGCATACCTTTCCATGGCACTTGATCTTCATCCTGAAGAGATTTTTACTTTGTGGAGGTTCTTAGTTTTGTGGTACTTGAAAGAAGACTTGCCTCATCATCAAGCATAATCCTTCCTCTGGTTCTAAGTCCCTTCTATCTACATTATTCTCTTTTTTTTCCTCTTGAATGAGTTATGCTATTCTTTTACCCTGATTATTATTGTTCCTCTTCTCTGGGCATCTTCCTGCATGGTGTCCCAACTGATTGCAGTAATAACACCTTAGGGGTCCATTACCTTTTCCCATGTTTGATCTCCCTCTATTGAAGGGTCTCCTTCCTCTATAGTTTTCTCTAGAATTAGAATCACTTTTTTCTTTTTCAGTTTGATCATTGGTCCTGGTCCTGCTGCCATGATTCTGTCCTCTGTTCCAAGAGTTTCCCCTTCCTCTATAACTCTTTCCACTATCATTGTTCTTTACCTTATTGAATTCTTGTTTTCTTTTCCAGTTCTCCTCTACCTTGAGTGCCATTTAATAGCACTTATTTACTATGGTAGGGTAGTGTAGGCTAAGTTCCTCTTGAATGGATACCTTGAGACCATTCATATACCGTGCTACTTTTTCTTCTTCATCCTTTGCCACATTTGTCTTCATGCATAGTTTTAGGAACTCCCAAGTGTAAGAGCCTACATCCATATCCTTCTACTTTGTGCTTTTCTTCCTCCTATGAAGTTTCACCCCATAGTCTTCTGGTACATATGTCTCCTTGACTAGGGCTATCATTTTGTTCCATGAATTGATCATGCTTCTTCCATTCTTCACCCTCTCTGTCTGGATGAAGTTCCACCAAGTTAGCGTTGCTCCCTTCAACTTGGATTTTTCCATCTTCACTCTCTGCTTCTCCAAAATGTCCTCACACTTAAAGAAACTTGTCAAGGCCTCTATCCAATCCAAGGCCAAATCTACATTCATCTTACCACTAAAAATTGGTAAGTTTGTCTTCTCTTCCATGGCTCTTCTCCCCATGGTCTTCAAGGCATTTATGAAAGGTCTTTGGTCTGCTGGAATGTCTTGATCAAGATTTTCTTCCTCTTCGTTACTCCCTTCTTCATCACCAGACTCATTCCATTTGTCCTTATCTACTTTCTTCTCAAGTTCTTGGAGCCTCTTGGTAAGTGCTGCATTCGCTACCTTTTGTTCTCTCACTATCCGTACTAGTTCCATATTGGTGACCCTGGTAGGAATTTCCTCATTTTTAGGAGTAGACATGGATCTGATACCACTTGATGCAAAGTGGATAGTGGAAGTGTGAAATAGGACTAAATTTGTCCTTCAAAACCTTCTAAAGGCTAATGGTGAACCTAGAAGATAAACTCTGCCTCCTATGTGTACCTTACACTCTATTTAGTAGTGCTAGAAATGACTTGTTTTGGGCTATCACAACCTTCCATTAGGGTACTCAATCACTAGGTCCCTGAACATGTCACAACTCAACCAATCACTGGTCAACAAAAAGATACACAAGCTAACTACAATAGCTCAACCTTACTTCAAAATGGATCACCAAGAAAATAGGGAAACTTTGAAATGTTGAATGGTCAATTTAGACCCCTCACTACAGCAGACAACAATTTGATGAGTCCATGGTTGTTGAACATTTTCATCTAACTTGCTCACACCTAATGAAAAGACTAAGAAATCCTATGGTGAAACATACTCATGCAAATGAATACCCGAGTTGAAACTGAAACCCTCAGCTTGAACAAAATAGTCTTCGGGTTTGAAACTTCTTCAAAAAAATATCATAATACTTCGATGTAATAGTCACATTTGGTTAAACACCTCACTTTGGTAAGGAACAAACTATCATCAACCTTGCGGCTTGACAATGAGTGTGACTACAATTTCTGCATGATCTAAACACACCCCTACTACAAATAACCAAAAGAATGGATCTTGGGTTGCCAGGACTGTCATCTTCTAATAGTGAATTCTTAGTTGCATTCACAATGTGCTTACTCACATTTGGAAGTGCATTGGAGACTATGCTACCCTTCTCGAGCTTCAAGAATCACACCGAACAGTAAAGAAGATGACAGTGTAGACAACTTACAATGCCAGATGATCTAGAATGGGCTCACTATGTGTCTATTCAAAGTTTAAGAGGATTGGAGATTTCTTCACCTCTCTTAGGCTCGAAACATGCATTTGAATTATTAAGATAGAAAATGGTGAGAAAAACTCTATCATATCACAATTGGATGGGAACAAGAAGCCAAGTTTGGGATTGCAATTTCATGATAGTCGCCTACCATGACCCGAGCATCAACAAAATGCTAGGGAACATGTAAGGAAGTCAGTCTCACCAAATTTTGGGGCTTGTTAGATTCTCCAATCACCATTTTGGTTGACTGTACTCAGTCGGCATCAATGGTGCACACTTCCAATATGTACACCTAGGGAATTAGTATGTGCCCATCTTCCTGCAACCCATGGTTCCAAAACTATAGAATTTCAATACAAACATGATGAACATGGATTCCACTAAAGGAAGTCAAATTCCCATGGTGGAATTTGGAGTTTCGTTCAATCTTCAATGGAGATGATTTTAGGGCATCCAGTCAGTGGCCCACACTCAAATCACAATAACCCTTGGACCAGGTCATTTCAATGCATAAAACCCAATGCAAAACAAAAGTAGGAACATGAGCATAATGAAAGGTCATAGAAAATTTCTTCAGATCATCCTACGCATCTGCACAAGGTTTATGTTCCTCAAAACAATGAACGAACAGTGAGCCACAACTTGCAAGAAAAATAGTGGGTCTTTTTTTATTGATTTTCAAATAACAAGATTACAACATCATTTCCTACTTCTCACCTATGGGTTAAGTAGGTATTCCCAGTGGTTATGTTGGTAACCAACTAGCCATTTGGGAATGTTTTACAATTCTATTTACAAGTTTTGTAAACAATCTTTTTTGTAATCCTAAACTAAGTGACCAATTCTTGGTCCTAATCAAAGTTTTCTGATCCAACATGGATCTTATATAAAAAGAATCATAAGAACTAAGAAAATAGTCTAAGCTAAGGTTCAGGATAGCCTGCTAACCATTAGCTATCCAAGGGCTTATAAATGCCAATCTTGGGGCTAGGTCTTACAAATGGTGTCCAGACAGAACCTTTATTTCAAACACTTAGATTAACTAGGGTGCTCTTGCACCATTTTCTCTTTTGGAAATGGTAGAAATGAAATCATCTAGTGTTTTCTCTTCATCATCATCATCAAAATTACCATAAGTGTTTGTAGATTTCTTACCATAAACTATTTCTTTGAAGGCTGTTTCACTCTTTGGTTCTCTCTTCAATCTTGAAATCTCAAAAGCTAAGATTTTACTGATCAAAGTCTCTATCTTGAAATTAGATGTAAGTTGCATGGTCTCATCAAGGATGTTGATCTTTCTTTCATATTCAGGAGTGAGAGTAGTCATTAACTTATCCATAATGTCCTCCTCTGAAATCTCTCCATCATTATTTCTGATTCCAGCAACTACTTCATTTATCCTTTGATTGTAAGCTCTAATGTTTTATTCAGACAACATCTCTAATGCATTGTATCTTTTCATCCATGTCTTTCTATGCACATCCTTTTCTTGTTTGTCTCCTTCAAATATGTCTTCTAGGTGCTTCCATATTTTGTGGGTTGTATCCACCTTTTTTATTTCTAAAAATTCACCATCACATAGGGTGCTGATAAGGGCTTCTTTAGCAATATCATTCTAATGAAACAATTCCTTTTTCCTATCATTAGCATCTTCCTATGCAAGGTCTTCTAGGGTAGGTATCTTGGCTTCTTTGATAGTTACATCAGAAACTTCAAAACCAATGCACTACAAATGGGTCACCATCTTGTTCTTCCAATCAAGATAATTCTCTCCATCAAACTTGGGACTTTCTTTCCTGAAGTACACCATCTGATCAACATCAAGCTATTTAAATTTCTCTCCAAGGCACTTGGATCTGATACCAATTATTAGGAATAGTCCCAAGAGATCACTAAGAGGGGGGGGTGAATCAGTTATCTACAAGATTCAATTCTTTATCCAATTAAGTATACTTAAACATAAGCATAAACACAATGAAAGAACACAAGAACACAACACCAATATTTTGGTTATGGGGAAACTGAAATAGGTAAAAACCCTGATGGGAATTGGCACCCACTAATATTTTGCACTAGATTATTATGATCCTTGTTAGAAGATCATTTACCCTCTTAGGAGTAGCTTTACAATATATTTAGTATAGTAGACCTGGTCAAGGTTCAGACCCTGTTAGGAGTCTTTTACAATTGTCCCTGTTAGGGGAGAGGACACACTGTCTGAGAGCACACTACTCAAAGGCGTGAAGGCTACAACCTTCTATTTAATAAATACACACTATATATGGATCTTGGTGAATTGTACTTTGACCTACTATCTGGATCAATTCCAATGTATAGCACAAGTACTTTACTTGGTCACATAGAACTTCTTCTGATGGCTAAACACTTTGCACACTCTGCTTTGCTCTGCTTAATCAACTATGAGCCACACTACAACAATCACAAATGACTGCCTATAAATATCATTCCTCTAAATGATATAATCAAGTCAACCTATTAGAACCACCTTGAAATCATAATAGAGAAACTATAACAAACTCTAGTAAACATTCTGTCAGCTCTACTATGCATGCAACACATTTTGGGACTTGTCCAATAGGATAATTGTAGATGCATGCTACACACTTTTATCTCTACCAAAACAATTGAATCTTTCTCCTCAAGCTGAATTACTTCATGCACTCTTAACCAAACATCAATAATTCTCCTCTAAGCTTAAATCCAAGGGTGCATACCCATAGGATAGGTGCAACTCAAGAACCAATAAAATCTCTATCAGCTCTTCTAAACAAACACAGGAAACTACTGCTGGCAAATAGTGACTACATAACTTCACTTCTAATCATCAACAAACTATGTGTCCATGACTAAATTATCACTAACATGTCTTCAACATATATCTAAGTGTGCAAGGCTCCATGACAACTGTACGAAAAACCATACATAGAACACTACCTATTACTCTATTAGGAACACTGCTGACACAAGCTGTTATATAACTATCTATACTAATAGTTAACCTCTGCACCCATGATATCATGCTAATATCATGTCCATGCTTCATATACTAAAAGCTTACTACATAAGACTTCCATGCATGCTACTTTCCATATGTTGTTATCAATGACAAATATATAGTCAATACTGGCATGCTGGCAAATCTCCAACAATAATATCTTCATGAAAAAACAAGAATGCTTATTCTTAGGTTGATGCACATCACTTGCAACATTGGAGATCAAGGTCTATCAAACGATTCATGGAGAGAGAACCTTTTTTCAATGAATGAGATGGAGGAATAGATGCTTCATGAGGAGATTTATTGGAATATAAAGTCATGGGTTGATTGGCTTCAAGAAGGTAAAAAAAGCCTAAAGTTTTTTCACAATACTGTGAAAGATATAATATTAAGAAACTCTATGAACACTTTTTTTTATACAGAGGGGGTTACTTTTTATAGGGAGATCACACAAGAAGTTTCTCAATTATTTACTACCTTATTTACTAAAGATTTTACTCCCACCAGTGTGGAGATTCAAGATTTGTACTGGAGGGTGTCGCTTATATTGTGAGTAATGAAATGGATGAGTATCTTCTTAGACCTATTTCTTTATCTAAGGTATAAAAAGTGGTTTTTTTTCCAAGAATATGGGTAAAGCCCCTAGTCTATATGAGCTCCATATTGAATTTTAGCAAGATGTTTTAGAAATAATCAAGTTATATCTTTTGGATGTGGTTCATGACTCTTATAGACATAAAAAAATAATCTCAGGACCTTAAATTCAACCTTACTTGTTCTCATTCCATAGAAGGATTGAGATAACTCTCTTAGATCCTTTCAGCCTTGATCCTTAAGTAACGTGCTGTAGACATGGAAAATTGGCAAAGGCTTAATTCAATCAAAAGGTGCAATTAAATCATCAAAATAGCACTAAAAATCAATAAATGGAACAAAGGCAATTCAAATCAAAGGAAAATTCAATTAAATGATTAAATGATTAAATAAGGCTTGAAAAGGGGAAAAACACTAAGAAATTGATTAAATTCAATTAATGACATAGTTGTTGAAATGAAAAATCAAAATGAACCTCTTACCCTTCATGGCTAAATTTAATTACTTTAATTAATTAATAAATCATAAATTCCCTCAACAAAGGAAAAAGGAGACAAAATGGACACAAATCACTCACTTTTGTTGAAATGGTCCAGCCTTTTGAAACCATTTAAATGTTTGTCCCCCAATTTAGAGACAAAGCAAATCCAATTGACCTTACCCAAGTATAACCATGGTTATCTGACTCTACCCCCTACCCTTGGGAAAATCTTATAAATAGAAGGCATTTTGAGGCATTATTAATCCACTCCATATCTTTGAATTGCAGCAAAGCTCTGTCAATTTGCATCCATATCACTCACTTATCATTTGTCATTGCTAATTAGCTTAAATTGCATTGATCATAGTAGATTGTTCATCAAATAGAGCTAGAATTTGATAGAATAGATCTAAATTTGCATATCATATAGCTTAATTCTCATCTTTAGAGTGTCACTAGTGAGGATCATAGCTGAGAGCCTCATTTACCACTTTATTTTAGAGATCCATGAGATGTTGATAGATTAATTGTGCATTTGTTAGATTATTTTGCTCTAATTCTTGTTGTTCTTAGTTAATCTTGTAATTTCATGAAGGTGTAAATCACTCACACACACGTGTTTTGTAAAATAATCATAAAGTTGATTTCTAAAAGGATCAATCCACGACTTGATAAGTTTATCACCAAGGAATGAGGTGGAGTTTTTTTCTAGAAGAACATTTTTAGATGGGATTATTATAGGAGCATAAACTATTCACTCTATAGTGGTTTCTAAGGAGAACGCCATGTTCATAAAATCAGATATGACTAAAGCCTATGATAGAGTTCATAGGATATTTTTTCATAAGCTTCTTACTATCCTTGGTTTTGGTGTTGATTGGATCAATAAAATTATGATATGTATCTCTTCATCTTCCTTTTTATTCATTATCAATGGTGAGCCCACTAATAATTTTGGTGCTTCTAGAGGTCTTTAGCAAAGGGAACCCCTTTCTCTATACCTTGTCATTTCACTTGCTAAGAACTAGAAGGAATCATCAATTATTGTGTTAGCAAAGGATTAATACAATGTTACAATTAGAGTCATGCTCTTCCTCCTTATTCTAATTTACAAAAATTAAGGATGATACTGGTTTGATGGGTGCTGCTAGAATTAATGAGGCTACCAACTTTAGAAAAGTTTTGTATATTTATCTAAAATCCTCAAGACAAAAGATAAATGAAAATAAATATTTAATATTTTTCTTTAACACACCTAGTCTCATACAAGAAAGAATTTATAGGATATTGACATTTCAAATTAGTTCTATCTCTTTGCCTATCTTAGAGTTCCCCTCTCAACCCATCCTTTTCTGGGGGGACTCTAGTAAGATATTTTGGATAAACATCAATGAAATTTTATCCATTGGAATAATAGATGTCTCTCATCTATAGGAAGAGAGACTCTTTTGAAGGTTGTGGTCCAAGCTATCCATATTTATAGATGTTTTATGAATATTGCTTCTCCTAGTTTTACTAAGGCTTTTGATGCACTCTTTCTTGACAATTCTTGTGGAAAAGTAATTTACTCTCTTCTAAGTAAAGTTTAATTAGATGATACTTAATTTGTAGGCTAATGTAGGATGGTGGGCTTGGTTTGCATTATACATGCATGAATAGTTGTGATATGTCTACTAAGCTATTCTAGAGGTGGTGCACCAATCAATATCATGGGTTATAATCCTCAATATTAAGCATATTGGTGGAGCATAATGAAAGAATGTGCCCCAATATAATCTAGAAGCTAAGGGTTTAGTGATATAGAGTACTCTTAAGATGGTATCCAATCTATTAAAATGAGGACTCTTTTTTATTTGTAACAAGAACATCGAATCTCTATTTTTTCAAGGCTCTTGAGATGGATTCCCTCCCATCCTTTCTTAATTTACCCCTTGCAATATCTTTTCCATAGATTTCTTGAGTTTGGATGGAGTGGAATGGAGAATTTTAAAATTATTGCAGCCTTTGGACAATTGGAAGTTTATAGATAGAAGGAACCACATGAATGACCTCTAACAGGATCTAAAAATGGAAAGAAGGACCTAGTTAGGATACTGGAGGGAAGATTGCATTATTTCATAAATGATATTGATATTTATTCCTAAGGCCATATTTCTTAGAGAAAGTTCTTTGTGGCTTCCAGATATGGGGGTCTAGATAGATAAACCTTTGGGAGAGTGAATGATCCTTGGTAGAATTAGGTTTGGAATAGATTGTCTTGGCCTAAATTTAATTTTTTCTTGTGTTTAGTCATATAAAATAGATATCTCACTTGAGTGAATATTTGGAAAAGATAGTTTCAAGGGCCCTCTTTTTGTGTTCTATATAATAATAATAAAGATGATACCTCTCATATCTTCTTCAAATTCTATTTCACTAGGGAGATTTTATATTTTTGGTGGGGAGTTTTGAAACATTCCTATGATCACATCAATTCTTTTTTTGAATTATGGAATATCCTCAGTAGAACCCATACCAAGGCCTCCTTGCTTGTGGTTTCTTGGGATATTGTACCCTATTTTATTATTTGAAAACTCTATTTTGAAATAAATTATAGGATTTATCAAACTAAGAAGATGTTGGTGATAGCCTACAACTGACTGAATGCCTTTAAGGAATGTTTGAAAATGGAATGGAGAAGTGAGAGATAGTGAATGATGATCACCGAGCTACTAAAGTATATGTAAGATAGTTAAATCAGTTAATGTATTGCCATTGATGTCAACTAGTTTTGACTGGACTTGTCATGATGGTTACAAACATCTAAGGAAGGAAAATGGTAAAGGAATGAGATATCGACATGAAGATGAGATGGATAATAAAGTTATGGATATGGTATACACTGGGTAACTTATTGATGAGTCTGTGGCATTATTTTGATGATTTGATTATATTGCATGACTCTATTGTGTATTGAAGATCATAATTGAACAATTTTATGTGGTCGGTAAATGAAGATCTTTGTATACAATGAGAAGTGTAGTGTATACTGAGTATAGTAATAACCGAGCTAGTAATCAATGATGCATTCAAATATTGACCGAGTGAAAGAAATAAATGGACTTTGCAATAGCCGACTAAAATGATGAGCTACATAATTGCTTATGATTCCAAGGTAAAAGATTATGTTTGTTATGATGATTTAATGAATTAAAAAATTCAAGATTGATCAGATGAAGGAGAATGAAATGTGTTAATGACACAACTGTCGAGGAAGGTTAAAGCGGCAAAAAGAATGGTGAAGATTAAGAGGAAAAATATATGGATGAAAATAAAATAGTCTATGATGTCTATATAAGGAGACATGAGATTAATTATTGAGTCTAGAATAATTAATACTACAATAAAATTTGCATGAAAAGGATTATTTTCATGAAACAATGATCAAACTAGTTGAAGATAGAACCAAACAAAACTACAGATAACATCGAGCATCAGATGAAGCATATACCAAGAAAAATAGAGTTGGAGGAAATGAAGATGTTGAATTGATTATTGATCAGAGGTATTTTGAGCTTAGCATAGATCTGAAAATCTACAAATCAAAGTTATATTTTAATCAGATCATTACTCTATCAGTTTAATCATTTCTATAGATAAATCTCTTAACTGAGTGGGACTTAACAGTCTTTATCAATAGATCTAATGATAGCTGCAAAGACAAGACTAGTGTATGCTAGAGTTTGTGTCAATATAAGTCAAAAGGAAGACCTCCCAGAAGTTATTACTATTAACTCCAAGCTAGGAACTCACATTCAAGGGGTGGAGTTTGAATCCCTTCCCTTTGCCTACTTCACTTGTAAAAAATCTGGTCACTGGGCAAAACAATGTCCTTTAAAACCTATTGTAAAACCCAAAATGAGAGAACCAAGAGCTGATTGGAGAGAGAAAAATGGTCCTTCCTCTTCCCTTCCAAATCCCCCTAAAGCATCAAATGAAGATAATATGCATGAAGCCCAGACTGCCAATCCAAGTATTCAGGTAGAGGGAGATAAGTGTCAGGTTACCAATAATGAACAACCCTGATCTCTGGAGTAGGAGAGTCCAAAGGTCACAGAACAAGAGGAAAAAGTGGAAAACATCTCCACTTCTACTGCTTTCAATTATCTGACCAGGAATAGGGAGAAGGATTCTCAGCCCCAAGCAGCCCCTTAGGAAGGAAGTATTGAATCAGAGCTTCAAGGCCCAACAATAGATGTGCTAAATGAGAAGGGAAACTTATCTACCTCAACATGGATAGGAGATATTTCTTTGAATATTTCAAATCTTCCCCCCCCTATGATTGAACAGGTGATCTCCATGGCTAATGGAAATAGTAGCAATTGCTGGCCTAAAGTCAGTGAAGAGGACATTCAAAAAGTAACCTTTGATGAAATCTCTCCTATATTAGAATTGCAAGAGTCTCCATGGTCTGAGGTGAAAAATAACAAGAAAATCAATAATCTATCCAAGAAGGGAGGAATGAATCCTAAAGCTCCTGAATCAAGGAAAAAGATAGACATAACTCCTTCAGGGGGAATCCAGACTAGAAGAAAGAAAGCAGGTGTTGGATCACCTCAGGGGGGTAGAGGTAGACATACTCAGAAAGCTATGAGAGAGTCAGAAGAAAAATAGAGTATTGCAGATGGTAAACAATCTACTATCCTAGAGATGTGCTCCCCAACCCTCTAAATGAAGATCATGTCTTGGAATATTAGAGGTCTTAATAGCCCTCATAAACAAGATGTCCTCAAAAATATTGTTAGAGATATAAAGCCTGATATCATGCCCATCCAGGAAACTAAAATGTCTAGAGAGAAAGTTGAAAAAATTGTTCCTTTTAAAAATGGTAGTAGTATTGGAAGTGACTCTGATGGAGCTTTTGGAGGAGTTGTTATCTTCTGGAACAACTCAATTGTTAATTGCACAAAAATCCATGTTGAGAAGAACATTATTCTTATCTATGTCAAACATCTGAAATTTGATTGCTCTTGGAATTTGATGAATATCTATGCTCCTAATACCAAGAGTGGCAAGTTCAAATTCTGGAAAAGATTAAAAGAAATCAGAAACAAATTCTAGTCCCCTAGCTAGATGGTTATGGGAGACTTCAATACCCCCTTGCTGGCTAATGATAAAATGGGCAGAGGCCTTTCTCAAGTTGAGAGTAGAATGGATCTCATGGAGTACATTAATGATCAATATTTCACTGATATGGAGCTGGAAGGGATCTCCTACACTTGGTCAAATAGAAGAATTGGTGATGACCTTATTCAGGTGAAACTTGATAGAACTCTCCTATCTCTTGATTGGCTCTCTAACTTTTCCTGCTCTTTATCTTCCTCTATTAGGATTGGATCTGATCATTTCCCAATTATTTTCAATGCTAACATTTTAAATGGCGAGAAGAATATCTCATTTCATTTTGAGAATATGTGGCTAGCTCACCCTAATCTGAAGGACTATATATCTAAATGGTGGAACTACAATCAGGAAGGTAGTGCCATGTATAGAATAGCCAAAAAGTTGAATAATGTCAAGAGAAATATTAAAATCTGGAACAAGGAAGTTTTTGGAGACATCTTCAAGGCAAAAAGTAATAAGCAGGAAGAGATCAAGGTTATTCAAGCTACTATTTAAAAAGAGGGTTTCTCTGAGGAGCACAAAAGAACTAAGAATGCGCTAGTGGTAGAGTACCATAATATTATTTCTAAAGAGGAGTCTTTTTGGAGGTAAAGATCAAGATCCATCTGGCTTAAAGATGGTGACAAAAATAACATATTCTTCCACATGACAGCCATGAACATAAAGCTATAAACAAAATTTCTTCCCTTATTGTGAATAATAAGACTCTAGTTAAGGAAGAAGATATAAGAAAGGAAATGGACTAGACCTTCTCTCTTCTCCTTTCCAAAGAAGATAACCTTGACCCTCAGGGCCAACATGATATCCTCTCTTCTATTCCCTCTATCATTGATAAAGATACCAATTCTATACTCAAAGCTATTCCCAATGATAAGGAAATTAGAGATGTTGTTTTCTCCTTTGAAGGGGATAAATCTTTGGGTCTTGATGGATTCCCTCTTTTCTTCTTTCAGCAGTTCTGGGAGATCACTGGTCAAGATGTTCTTCATGTTGTCAAAGAATGTTTTGGTACCAAAGGTCTTCTCAGAGAACTCAATGCCACTTTCTTGGTCCTTATTCCTAAAAAACATGGTGCCAACATAGTGGATTGTTTTAGACCCATTAGTCTCTATAATGGGATTTACAAGATCATAGCCAAAGTCATGACTTCTAGACTACTTTCTTTGCTGCCCTCCATTATTTCTCCTCAGTAGAATGGATTTGTTCCTAGGAGACAAATCCTTGACTCTATCATGGTTGCTCATGAGAATATCCATTCCCTTGAAGCTGCCAAGAAACATGGCTTTCTTATGAAATTGGACTTATCTAAAGCCTATGACAGGGTTGACTAGTAGTTTCTCCAAAAAGTCTTAGGTTGCTTTGGTTTTGATGTGGGGGTCATTAAAATTGTTGATCAGTTGGTCTCCATTGTCTCTTCCTCTATTATTGTGAATGGTGGTTCCTCCAATTTATTCAAACCCTCAAGGGGTCTTAGGCAGGGGGATCCTATATCTCCCATCCTGTTTTCTATTTTGGCTGAAGGGCTGGGAAGATATATCTCTAAACTTGTCAATGATGGAACTATCTCTAGTCTCCAACCTTCATCGGTTAGAACCTTCTACTCCCATGAATAATTTGTTGATGATACCCTCTTCATGGGTGAATCTACTGTTAAAGAACCCAGGAATCTTAAAAAAGCCCTATCAATTTATACCTTGGCTACGGGTCAACTTATTAATTGGAATAAGAGCTTCTTACATTTTATTAATACCCCCCTTGAGAGATAGGCTAAGATCTCCAAAATACTTGGTTGTAGCATTGGTGCCCTTCCCTCATCTTATCTGGGTCTTCCCCTTTTCTCTAAACCTCCTGATAGCTTCTAGAACCAAATTGTTGACAGATACAACATGAAACTGGCTAGATGGAAAGGTGCCCTCCTCAGAAGCTCCAGTAAGCTTCAGCTTTTGAAGTCAACTCTACAAAATCTGCCTATGTATGCTCTAAGTCTCTTCATGATTCCTCACAAGTTCGCGATGGTGCTTGAAACTATCCAAAAAAGATTCTTATGGACTGGTGTTGAAGATAAAAAAATGACTTAGTTTGATAGCCTAGGAAAAGGTTTGCAAGCCCAAGAGTAAAGGGGGCTTGGGGCTAAGACCTATCAAGGTTGTCAATAAGGCCCTTTTGTCTAAGTAGGTTTGGAGAGTCTTTGGGGATACTAAGCAATGGAATGGCATAGTTAAAAGAAAATATCTTTTTAATTCCAACAGCTTGAAGGATCTTTTAAACAATGATGCTAGGGTGAATGGCTCTTATATCTTTAATAGCCTTTTCTCCTCCATTGACTTCTTGAGAGAAGGGATAAGGTGGAAACTAGGTGAAGGGACCAACATTGACTTTTGGGATGATCCTTGGATCCATGATCAGCCCCTATCTGAAAGACAAGAGTGGAAGGATATTATAATGCAAGCTAAAAATACTATTGGATGCAAAGTCTCTAATTATTGGAATAATAACTCTTGAAAGGATCTTTCTAGCCTTGATAGAAGTCTGTCTCCTCTCATGATTAAGCTACAATCTTGGTGCAGAGAAGTTAATCATCTTGAAAAAATTGTGTGGAACCCTTCTTCTAATGGTGAATTCTCGGTGGCTTCTGCTTGTTCCTTTTTCTTCTCCAAGGAAGTTAAGTCTTAGTGTGCTGCTATCTGGTATAAATTTCTTACTCCTAAGATTAACTTCTTCTATTGGATCCTTATCCAAAATAATCCCCTTACAATTGATAATCTAGTTAAAAGAGTTTTTTGTCATGTTAATAGATGCTTTCTTTGGAAGGATCAAGTTGAATCTTGTGACCACCTTATGCTTCATTGTACTTTTACTCGGAGAGTTTGGTCCATGGTTTTTCAAAATTGGAACTTGTGTTGGCTCTTTCCTAACTCTTGGCAGGACTTCATCACCCAGTGGAGATGCCCTTTTGACAATGATCTTGCAAGAAGTTTTTGGAATCTCATCCCACCTCATCTTTACTGGTGTATATGGAAGGAAAGAAATAATAGAATTTTCAAAGACAAACAAGCCAATCCTGAAATTATCTACAACATCTTCTCTAGAGCTATTAAGGAAAATTTCAACAATGCTATCATCAACAACAAGAGCAAGCTCAGTAATTTCCTCCTTGATGTGGATTGGTCTACTTGGAATTTTTCTCACCTCAATCCTAACACTAGCTCTCCTAGAGATTCCTCTGTTTGGATTGCTCCTCCTATAGGCTGGGTTAAAGCTAATTTTGATGGGGCCTCCAAAGGCAACTCGGGTGTCTCTGGGGGTGGTGGAATTATCAGAGATAGTAATGGTAACTATTTTGACACCATTTTTGTTCCTTTGGGAATTCAGACTAATCATAGGGCTGAGGCCCTGGCTGGTCTCAATATTATACTACTGGTGGAAGAATTGAGGTTCAAAAGATTCTGGCTTGAAGGTGATTATTTAAATATTATAAATAATATTAAAGATATCAATACCCCCTCCTGGACTATTGATCACATTATTACTAAAATCAAAACTATAGCCCAATCCTTTGAGGGGTTCCATATATCTCACAATTATCGGGAGACCAATCAGGTTGCTGATTGCCTTGCCAATATAGGAGCTAAAAGTGAGGAGATTCAAAAATGGATTGGAAATACAATCTATAATGATGTTGTTACCTCATCTATTAATTATGATAAAATCAGGCACAAGGAAGGAGTCATTAATAGGAGTATTAATGATATTATTTAATTCCTTTCAGATTGGGGTGGTATTGAATGTCACTTGAAATAAAGCTAAGTACATCTCTAAGATGCAAAATTATCCACCCATTATGAAAGATCAAAATTTGATGTGTGTTGCCATCATTACTAGTAATTGCTGCCAGTTTGCGCATGTGAATAGGACAATGAACCAGTCTAATAGATTTATTAAGTTAAAGAATTACCAAATTGAGAACATTCCTCTATCTAAGCATAAGAAGCATATGAAAAAAGAGTAGGGAGAGTGTTCATCTATGGGTGGTGATCTCAGGAGAGAAGAGCCAGTGGAATGCAAGTGGAAGCAAGATAAGGAAGTCTGGAGCATTTTGAAAAAGGCCATGTCCATTGGTTTCTCCAGAGACTCCATGGTTTTGACAATGATGTTACTAAAGCCTTTGTAGATGGTTGGGATAAGGGCACAGTGAATCAAGATGGAAAATATTTTAGCCTCAGCCTCGAGCTCCTCTTAGACATAACTGGTCTCCCTTTGGATGGTCTGAAGTATTCGAAAGAGATTAAGGTTGGAACCAGAGCTTACAAGAAGTTTCCTGATACTGATGAGGAGAGGGTTCTTTTGGTGAAAGGTAAGAAAGATTATGTTGAAATGGATAATATTAATAGCATCTAGGGTTCTGTTATTAAGGTCATTATGGAATATTTTACACTTGAGGGCAGATTTTCTAGGGTTTATAATTACCATTTTGCCCTAGTTAATCATTTCAGACATGACATAAGAATCTCTTTTCCCTACTTTCTTCTCTATTCACTCAATCAGACCATTACTGATTATAGAGTGAAGAATTTCCCCATCCTCCATGTTGGGCTCATCCTCCTTATCACTGATTATGTGAGGGATCACATTCCTGAACCTATCCCTGCCCATGTCAAGAAAAGGAAGAAAATCGGCTCTTCGCTTAGGAAATAGAAACCTAAGAAAGTTCTCTCCACCTCTAAGTCGGCCCCCTCAAAGTCTTTGGATGGTTTGAAGAATTTCAAGAACTCAAGTGATGGAAATGCCTCTATTTTTGACAAAACTAATTTTGAGCCCTTTGCTAGCCATGTTCGGTCGGAGTCTGAAGGTGTTAAGTTGAATCCTTAGGATAATGTGACCGAGGTTGAGAAGAATACCCAGATGGGTCAAAATTTCAAGCCTAATCCCACTACCCAGACCCCTGAGGAGAAGGACTTGGAGGATCCTAACATTTCTAATGCCATGGGTAGCCCCAAGGATGGCCAAGATAATTGGAATAGAGGGGACAAGCCTAACTCAGCTCTAGACATTAACAATACTGATGAGAAAGACACTTCCGAGATTGAGGTTGAGGCTGATGACAATGATGGAAAAGAGGATGATACAAAATTAATTGATAGCAATGCTGAGGACTCGAGGAACAACAACTTTAGGGTTATGGAAGAGGAAAATCTAGACTCCCATGACTCCCCCAGTGCCCAGAAGGAAAACAATAAGGATGACAATGAGAGAACCCTTAATTGTAATAGGTCCCATTCTCTTTAGGATGATATCAAAAAGATGGATTTGTAGGTAAAAAGAACATTTATTATGACCCCCATAGAAATTGCTAAGAACAAATCCATCTACAGTTATAATCTAGACAAGTGGGTGGAGAATGACCTGGCTGAACTGAAGAACAGATGTATCAAACTAGAAAATAAGAATCCTATTATTGAGGAAACTATTGACAAAATCAGGAAGGAGATTTCTCTCAAAGCTAATGTCAGTGTTTTTTATTATGGTTCTGATTTGGATGATAGAATTAAAAAAGTAGTTGAGACTGCCATGATCCCTATCCATGAGAAGACAAGAAGGAATGAGGAGATGCTGAAATATTTGCTTGGCCTGGCTAATACAGGAATGAAGTCTACTATGGATAATTTGAATATGCTAAGAAAAATGCTTGAAGGAAACAAAGATGCCCCCCTGAGTGACAAAATTGACTTGACTGACCCTAGTCAGCAGATGGGACCTGGCACCAGGACTAGGTCTAATACTAAAAAGAAGCTTAAGATTGCAGATCAGCACATTCAGAGTTTGAAAGATAATGTTAAGATCATGCAGGCCCAACTAGAGGAATCTGAGGGATTCCTGAAGACTATGTCTCGATCTTTGTGCTGGTGGTCTTCTCTTTTTTCTTTGATGTCCAACATTTTTTGCTTTTTGTTGTGTACAAACTTATTGAATATTTGGGTTTTGACCCTTTGTATTTTGTTCCCTTTTTGGGATAGCTAATTGTTCTTAGGGATTTCATGCTTATCTTTGGTCTCTATTGTTAAAGGGTTTCAGGGCCCCTTCAAAACCTATTTTTACTGTAATAAAAAATAGTCTTTATATTTCAATACGACATTCAATGAATGTTGATTATTTTCTTGTTGACCCTACAGTGAATGCATTGTCAAGGGAAAAATATTAGTGATAAAACCTCTAACCATGTCACACCTCTCAGTGTGTTTTATAACCTTTAATAAGGTTGGCTCTGTTGGGTATATTCTTAATTTTCTGAGGTTTTTGTCCAAATGTTGGTTTAGTCCTCTGGTCTGTGAAGTTTTCCTAGGTACAGGTGTTGGAATTTCTTCAAAAAATTGTCATAGCCCACTTCAAAAATCCTTATGCTAGGTCTTGCCTTTGAAGAATTTTGAATTCATGTCAAAAACCCTAAAATGTTTTCCATTTTCAAATAAACCCTAAGTCATTCTCCTCATTTCTTTTCGAGTGTTACTTTTTAAGTCACTTAAGTTCATTAAAGAGAACATGCATTTATTTTTCACGCGGGGGTTATATCTTTTCCTAAGTCTAGAACCCCGGTGATATAAATAACATATCCTATGTCCTAATTACCTTGTATTCTAATGTTGCGAGTTTCATTCAATTGTGAATCTTTAAAGAAGATCTAACGGCGGTCGCGTATTTGCATGGAATATTTCCAAGCCATGCAAACATGCAAAATAACCATTGATTTTATAATGAAGCTTGATGTAGAAACAAGCTGGGACCACTGAAAAGTATTTCGCAAGTGGCAGCCTTTTATTTGTAAAGGACAGTGGGGCCAGTGATAGAGGAATCTCCAAAGTTTGAAAAGCAATAAGGCGAAGATCGGACAGCTGTAGTATAATCGCATAGGATCTAAGAAGCCTATGCGATCATGTGACAAGCTCTTGATCTTGCATTAAACCAAGCGTGATTCTTGGGTGGAACTTTTGACAGATGTACATGAATAATGTTTTCTCATTGGCTAGTATTAGCAGACACCAGTGTTCGAAAAGAAAGAAAGTACCTGACAATTTGCCAGGTGTTGCAAGCATCGATTTTCTTTATTGATAAAGGAGAGGTGGGACCGGTGATTTGAAGGAAGACAATGATGGTGATAAATGCTAATAGGTTTTCGCATGTTTGCATAAGCTTCTTTTAAGCTATGCGATCATACGAATAACATTTTTTCTTAACGGTGGAAGTTATAAGAGACTGCCAAAAATAGAGAGGTAATGTGACAGTTAGTCACATGTTCGCATGAGTGATTTTCACCCTATGTGATCATGCGACAGATCGTTAGATCATCTACTAATGAGGATCAAAAATTCTAATTCAAACTGGAGATAAAGTGATACAAATTTGAAGTTTCCCATTGAGAAGTGACAGTTCACTCTTCTCGAGGAGTAATTGTTTCAATCATGCTAAAGTAATTGTTGACATGATTGCTTTAATGGCTCATATATCAGAATTTCACGCACTCTCAGAAGCACAAAGAGATCAAAAATTTGTAGAGACTCAGGCATGAAGAATTACGAGGACTGGCTACTATTCCCCAGTGGTTTCCAAGAAAAAAGGTTGGTGAAATACTTGTGTGAATTGCTTCCTTACTAAAAGAATCACAGTTCTCTATTTTATCTATCTTGCAAAGATTTATTTTAAAGATAAACCTTAAAATGGCACCAAGGAAAGAATTGTTAGGTAAAATTGAGTATAGTGAAAGAGGTTTGCACGAGGATTTATTGCAATTACTTCCCGACTCTTCCACTACCCCGGTGAAAACCAAGAGTTTGATTCCCAAAGATCCTAGGGTAAAAATAGCGGAGGGTTTATATGACACAGCAAGTTTTATTAGAGAGGCCAAAATTTGTACAATCAATGCAAGAGGTGACTCTAATATCACAGGATTGGAATTATTCAAAGTAGGTTTTAGTCAGAGAAATGCCCCTCACCCTGCAAGCAATATATGGTAGTCTAACCTAGGAAAACTTGTCATGCCCGATGTCTTTTTAGATGTAGATTTGATGACCCAGGTTGCAAAGAGTTATGATCCAATCACTAAAGAAGTTAGGGATGCAAAGGGAGTATTATTGATTAAAGTTTATGCTGAAGAAATCAAGAAGGTGTTCAGGTTAAGTGAACCCTCAGATAGTTTGGAGAGCATCGATTTTGAAGAACTAAGGCAAGTGTATAATGCACAAAGGAACTATTTTAGAGGCAAGTTGTTGAAGGATTCTGCACCAAAATTGGAAAAATGGTTATTGTGGGATAGAACACTCAAGAGCCTTTTAAAATAGAATATTTTGATCTCAGAGCTAAGGGTGTATATTGGTCATTATGTTATATTTTTGGAAAAGATGTTAGTGAAAGGATGCCAATACACTTGATGTGCATGATGATCCAAATTTTACATGCACACGTATCTATTACTTTTGATTTTGCTCCTTTTATTGCTGAATTAATCCATAATGGATTAGTGAAGATTCAGAAGAAAAGGCATCAAATGAAGAAGTGGTAGGTGTTAGTACTCCAAACCCTTGAAGATCAAAGTAAAAAAGGACAAAGATGTCAAGAAAGTTATCATAGGCATGAATGTGACACTTGGCCAAAGTTGAATTACCCTTGGGAGCTGTTACAAGATTTTGACACTCTTCCTAACAATCCATTTTGAAGATTTGTAGCAAGAAAAGGAGGAAGAAGAATAGAATACACATGGAACCTGATCCACAATTTGAGGAAGAACTATTTCAAATAGAGGATGATGTAAGTTAGCCGGATGGTGGTCATCATTCATGCAACAAATTTAGCAACTGCTCTAAAATATTCTTAGACAAAGGTGCCACCTGCAAGATTGTTGGAAATAGATATTTGTAATCTGTTGTTACAAACAACTTTGTCAGTTTGTAATCTTGTTTTTAGTGCAAGATCTTTTAACAGCCATCTGAAGCTTGTTGCATCCTTTCAAGGATTCCAAGATGGCTGATCAGTATATGTAGCAAGTTTTTGCTCTTTTTTGGGTGGTGGAAAAAATACTATGTAAGAGAGGTTCTTAATACAAAACCTTATTTTCTTTAAATGAGAAGATATTGTATCAACACATTTTGACCATTAATACAAAATATTGGAGCTCTGTTACTACCATTTTATTGTCTTTATGTATGGAGTGTTTTAGTTTTCTTATGTATTTAGATTGCAAGGCATTTTGAATACATTATTCACAAGGTGAATATAGGGGTTAAGCTTAAGTTTCTTTCAAGGAAGGAGTAAAATCTTAAGGGAGGTCTCTGGGAATTAATAATCCATGTATGAATTTGATGATAGTTGTATAAATTAAAAGGATGGTATGTTAGGCATGTCATTTGAGTTTCAGTATTTTTTTTTTGATAGATATATGTGGAGGTAGGGTTTGACTCGGATGCCCAAGTGGATAAGGCATTGGTTCTAGATCCATTTACATTTATTCACCACCCAAAATATAAATAATTGTTTCATTTTACTTTACTGGTACAATCATAATCTGAATCATTCTATGACAAGTTCATGGATGTATTTTGTAATGCTTTGTAGAAGCACTGAATGAGGTTAACCTTCCTTGAGTTTAACTCTAAAAAGAAGAAGGATGAATATCCTTAAACCATTGTTTCATGTTGCTTCTTTCATAATTTCTATCATTATATTGTGTATCAGGATAATATGGGCCATACTCAGAGTTCTCTCATCTTATTAAGTTAAGTTTGGAAGCAAGGACAGAGTAGTGAAGGAGCTAGTTCACAATTCAGAGATCAATTAAACAGTGAATTGATATAGGTATACCCACCTGAGTATTCATACTTGAAGTGAATAAGGTTTTCTAACATTAATACCTTAGTGTTTGCATTTTGTTAGATTATGTCCATTGGGAGTATATGAGTATTTGACAATCTGCAGATTTAGGCACTAACAAAAATGGTGACTCTACTGGGGAAGTGAACTGAATAGCTTGCAATAGGTTAGTGCAAATCCTATCTATTGCATGTTTGTAGACCAGCATAAAATAATTTCATTTCCTGCCTAATAGTGGGTGGTGACTCTAAAATCTGTGTTACCAGTTGCTAATTATTGCAAATTTTGCTAAAATTATTGTGTTATACCATGAGTTGACCAAGATACACTAGGTCTTATTACAAGGATCACCCAGGAGATAATATGGGTGATGAGCTCCATACACCAAGTAGGAAACAATGGTCTAGAAGAGGTTAGAATATTGCTAGTTCCTAATGCCCTTCTTGAGAAAGATCTCGTGTCCCACTTCCTCATGAATCTTCATCCTCTTCTGATGATCCTGAATATGTCAAGAGGGTTACGCCAAGTGTGCATATGTAGAAAGAAGTAATCAGAGAGGTCATAGAAGAAGGTTATTTCCATGTGAGAGAAACTCTAGAACAACCAGAAGAAACCTTTGCAACTGAGACCACCTCCTATGATTCTAAGAAGTTGAGAGAAGAGGTGATTTCTTTAAAAAAAAAGGAGAGTGAATAGTTTGCTAAGATTGTAAATAGGGTAAAAGTGAGGGAACAACAAATCTGTGATTTGCTCATAGAGAGGCAGGAACTTCTCAAAAGAATCAAGAAAAATGAGACCCAAGTTATTGATTTAAACCAAGATGTTCAAGGTTTAAATAAGGACTTATTTGGTGACATGGAAGATTTGAGAAAGCAGGCTCAAGATACTAAACCTAAACAAGGTGAATTTGAGGGAACAAGTCATGTCTTAAGGCAATTGAATCCCTCTGAAATCCAGAGAAATAAGGAGATTATAACTGCTCCCAAATAAATCCCTGATAAGGGAAAACAAAAATTGGTGGGTATAAATATTAATGAGCCCAAGAAAATTATGGCTCCTCCTAACGTACCTTCTCAAACAAGTATAGACTTGGAGAAGGCTAGAAAAGCAAAGGAAGATTTGGGTATTCAACTGGAGAAACTTGAGTTAGAGGTGGTCGCTGATGAAATGAAGAGGAAGATTGCCTTCCTACATGCTAACATGAACACATCTGCTAGTACCTCTATCCCTATCACCATAGGAACAACTCCATTCAGCCAGCCCAATACTTCACTTCCAAATGCTCAAGCCTTTCACCCTAGACAAATTTTACCTGGACCAGTTCCTAATCAAGTTTCCATTATAGCTAGTGGTACAGTGGGAGCTGTACCCTATCAAAATGTTGCAACTACCCCCCTGAATCAACCAAATATCCAAAGAAGACAAGTTCATTTGGATAGATATAGGCCTCTATTTTTTGATGGTATTCCTAGTCAACCTAATGTTGTCCCCAATCAAATTAGAAAGAAGATCCCATTATTTACTGGGAATAATGTTATCACCTGTGAAGAGCATCTGAAGTTTTTCATAGTAAATGATTATGAGATTGAACATGAAGATATCATAATGAAGCTCTTTGTTCAATCATTTATTGAGGATGCCAGGGATTGGTATAGGGGGCTACCTGAGAACAGTATTGCATCTTGGGAAGAATTTTTCAGATGTTTTAAAGAGAAATATGCAGAACATGTGAACTCTAGCTACATGCTCAATGAGTTCAATAATATCAAGAAACATTACAATGAAAGCATGTCAAATTTTAATAGGTGATTCCAAAAGGCTATGTATAAACTGTTCCAAGTATTGAGGCTAGATGATGCAATCTGCATGACAACTTATTTCAATTCTATGGATGGTAAGATGTCTTACCTTTTGAGAGACAAGAATCCCCATACCCTTAGAGATGCTTTTAAGTTGGCCATAAATATTGAGAGTAACTGAAAGGCATTTGGCCAAATGTACAAAAGGGATGAAGGTAGACTGTGGAAAGAAACCAGGCCACAAACTGCAAGGCCATCCAAAGAGGAGGATAGAATGGACAAAGGACCTAGTAATAACAAAGACTTCCCAGCAAGGTTTGATAAAGGTAGTAGAAATTTTTAGGATACAAGACTACCTTATCAAAGGTAGGACAAAGCCCCTAATCTGAGAGATATGCCTTACAAAACAAATTGGAAAGATGGGAGGCCTGTTCTTGATAATAATGAACCCCAAAAGGGAAGAGATACACCAAATCCTTTGAAGAAAAATATAGCACATAATGTGGAAAGTACCCCTTGGTGTGTGGCTTGTAATATGCCCCACTCACCATTCCAATGTGTTGTTGCTCAGGCCTTGGGAGAAGAGGCTAATGATTCATATGCAGGAGATTATGAAGGATCTGAAAAGCCTACTATTAACATGTTTACTACTGAACTAATGGGGGACCTTGAGTCCTCAGATGATGAATTTATTTGCCCTGATGTTGATCATAAAAGGAAGATTTTCTTTGACTATGAACAACAAATTTGTACTCAATCTGACTAGGAAGAGTTTGATAATGATGATTGCAAGACTCATATGGTAGAATCTAGGTCAGATGAAAGACAATGGAGAAATCCCAATGAAGAAGAGATCAAGGGTTTAACTATGGCTGCTATTACTCAAGCAAAATCCTCATACAATTTGAGGAACAAAAAGGTGGATAATGAGCAGGAGGTCCCTAGATTAGTGTTTGTTAAGAGTAGCCCTCAAGATAAGGATTCCCCAAATCATAATGTTGTAAATAGTAAAGATGAAGGGTTTGAAGCTGAAAAGAAAAGGAAACAAGAAATTATTGCTGACAAGGTGAAGAAGAAATTTGGTAGGTCAAAGGATCACCCTGATTTTTGTACTGACTCCCCTACTTTTGATATGAGACATGCTTTGTCCCAAATGAAGGTTTCCATCCCTTTGCTTGAGATGCTTAAAATAGAGGAGCACAAAGCAGCAGCTTTGGCTCTCATAAGTGAGTAGAGAACTACTCCTGTTTTACAAGAGGAATGGAAATCCCTGAACAAGCCAATTGCAATTAATGATATCTTTGATGTATGTGTAGGGACTATTATAAGACAAGAACCATCCTCTATTAATCCATTCTATGTTACTTTTCTTGTAAATAATTTTTTGCTGAAAAATTGTATGATTTACTCTGGTGCTGCTACAACTGTAATGCCTTATCAAGTGATGAAGTAGTTAGGGCTGCAAGTTGATACATCTAGTGGAAGGTGTTATGCCATGGATAATAGAGCAGTACCTATTGTAGGAACCTTGATTGGAATTGAAGTGAAGATTGCTGCATTCCCAGAAGCCACATATAAAATGGATGTGGTTGTTGTTGATACAAAACCTCATTATGGCATGTTATTGTCAAGACAATGGGCTATAGCAGTGAGTGGAAAGTTGCAACTAGATTTTTCATATGCTACCATCCCGATAAATGGAATTGAATTAAAGTTGTATAGGGAGCCCCGTTCTTCAGTCATGATTGAATTGGTTGCTTCGGAGGATCTAAATTGTTTTGTAGATATTGACATGAGCAATTTTGTGATTGAAGAGACAGTGCCTCAAATGAGAAACATAGATCCAATTGTGGATGAGCTGGTTTTGTAGCAAGATGAGCTTCGGAAAATGTTCTTTGATAGTGGATGCTCCAAGGAAGGATTAGGAGCTGGTGTTGTATTCATTTCCCCATCAGGTATTACATTTAGATACTCTTTCTTGTTAACTTTTGAGTGTACAAATAACACTGCCAAGTATGAGGCTCTGATACTGGGATTAGATGTGGCCATAAAACATGGTATTAAATCTTTAAAAGTTCATGGTGATTCCTAGTTGATTATAGCCCAAGTGAGATCTTAGTATGCTTCTAAAGATGAAAATTTGAAACTATATAAACATTTTGTTTGGGATAGACTAGAGTTTTTTGATGCTTTCAATCTACTTTGGGTAGAAAGATCCAATAATATCATGGCAGATTTTCTTGCAAATGTTTCCCTTAAGAGTGAAGACATAACCCTCACTGGTGTGTCCATGTTAGAGGTCAAAACTAGGCCTGTTGTGCCTAATAATGTATATAATTGGCAAGTTTTTGAAGATGACCTTGATATCCTTAGGTTAATTCAAGGCCTTGATCAATATGATGGTCAGCAAATAGATCTCAATGAGATACAACAGTGTGTTGAGGGAAAAGAATGCATAATGGGGAATGAGATAGTGCAATTGCCATCCAACCACATACCTAAAGGGTTAGTAGAATTGGAAGGAATGTTCAAAATAAATGATGGTTTTTTTTCTTAGAAGTCTAACACTAAAATGGAGGACTTAGAGGAAATAAACTTGGGTTCAGAAAACTCCCCACAAATGGTATACATTGGCAAGAAACTGAGCAAAGAGATCAGAGGAAATTTGATAAGACTTTTGAAAAAGTACAAGCATGTATTTTCTTAGTCCTATGATGACCTTAAAGCTTATAGGGCTGATCTATTCCAGCATGAAATTCCTTTAAAAGAAGAAGCTAAGCCATTTAGATAGAAGCATAGGCCCTTCAACCCTTTACTAGCCACTAAGATGCAAGTTGAGTTGATAAAATTGAGGGATGCTGGTATCATTGAACCAATTAGGCATTCTACCTGGGTTTCCAATCTTGTGCTAGTAAGGAAAAAGAATGGTGACATTAGGCTCTGTGTTGATTTTAGGAACCTAAATGTGGCTTCACTCAAGGACAATTATGGATTGCCAAATATGGAGGCCATGCTGCATAGGGTGACCGGATGTGAACTCTTGTCAATGATGGATGGTTTCTCAGGGTATAATCAAGTGTTGTGTTCGGAGTATTCTTAAATTTTTGAGGTTTTTTTCCAAACATTGGTTTAGTCCTCTGGTCTGTGAAGTTTTCCTAGGTACAAGTGCCAGAATGTCTTCAAAAATGGTCATAACCCTATTTCAAAATCCTTACCCTAGGTCTTGTCCTTGAATAATTTTGAATTCATGTCAAAAACCGCAGAGTGTTTTCCATTTTCAAAATAAATCCTAAGTCAATTACTTTATTTCTTTTCGAGCGTTAATTTTTAAGTCACTTAGGTCCATTAAAGAGCACATGCATTTATTTTTACTCCGGGGGTTATATTTCTTCCTAAGTCTAGAAACCCGGTGGTATAAATAACATTTCTTATGTTTCAAGTTCATCCAATCGTGAATCTTCAAAGAAGATCTAACGGCGGTCGCATGTTTGCATGGAATATTTCCAAGCCATGCGAACATGCGAAATGGTCGTTGATCTTATAACAAAAGCCTGATACGGAAACAAGGTGGGACCACTGACAAGTATCTCACAAGTGGCGGCCTTCTATTTTTTGAGAACAGTAGGGCCAGTAACAGAAGAATCTTCGAGGGTTTAAAATAGTAAAGGGAAGATCGAACGGCTGTTGTATAATCACATGGGATCTTTTAAGCTATGCGATTATGTGATAAGCTATTGATCTTGCATTGAATCAAGTGCGATTCTCTGGTGAAACCTTTGGCAGATGTGCATAAATAATGTTTTCTCATTGGTTAGCTTCAGCAGACACCGGTGCTCGAAAAGAAAGAAAGTACCTGACATTCTGCCAGGTGTTGCAAATGTGGAATTTCTTTATTGACAAAGGTGAGGTGGGACCGGTGGCTTAAAAGAAGAAAGTGACGGTTAGTGGTAAGGGGTTTTCGCATGTTCGCATGAGCTTCTTTTAAGCTATGCGATCATGTGAATAGCATTTTTTGTTAACGAAGGGAAGTTACAAGAGACCGCCAAAGATAGAAAGGTAATATGATGGTTAGTTGCATGTTTGCGTGAGTGTTTTTTACACCATGCGATCATGTGATAAGCCATTGGATCATCTTCTAATAAGGATCAATGATTCTCATTCAAACTGAAGATAAAATGGTGCAAAGTGAGGCTTCCCATTAAAGAAATGACAGTTCGCTCTTCCGGAGGAGTAATTGTTTCAATCGTACTGAATTAATTATTGATAGGACTACTTTAAGTGGCTCATATATCAAAATTTTGTGCACTTTCAGAAGCACAAAGAGATCAAAATTTGCAGAGATTCAGGCGTGAAGATTTTTGAGGTTTGGCTGCTATTCCTGGGTGGTTTCTGAGAAAAAAGGTTGGTAAAATTCTTGTGCGATTTGCTTCCTAATTAAAAGAATCACAGCTCTATGTTTGGTCTATCTTGCAAGGATTTCTTTTAGAGATAAACCTTAAAATGGCCCCAAGGAAGGAATTGTCGAGTAAAATAGAGTATAGTGAAAGAGGTTTGCACGAAGATTTATTGCAGTTACTTCCTGGCTCTTCCACTACCCCCGTGAAGAATAAGAGTTTGATTCCCAAAGACCCCAGGGTAAAAATAGTAGAAGGTTTATATGACATGGTAAGTTTTATTAGAGAGGCCAAGATTGGTACTATTAACCCAAGAGGTGACTTTGATACCACAGGACTGGAATTGTTCAAAGTAGGTTTTAGTGAGAGAAATGCCCCTCACCCTGCAAGCAAAATATATGGCAGTCTGACTTAGGAAAACTTGTCGTGTGAGGTGTCTTTTTAGATGTAGATTTGATGACCCAAGTTGCAAAAAATTATGATCCAATCACTAAAGAAATTAGGGATGCAAAGGGAGTGTTAATGTTTAAGGTTTCGGCTGAAGAAATTAGGAAGGTGTTCGGGTTAAGTGAACCCTTAGAAAGTTTGGAAAGCATTAACTTTGAATAATTAAGGCAAGTATACGATGCACGAAGGAACTATTATAGAGACAAGTTGTTGAAGGATTTCTGCACCAAAATTGGGAAAATGGTTGTTGTGGGGCAGAACACTCCGGAGCCTTTTAAAATAGAATATTTTGATCTCAGAGCTAGGGGTGCATATTGGTCATTGTGTTAGGTTTTTAGAGAAGATGTTAGTGAAAGGATGCCAATACACTTGATGTGCATGATGATCCAAATTTTACATGCACACGTGTCTATCACTTTTGATTTTGCTCCTTTCATTGCTGAATTAATCCATAATCGATTAGTAAAGATTCAAAACAATGAAAGTGATAGACCCTTTTGCTGGTACTCTTTCATAATGTACATGTTTCTGTTCAAAGGAGAAAGCTATTTTGAACAAGAAATGGAATTGGTGAGAAAGAAGGATGGTGAAGACATGCCAGTCCAACTATGGAGCCTCATAATGACCTGGGATAAGAAGGATCACAGTTTCATCAATTTTGATAAACATTTTGCAGCTAGACTTAGGAAGCTATTTGTCTTAGATAAACCAAGAATCCCAACAATGTTAGCATGGCTTGTTAGGCCAAACCAGTTTCCTAAGAACCTGAACATCATACAAAATTGGGGAGATGTGATTTTCTACAATGTATCAACTGTTATCAGGTTGTATGGTTTCAGGGGGACCCCTTTTATACTGCCCTATCAAGTACCCCTTAGGATTGGAATTGCAGATTTTTTGAGGCAATTAGGAGATATTGAGGAGTGTGCCCTCACTGGGAAAGGAAAGGGAACTTTATTCCCAAATGTTACGATTGCCCATCAATTCATAATTACCAAGGGTGGATGGGTCTACATGGATAAAATTCTGGCTCCATACCATATGGCTACTGCAATTGCTAGAACAGCAGATCCAGAAGGTTTCTATACTGAAATGTTTGAAAAGAGAGCCAAGTGTGCCATGATCAACCATATTTTTAATTTCCCTAAAGATATCATCAGGAATGTAGCAAAGATATAGGAAGAAGAGGTCATGAAAGAAAAATGGTTGGTATACAAGAAGACACTAGATTTTATCCGGTAATTTGATTCAGGATGGGATCCCCTGAAAAGCATAACTCCAATGGGGAAGAAAATAGACACTCTCATGAATTTTTTTTAGGATATTTTCCAGACTTTAAATGAGAAAAAGGAAAAGGTTATGAAGGATGATCTAGAAAAGGCTAAATAATTGTTGAGCAAGCCTGTGTTTGCAAAAGGGTTACCCCCAGGGAGATATATGGTAAAAAAGAAGACTGGTTACAATGTGGTGATACCAGAATAGAGCCAGCAAAAGTAGATGGATAAAAGGGATATCCCATCAACCTCACAATAGATTGGAAAACAAAAGGAGATTGTGGAGATCCCTAATTCTCCTCCTCAAAATTTTGAAGATATAATTGATTCTCCACCCCCATCAAAAAGGCAAAGATTGGAAGAGAGACCTGCTCATGTGGAAAAGGAGTACTCCCCATCACAGTGTCCTATAAGAATTTTTTATGACCAAGAGATTGCAGAACAAGTACAGCAAGTAGATGCTCTAGGTCAGATCTTTATGACTTATGAAGAAGTAAATGAGGGAGTTCCAGAGCTACCAGAAGAACCTAAGTTGGATCTCACAGTAGGGGAGTTAGCAGGTACTGAATTAGACCCTGTAATCAAGCAAGCTTGTGAAGAGTTTTTGGTTGATGACACTTTTGTTAAAACTAGGGCCTTTATGTAGTTTCTTTGGAAGTAAACATCAAACAATTTCAAGAAATCTATGAGAAGATACATGAAGAGAATTCGGAGAAGGATTTACAAGTTATAGAGGAAGAAGTGAAAAGAGAGATGACTACAAAGTTCAAACAAATCACTCTAGAACAGGGAAGAGATATGGTAAAGATGCCAGGAGTACTAATCCTCCCAAAATGCGATATAGCTGATGCAGTAGTGTTTGATGCAGTTAGAAAATAAACCACTCCTCTCCATAGGACTCTAGAAGTAGCAAAACCAGCTATTAAAGGAGTCACTTTCAGTGATAATCATCAAGCATTGGTAATGTCATCTTTGAGGAAGAATGAAAGTGATAAAGGAAAGCAAATTGTCAAAGATGACCTCTCAGGGAGTTTAATTGTGAGAAGAGTTACTAATACATCTTTGGTGGAAGCATTAGGTATGGTAATAGCCATGGCACAATTAACAGCAAAGGTGGTAGAAAAGGAAGATAAAGAGAAGGATGACCTCACTGTAAAACTGGAAATAGTCTTGAAGGTTTATGGTGAGATGAAATAGGGGATTCTTGAGAGAGATATTCTAATTGCAGATTTAAGAAAGAAATTGGGAGAACAGGGCCCAATACAATTATCAAAGCAAATTCAGATAGCTTCCTCCTCTACAGGGCCTTCCTCATCAAGCCCTATTATTGAACTTCCCCCTTCCCCTTCTCCTACTTCCATAGATGAAGATGATATTGATCAAAAGGTGAAGAATAGGTTAGGTGATAAGATAAAAGGTGTTGTGTCACATTTTGTTGCAAAGGTGAGACCTAAAGAAATATACAAATCTACAAAACAATTGGCAGATGTCTTAGTGACTTTTCAGAAAGAGGTGGTAACTATGGACAAAATTTTGGAAAGATGGACTGCAAGGAAAGATACTCTGAGGTCATGGTTTGATCAAAATAAGGATCAGTGTGTTGTAAATATTGAGCTTGCAAGTACTTACAAGGTTATCAAGGATCTTTTTGACTTTGAGGTAAATAGGGAGAGTATAAGAAGAAGGTCAGAAATCTTAAGGACAAGATATTTCCAGGATGATTTCCAAATTTTCCCTGGTCTTATTAAGGCAGATGGGGTAATCAAGGATAAAGTTCAATGGATGGAGCAAATAGATAGATGAGTACAAACTAAAATAAATGACATTCTAGGTACAGGTGATAATACCCCATTTGTACACTTTATTGAACTCCTTCAGGATGCTAGGTTATACTTTGCTAATGTGAGAATAGAGGTTCATCAGTTGGTTGCTAAGTGGAAAAAGTTGTCCCCAAAGAAAGACGAGGTCCTTGCCTTTCATTGGCCAAGTGAAGAAACCTGCATGACTTGGGAATCCACATATCTATCAGGAGATTCAGAAGAAAGGGCAATCAGGTGAAGAAGCGATAGGTGTTAGTATTCCAAACTTTTGAAAGTCAAGGTAAAAAGGGACAAAAATGTCAAACAAGTTATCATAGACATGAATGTGACACCTGGCCAAATAGAGTTGCAGATGGCATCTGATCCAGAAAATGAGGGAGAGAAAGTTTCAAACAAAGAATGATGTAAATTAGCCGGATGGTGGTCATTATTCATGCAACAAATTTAGCAACTACTCTGAAATATCTTTAGACAAAGATGCCACCTGCAGGATTGTTGGAAATAGATATTTGTAATCTGTTGTTGCAAACAACTTTCTCTATTTGTAATCTTATTTTTAGTGCAAGATCTTTTAACAACCATTCGAAGCTTGTTGCATCCTTTTAAGGATTCCAAGATGGCTAATTGGTATAAATAGTAAGTCCTTGTTCATTTCAAAGGAGGTTGAAGAATATACTGTAGAGGCTTGACACCATTATTGAAATCTTAGAATATTTTATCAAATTTTGAAATGTATTGACATAGTGAGATTTTATTGGAATATAATAGAATTCCCTTGCATGATTTCAATTGTCTTCTTGTTTGAATTATGTAGCTTTTGTGTATTAAATCTATAAGGTAGTTTTGATATACCGTTTACAAGGTATCTGTGATTTTAATCTCTAGCTCTTTTCAAGGAAAGGGTAATGTCTTTAGGTTAATTTTTGAGAGCTTAGGAATTTGGCAAGAATTTGATGACCAAACATGTTTAAGAGAGGATTAATTGTAAGGCACTTCATCTGGGATTTGTTTGTGTTTCATTTAGAAGATTTCTGTAAGTATATGTTTCACTGTTTGACTCTATACCCGAAGATAAGGCACTGGTCTATCCTCGATTTGTAGAGATTTCACCCTCAACAAAATTCAAATAATAATTTACTTTCGTGTATGTTTGAACGACTGAGAAGATAAAGTTTGTATCAATGATATAAACTATTGTTGTGATCCTTTCAAGAAGTAGATCTAAAAGGGGTTAACCTACCTGAGTTCAAAGCTCGAAAAGAAGAAGGAGTTTATCCTTGTCACACTTGCCATTTTTCTGCAATGAATGTTTGCTTCCATTAATATCATTATGGAGCATTAAGTCTAAATATAGGTACACCCGCTTGGGTCTGTGGAGCCCGAAGTAGAAGAAGGATGTGGTCCTTATCAATTAGCCTTTTCCCTGTGAGAATCTAGAGTTGAGAACCCGAGAGTCAAGTTTGAAAACTATATTGGTGATTCTACATGAAAAAGAGCTAACAAATTGGTGACTCTGCTGGGGACACCTTTTGAATAGCGTGCAATAGGTTAGTGCAAATCCTATCTATTGTGCATTTGTAGACTAGTATAGAATAATTTCATTCCTGTGTAAAAGTGGGTGGCATCTCTAAACTCTGTGCTACCAGTTGCTAATTGTTGTAAACTTTGCTAATATTATCGTGCTATACCATGAGTCGACCAAGGTACACTAGCTCTTATTACAAGGATCACCCTGAAGAGAATATGGGTGATGAGCTCCATACACCAAGTAGGAAACAATGGTCTAGGAGAGGTCAGCATACTACTAGTTCCCAAGGCCCTTCTTGAGAAAGATCTTATGTTCCACTCACTCATGAGTCTTCATCCTCTTTTGATGATCCTAAACATGTTAAGAGGGTTACACCAGGTGTGCACATGCAGAAAGAAGTAATCATAGAGGTCACAGAAGTAGGTTATTTCCCTGCAAGAGAAATTCTAGAACAACTAAAAGAAATCTCTGCTACTGAGGCCACCTCCTATGATTCTGAGAAGTTAAGAGAAGAGATGGTTTCTTTAAGAAAAAAGGAGAGTGAACAACTAGCTAAGATTGCCAATAGGTTGAAAGCAAGAGAATAGCAAATCTGTGATTTACTCATAGAGAGAATGGAACTTCTCAAAAGAACCAAGAAAAATGAGACCCAAGTTAGTGATTTAAACCAAGATGTTCAAGGTTTAAATAGGGACTTATTTGGTGACATGGAAGATTTGAGAAAGCAGGCCCAGGATAATAAACCTAAGTAAGGTGAATTTGAGGGAACATGCCATGTCTTAAGGCAATTCAATCCCTCTGAAATCTAGAGGAATAAGGAGATTATAGCTGCTCCCAAAGAAATCCCTGATAAGGGAAAATAGAAATTGGTGGGTATACATATTAATGAGCCCAAGAAAATTATAGTTCCTCCTAATGTACATTCTCACACAAGTATAGACTTGGAGAAGGCTAGAAAAGAAAAAGAAGAATTGGCTATTCAACTAGAAAAACTTGAGTTGGAGGCTACTGCTGATGAAATGAAGAGGAAGATTGCCTTCCTACATGATAACATGAATACATCCACTAGTACCTCTATCCCTATCACCATAGGAACAACTCCTTTCAGTCAGCCCAATACTTCACTTCCAAGTGCTCAAGCCTTTCACCCTGGACAAACTTTACCTGGACCAGTTCCCAATCAAGTTCCCATTATAGCTAGTGATACAGTGGGAACTATACCCTGTCAAAATGTTGCAACTACCCCTTTGAATCAACCAAATATCCAAAGATGACCAGTTCATTTGGATAGATAGAGGCCTTTGTTTTTTGATGGTATTCCTGGCCAACCTAATGCTATCCCCAATGAAATTAGAAAGAAGATCCCATTATTTACTGGGAGTAATATTATTACCTGTGAAGAGCATCTAAAGTTTTTTATAAATAAGGTCAATGATTATGAAATTGAACATGAAGATGTCATAATGAAGCTCTTTATTCAATCATTGATTGAGGATGCCAGGGATTGGTAGAGGGGGTTAACTGAGAATAGTATTGCATCTTGGGAAGAATTTGTCAGATGTTTTAAAGAGAAATATGCAGAACATGTGAACTCTAGCTACATGCTCAATGAGTTCAATAATATCAAGAAACATTACAATGAGAGCATGTCAGAGTTTAATAGCTAATTCCAAAAGGCTATGTATAAACTGTTCTAAGTATTGAGGCTAGATGATGCAGTCTGCATGACAACTTATTTCAATTCTATGGATGGTAAGATGTCTTAGCTTTTGAGAGATAAGAATCCCTGTACCCTTAGAGATGCTTTTAAGTTGGCTATAAATATTGAAAGTAACTGAAAGGCATCTGGCCAAATGTATAAAAGGGATGAAGGTAGATTATGGAAAGAAACCAGGCCACAACCTTCAAGGCCATCCAAAGAGGAGGATAGAATGGACAAAGGGCCTGGTAACAATAAAGATTTCCCAGCAAGGTTTGATAAAGGTGGTAGAAACTTTCAAGATGTGAGACCTCCTTATCAAAGGTAGGACAAAGCCCATAATCTGAGAGATATGCCTTACAAAACAAACTGAAAAGATGGGAGGCCTGTTCCTGATAATAATGAACCCTAAAAGGGAAGGGATACACCAGATCCTTTGAAGAAAAATATAGCACATAATGTGGAAAGTACCCCTTGGTGTGTGGCCTATAGTATGCCCCACTCACCATTCCAGTGTGTTGTTGCTCAGGCTCTGGGAGAAGAGGCCAGTGATTCATATGCAAGAGATTATGAAGGATCTGAAAAGCCTACTATTAACATGTTTACTACTGAACTAATGGAGGATCTTGAGTCCTCAGATGATGAATTTATTTTCCCTGATGTTGATCATAAGAGGAAGATTTTCTCTGATTATGAACAAAAAATATTTACTCAGTCTGATCAGGAAGAGTTTGATAATGATGACTATAAGACTCACATGGTAGAATCCAGATCAGATGAAAGACAATGGAGAAAGCCCAGTGAAGAAGAAATTAAGAGTAACTGTGGCTGCTATTACACAAGCAAAATCCTCATACAATTTGAGGAATAGCAAGGTAGGTAATGATCAGGGAGTACCTAGATCAGTGTTTGTCAAAAGTAATCCTCAGAATAAGGACTCCCCAAAGCCCAATATTGTGAACAATAAAGATGAAGGGTTTGAAGTTGAAAAGAAAGGGAAACAAGAAGTTACTACCGACAAGGTGAAAAATAAATTTGGTAAGTCAAAGGATCACCCTGATTTGGTTACTAACTCCCCTACTTTTGATATGAGACATGCTTTGTCCCAAATGAAGGTTTACATTCCTCTGCTTGAAATCTTGAAAATAGAAGAGCACAAAGCAGTAGCCCTGGCTCTCATAAGTGAGTAGAGAACTACTCTTGTTCTACAAGATGAAGGGAAATCCATAGGCAAGCCAATTGCAATTGATGACATCTCTGATGTATGTGTTGGGACAATTGTGACACAGGAACCCTCTTCTATCAATCCTTTCTATGTCACTTTGCTTGTAAATAATTTTTTGCTAAAAAATTGTATGATTGACTCTGGTGCTGCTACAACTGTAATGCCTTACCAAGTGATGGAGTTAGGGTTGCAAGTTGATATATCCAAGGGAAGGTGTTATGCCATGGACAACAGGGTAGTACCTATTGTAGGGAGCCTGATTGGAATTGAGGTGAAAATTGTTGCATTCCCAGAAGCCACATATAAAATGGATGTGGTTGTTGTTGATACAAAACCTCACTATGGCATGTTATTGTCAAGACAATGGGCTGCAGCAGTCGGTGGAAAGTTGCAACTAGATTTATCATATGCTACCATCCCAACAAATGGAACTGAGGTAAATTTGTACAAGGAGCCCCGTTCTTCAGTCATGATTGAAGTGGTTGCTCCGGAAGATCTAAATTATTTTGTAGATATTGACATGAGCAATTTTGTGATTGAAGAAACAGTACCTCATTTAAAAACACAGACCCAATTGTGGATGAGTTGATTTTGCAGCAAGATGGGCTTTGGAAAATGTTCTTTGATGGTGGATGCTCTAAGGAAGGATCACGAGCTGGTGTGGTGTTCATTTCCCCATCAGGTATTACATTTAAATACTCATTCTTGTTAACTTTTGAGTGTACAAATAACACTACTGAGTATGAGGCCTTGATATTGGGGTTAGATGTGGCCATAAAACATGGTATTAAATCTTTAAAGGTTCAAGGTGATTCCCAATTGATTATAGCCCAAGTGAGATCTCAGTATGCTTCTAAAGATGAGAAGTTGAAATTGTATAAACATGCTGTTTGGGATAGGCTAGAATTTTTTGATGCTTTCAATCTGTTTTGGGTAGAAAGATCCAATAATATCATGGCAAATTTTCTTGCAAATGTTTCCCTTAAGAGTGAAGATATAAACCTCACTGGTGTGTCTATGTTAGAAGTCAAATCTAGGCCTGCAGTGCCTGACAATGTATATAATTGGCAAGTTTTTGAGGATGACTTAGATATCCTTAGGTTCCTTCAAGGCCTTGATCAATATGATGGTTAGCAAATAGATCTCAATGAGATACAACAGTGTGTTGATGGAAAAGAATGCATCATGGGGAATGAAATAGTGTAGTTGCCATCCAACCACATACCTAAAGGGTTAGTAGAATTGGAAGGAATGTTCAAGATAAATGATGGTTTTTTGTCTCAGAAGTCTAACACTAAAATGGAGGACTTAGAGGAAATAAACTTGGGTTCAGAAAACTTCCCACAAATGGTATACATTGGCAAGAAACTGAGTAAAGAGATCAGAGGAAATTTGATAAGACTTCTGAAAAAGTACAAGCATGTATTTTCTTGGTCCTATGATGATCTCAAAGCCTATAGGGCTGATCCGTTTCAGCATGAAATTCCTCTAAAAGAGGAAACTAGACCTTTTAGACAGAAGCAGAGACCCATTAACCCTTTATTGGCTATAATACCCCTCTAACCCTAATATAATTTTTGTGTTTTTGAAAGAATTAAGATCCTTCGATGTTTTCTTACAGCTTAAGTTGTACATGATACTTGTTTGATCTATTCCTATAGTTTTTTATAATAATTTCATAAGCTAGTACTCAATGATTCTAATATCAGACATACTATCTAAAGGTATCATTTTTGTATGTATTTATCTCCATGTATATATTGAGTACCTACAAGACCTTTATGAACATAGTTAGGATGTTATATGATATGTACTTGATAGATATATATAAGTGGTTATTTATATTTTCTTCTATTAAGGTTACCTTGGATGAATCTTGTATCTCACTTGATGATTTGATTATGTTAATTTATTATTAGTATTGATAAGAGACTAACACAATGCTTGAGATTCTAACCTTCATTATGATGATGCTACATGCTTTGAGTGTATATATATACATGATGTGTTTTCATGATTCAGGACGAAGTCGTAGTTACTCACATAGCTGAGGTCCACATGATGTATTGATCCTGGTCATCTGTCTGCAATGTTTTCTTTTATATGTATATCCGTGCATATGTATTTCTTCTTTGTGATGCAGGCTTGCAGGTACCGAGCATCGACTTCACCTGGCTTCACAGGTCTGAGCATGCCCTCAAATCCTTGATGGTTGTTGTTACGGAGATAGTACTAAGGCCCCTACATGAGTCTTCCTTTGTCATTATTCCAATTTGGAAATATTAGGGTTCCTTCTTTGTCAATCAACCTTTGGGTCAAAAACCCAGATCCAATGCACCCGGTTGGGCATGGTTGTAGTTAGTGCCTTGTGACCACTTGAATTCATTTGGTTGTATGATTTGTTTAATCATTTTATTTATTTCTCCTTCTTGGTATGATTCTTAGTTAATCTTTCTATGTTGTGTTTCAGGAGTTTGGCTTGACTTTCCTTGTTGACTTTGGTTGACCTTGTTTGATCTTATAGTTTTCTCGATATGTTTCATAGATGATTTGTATGGCCTCTTTGGATGATTAAATTTATTTTGAGGCATGTGATTTTATTCTACCTCAGTGTTATATCCTATAGCAATTATAAATAGATAATAATATTGTGATCTATTACTTCATAATCTTATAGATTATAGTGTTTGGTATTTGGCATGTATCTATATATATATATATATATATATATATATATATATATATATATATATATATATATATATATATATATATATATGGAAATATATATATGGGTGCACACATATATGTATTTATATATATATAATTTATATGTGATTATATGTTAATTATTGTAGATATTGTTGATGGTGTATATTTTGGGATTAATGTAAAGTATAATATTATTAATAATTAAATATTAAATAATGTGAGGTATATTATTCTCAATTGTTAATTATTAATAATGAGGATAGGTTATATATATAGATATTGATGTAATTAATGATGGCATATGCATATATGTTAGGATAATATTACATATGTGTATGAATGAATACAAATAATCTTTTATTATATATTTGCGTAATATAGTTGTATGATATTAAGTTATTTTATAATACCCTTTAGTTAAGAGTTAGTTGCGAGTTGGTTACTTTTCCTCTCAACCTTTGGAAATCTATTTATATGCACTACTTTCTCATTTTGAAGAGGGGGGATTTTGGGGCTGAAGCATTGAGGAGAGGATGGCCTTAATTTTCATGGTGATTTTGGAGAGAAAACTTGGAGATGTGAGGGAGATTTTGTAAGCATATGTCTTTAAGAATTTTTGGTTATCTTTGCTTTTGGGAGAGAGACATTTTTGTGAGAATTTCAATAGTTGAGAGAGGTATTCTTTGCTGTGGAATTATTTCTTTCTTTCATGGAGATTTCTGAAAGTGGATAGGGTTTGAAGGATGCATCTCAAGTTTGGATTTGTCTTCTCTTTTGTTTCCTTCCTTCTTCGATTCAACCTTCGTAGGACATGAGGTATGGATTGAATATGTTAGTTACTTTATGTCTCTAATAGATTATGGATCTATTTATATATTATAATTATTTATTATATCTGTACTTTTAATTTCTACGGTTATTTTAAAGTTTTGAGTTTTTGTTTGTAAGAATTGGCATGTGTTTTCCTAGGGTTTTTAGCAACCCATTTTTGGAGATCTATTATTATAATAATTTAAATTGCATCTAGGGTTTTACTAAATTGATTTTATGGAATTAAAATTCATAGATCTCAAATGGGTATCTCTCTAATTTTATTTTTAGGGTCGAATTAATGCCTTATTTTTGACATTTTGGCAGACTATGCCTGTCCATTCTCGATTCCAAATTTTCTATCAAATGTATTCGTATGTTACAGGCTGATATGATTATATAAAAGTATAAATTTGATATAAAAGATTCTCCTAAGTCTTATCTTTCATTTCCAATTATTTTGGAGAATTTTTATTATGTTTTGTGAAAATTACAATCGTTTTAGTGAAGGCAGGTCTGAACCCTAACCAGAATTTTCTGTTTTAAACCAGAAGTCATAACTTTCTTTCCCACCATTGGATCTTCCTAAAAATAAAATTGAGAGTCCATAATTATGTTAGCTAAATCTCCACCAAAGAGATTGCCTTTATTATTTGTTTTGTGGAAGATATGGATGACTGTTCTATGATGACTATTCTTTGCATTTAATCCTTGCTTGAAATAATTCAGTTTAAGAACATCATTAAGTTTTAAGGTTTCGTATGGTCACCAGAGGCTATTAGAATGTTTTTTTGGTTAATTGGATCTATTTATACTCTGAATATGTTTATAATATCACTTGGATGTCTTCTTATATGTTTGGAACATTCTGTATGCCATATTGGGTTTAGGGTTGTCAAGTGGACTAGGGACAACATATGTTTTCCTAAACTCAATCAAATGTTGTTATGGAATTGATATGAATTCTTGATGATGGATCTATTATACTCTTATGATTTTTATATGTATGTTAGGGAACCTAAGTACACTAGGTGAGTGGCTCATAGTGAGGGGCCGGGGCCCTAAGTGGCTAGTACTAGGATAACCTACTATGAGTTATTTAATCAAGTCATAACCTAAATAAATGAATTGGGAATGGGAGATTGGGAGTGGCTAGTACTAGGAAAACCCAAGGGGTGAGGGCTATGCAATGACACTCACCTAGCTTGTAGCTTAGAGTCTCTACTAAATTTGATCATGCCTCTAGTAGTCCTTGTGGTCTTCTTGTCTTTTCTTTTGTGTTGTGACTTTGGGGAAATTTTATCACCACCTTAGGAATTTCCTAGTTGTTACCTCTTGTATGGGCCTTTGGTTCTATCTCCTAGCTCAGGGGAGTGGGCCTATTGGTTCCACATGGTTGGGTGGTTAATATTTATATCGAGGTATTGATCGTGATTCTTTGGATGATCCTAGCACATATTCCTTTCCAGATCTGCAGTTGAAGATTTCTTATTGGATATTTTAATATGTTGAGATGTACTTATGTATTTGTATTCATGTAATTTTTAATCTCCCAAAAGGAGTCTTGTAGTATTGATGCAATCTCAATTCAAAGCAATGCATAAGGGAATGGGTAGTTCTAGGTAAAAGAAAGGGAAAAGAATGTGGAATATTGGACATGTTACTAGCATTAAAAGAAAGTGTTTATGTTATTTATCCTATCCTCTTATGTTGTCCATGTGTAAAGGAAATAATCTTAAATATAATTATATATAATGATGTATCACAACAATAATGTATTCTCTCTTGATGAAAGAATTCAAAGAGATTATTGAGAAATGATAGATTAGTGATTGGAATTATTAACAATGAATGGTTATGAAACAATGAAATAGAATAGTAATTTGATTTTAATGTTAATACTTGGTTCATGTTAATGAAGTACCTAGGATGATGCCTACCTTAATGAATATTAATCTCTTACCTAAATTATTAGAGAAAAGTGATATAAAGGATAGTAGATGTAGATGAAATCAATATGAATTTATGGAATGAGTTGATAAAAGGAATAATGATGTTGGATGATTAACCTATGTTTAATAAAAGAAATAAGTTAGGGACATTTAACTTGGTGCATTAAAATGAATGTAGATCTTTTAAGCTCATGATTCCGTGAATATCTTATGCATGTAAATGGTTTATATGATGTTGCTTTAGTAGCGACGTTAGGGAACCCGGGAGGACTTAAGTTGTTTAAATCTTACATTCAAGTAGTAGAAAATTATTTCTTCTTTTAGAAATATGAAGTGTAATGATGAATATTATTCTAGTTAAAATAAATAAATAAAATAAAATAAAAATTCACTACTTGCATTTTATAGAGGTTTTATGTCTTGTCCTCTTGGGTTGCCTGGCGGGGTGTTACATTGGCTACCAAGATGCAAGTTGAGTTGACTAAACTGAGAGATGTTGGTATTATTGAACCAATTAGGCACTCAACTTGGGTCTTGAATCTTGTGCCAGTAAGGAAAAAGAACGGTGATATTAGGGTTTGTGTTGATTTCAGGAACCTGAATGTAGCTTCGCTTAAGGATAACTATGGATTGCCCAATATGGAGGCTATGCTGCATAGGGTGACTGGATGTGAACTCTTGTCAATGATGGATGGTTTCTCTGGGTATAATCAAGTGCTGGTCAAAGAATCAGAACAATTTAAGACAGCCTTTACAACCCCATGGGGAACATATGTATATGTTCACATGCCTTTTGGTCTAAAAAATGCTAGAGCAACATTTCAGAGAGCCATGGATGTTGCATTTGAGGAGTTGATAAATGTTTTAATGGTTCTTTATCAAGATGATCTCACTGCTTATTCCAAGAAAGCTGAGGATCATTGTTCCCATTTGGAGAAGGTCATTCTTAAGGCCTTAGAATTTGGTGTGTCTTTGAATCCCAAAAAGTGTTAATTTGCTGTGATAGAGGGGAAGTTACTTGGACACATAGTGTCAAAAGAAGGAGTCAGGATTGATCCAGAAAGAGTAGAAGTGATTCAAAAGGTCCCTCCACCAAAGAACATAAAAGGTGTCCAATCATTTTTGGGACAGATTAATTTTGTAAGAAGATTTATTGCCAACTTTGCAGAATTGGTCAAGCCCATAGTGAAGTTCCTAAAGAAGGATGTGAAGTTTGATTGGAACCTTGAAGCTCAGCAAGCTTTTGCAAAAATCAAACAAGCAATTCAGGAGGCCCCAGTTTTGGTATCCCCTAATTACTTGAAACCATTTTCTCTATTTTCTTTTGCATCTTTTCATACTATTGTAGCTATCCTTTTGCAAAAGGATCAAGAAGGGTATGAGCATCCTATAGCCTTTTTCAGAAAATCATTACAATCTGCTGAATTAAATTATGAACTAATGGAAAAGCAAGCCTATGCACTTGTGAAGGCAGTCAAAGCTTTCAGACCATATTTGGTCTGTGTAAAGGTTAGTGCTTATGTCCCTCATGTTGCAATAAAGGATATCTTAACACAGAGTGAAGTCATAGGAAAGAGGTGCAAATGGATAAATAGGATTCAAGAGTTTGACCTAGAAATTTATATTACAAAATTGGTGAGAGGATTGGGACTTGCTAAGTTAATGACTGAGGAAAACATGGACCTTGTTCAGGTAAATAATGTTGCTGCTAACATTGATATGATTACCAGTATTGAAATGCAACCCTGGTACAAGGATGTTATTTATTTTATTAAAAATGCTAAATGTCCACTTGATTTAAGTGATAACCAAAGAAGGAGTCTGAGATTGCAAGCTCAGAGATATGTCTTGATCCAGGGTGATTTGTACTAGAAGGATAATGATGGTATTTTACTCTTTTGTTTGGATAAGCATCAATCAGAGAAAATGTTAAAGGAAATGCACTCTAGAATGTGTGGAGGACATCATCCTACTCGATCAACAGCTCATAAAATCTTAAGAGCAGGATACTATTGGCCTGTGTTGTTCAAAGACACTCATTCTTATGTGAGGAAATGTGAACCTTGTCAAAGGTTCTCTAAAAAATTGAAGTTTTTAGGTGCCTTATTATTGAACCCTGTGGTTGCAGAAGCTCCTTTTGCAATGTGGGGTATGGATTTTATTGGAGAATTCTTTGAGAAGTCTAGTGGGGGACATAGTCACATTTTGGTGGCTACTGATTATTTCACCAAATGGATTGAAGCCATCCCAACCAAAAGGGCAACCAGTGTTGTTGTCATTGAGTTTCTGATGAACAACATAATTACTAGATTTGGTATTCCTGTTAAATTGGTTGTTGACAATGCTATGAGCTTCAGATCATAGGAGATCACTGATTTTTGCTCAGAAATTGGCATAGTATTGTCTTACTCATCCCCTTATCATCCACAAGCCAATGGACAGGCTGAATCCAGCAACAAGAGTATTTTGCAGATTCTGAAGAAAACCCTGGAAAAGAATAAGAGAAGCTGGCATGTAAAATTAAAGTTAGCACTCTGGGCTAATAGGATTTTTGAGAAGAGGGCTACTGGTAAGTCCCCTTTTGAAATGGTATATGGTGCTAAATCAAGATTGCTAGTAAATAAATTCCTTCTGATCTATAAGTTTATGCAAGAAGAGGACATGGAAATCAGTGATCCACTGTAGGAGAGAATGGTTCAGCTGATTGAATTAGATGAGATTAGAAGGGAGGGACAAAATGAAAATTTGAAGTTGTAGCAGAAGATGAAATATCTTTTCAATAAGAGAGCAACTATAAGAAAGTTCCAGCCTGGTGATATGGTTCTCCAATGGAATGCCAGGGCTGAAGATAAAGGGAAACACAAAAAATTTGAGTCCTTATCGATGGGACCTTATATTGTTCATCAAACCCATGGTAAGGACTCATATTTCTTGCAACATTTGGATGGTGAAAAGCAAGAATTGCTAGTGCATGGACAATTTCTAAAAATTTTCTTCAGTTAATTCTTTTTCCATGCACAGTAGGCTTGTATATATGTATAGGTGTGTTTGTTTCTGTTGTATGTTTGTTTCTTGTTTTAGGTTTAGGTTTTGTGGTCTGCCTTCCAGAGATTCATCAGTTCTTGCTATGATTTTGAAATCAAGCATCCTCAGATAGAGCCACTGTTGGGAGTATTCTTAAATTTTTGAGGTTTTTGTTCAAACGTTGGTTTAGTCCTCTGGTCTGTAAAGTTGTCCTAGGTACAAGTGCCAAAATGTCTTCAAAAATTGTCATAACCCTATTTCAAAATCCTTACCCTAGGTCTTGTCCTTGAAGAATTTTGAATTCATGTCAAAAACCCCAAAGTGTTTGCCATTTTCAAAATAAATCCTAAGTCAATTACTTTATTTCTTTTCGAGCGTTACTTTTTAAGTCATTTAGGTCCATTAAAGAGCACATGCATTTATTTTTACATAGGGGGGTTATATTTCTTCCTAAGTCTAGAAACCTAGTGGTATAAATAACATTTCTTATGTTTCAAGTTCATCCAACCGTGAATCTTCAAAGAAGATCTAACGGCGGTCACGTGTTCGCATGGAATATTTCCAAGCCATGTGAACATGTGAAATGGCCGTTGATCTTATAAAAAAAGCTTGATGCAGAAACAAGGTGGGACCACTGACAAGTATCTCACAAGTGGCAGCCTTCTATTTGTCGAGAACAGTAGGGCCGGTAACAGAAGAATCTTCGAGGGTTTAAAATAGTAAAGGGAAGATTGGATGGCTATCATATAAGCGCATGGGATCTTTTAAGCTATGTGATTATGTGATAGGCCATTGATCTTGCATTGAATCAAGTGCGATTCTCCAGTGAAACCTTTGGCAGATGTGCATAAATAATGTTTTCTCACTGGTTAGCTTCAGCAGACACCGGTGCTCGAAAAGAAAGAAAGTACTTGACATTCTACCAAGTGTTGCAAACATGGAATTTATTTATTGACAAAGGTGAGGTGGGACCGGTGGCTTAAAAGAAGATAGTGACGGTTAGTGGTAACAGGTTTTCACATGTTCACATGAGCTTCTTTTAAGCTATGCGATCATGCGAATAGCATTTTTTGTTAATGAAGGGAAGTTACAAGAGACCCCCAAAGATAGAAAGGTAATATGACGGTTAGTCACATGTTTGCATGAGTGTTTTTTATGCCATGTGATCATGTGATAAGCCATTGGATCATCTACTAATAAGGATCGACGGTTCTCATTCAAACTGAAGATAAAATGGTGCGAAGTGAGGCTTCCCATTAAAGAAGTGACAGTTTGCTCTTCCAGAGGAGTAATTGTTTCAATCGTGCTGAATTAATTATTGACAGGACTACTTTAAGTGGCTCATATATTAGAATTTCGTGCACTTTCGGAAGTACAAAGAGATCAAAATTTGTAGAGATTCAGGCGTGAAGATTTTTGAGGTTTGGCTACTATTCCCAGGTGGTTTCTGAGAAAAAAAGGTTGGTAAAATTCTTGTGTGATTTGCTTCCTAATTAAAAGAATCACAGCTCTATGTTTGGTCTATCTTGCAAGGATTCCTTTTAGAGATAAACCTTAAAATGGCCCCAAGGAAGGAATTGTCGGGTAAAATCGAGTATAGTGAAAGAGGTCTGCATGAAGATTTATTGCAGTTACTTCCTGGCTCTTCCACTACCCCAGTGAAGAATAAGAGTTTGATTCCCAAAGACCCTAGGGTAAAAATAGTAGAAGGTTTATATGACACGGAAAGTTTTATTAGAGAGGCCAAGATTGGTACTATTAATGCAAGAGGTGACTCTGATACCACAGGATTGGAATTGTTCAAAGTAGGTTTTAGTCAGAGAAATGCCCCTCACCCTGCAAGCAATATATGGTAGTTTGACTTAGGAAAACTTGTCGTGACTGGTGTCTTTTTAGATGTAGATTTGATGACCCAGGTTGCAAAAAATTATGATCCAATCACTAAAGAAATTAGGGATGCAAAGGGAGTGTTAATGTTTAAGGTTTCGGCTGAAGAAATCAGGAATGTGTTCGGGTTAAGTGAACCCTCAGAAAGTTTGGAAAGCATTAACTTTGAAGAATTAAGGCAAGTATACAATGCACAAAGGAACTATTATAGAGGCAAGTTGTTGAAGGATTTCTGCACCAAAATTGGGAAAATGGTTGTTGTGGGCAGAACACTCCGGAGCCTTTTAAAATAGAATATTTTGATCTCAGAGCTAGGGGTGCATATTGGTCATTGTGTCAGGTTTTTAGAGAAGATGTTAGTGAAAGGATGCCAATACACTTGATGTGCATGATGATCCAAATTTTACATGCACACGTGTCTATCACTTTTGATTTTGCTCCTTTCATTGCTGAATTAATCCATAATGGATTAGTAAAGATTCAAAACAATGAAAGTGATAGACCCTTTTGCTGGTACTCTTTCATAATGTACATGTTTTTGTTCAAAGGAGCAAGCTATTTTGAACAAGAAATGGAATTGGTGAGAAAGAAGGATGGTGAAGACATGCCAGTCCAACTATGGAGCCTCACAATGACCTAGGATAAGAAGGATCACAGTTTCATCAATTTTGATAAACGTTTTGCAGCTAGACTTAGGAAGCTGTTTGTCTTAGATAACCCAAGAATCCCAACAATGTTAGCACAACTTGTTAGCCCAAACCAGTTTGCTAAGAACCTAAACATCGTACAGAATTGGGGAGATGTTATTTTCTACAATGTATCAACTGTTATCAGGTTGTATGGTTTCAGGGGGACCCCTTTTATACTGCCCTATCAAGTACCCCTTAGGATTGGAATTGCAGAGTTTTTGAGGCAATTAGGAGATATTGAGGAGTGTGCCCTCACTGGGAAAGGCAAGGGAACTTTATTCCCAAATGTTACCATTGCCCATCAATTCATAATTACCAAGGGTGGATGGGTCTACATGGATAAAATTCTGGCTCCATACCATATGGCTACTGCAATTGCTAGAACAGTAGATCCAGAAGGTTTCTATAATGAAATGTTTAAAAAGAGAGCCAAGTGTGCCATGATCAACCATATTTTTAATTTCCCTGAAGATATCATCAGGGATGTAGCAAAGATACAGGAACAAGAGGTCATGAAGGAAAAATGGCTGGTATACAAGAAGACAGTAGATTTTATCTGGCAATTTGATTCAGGATGGGATCCCCTGAAAAGCATAACTCCAATGGGGAAGAAAATAGACACTCTCATGAATTGTTTTCAGGATATTTTCCAGACTTTAAATGAGAAAAAAGGAAAAGGTTATGAAGGATGATCCAGAAAAGGCTAAACATTTTTTGAGAAAGCCTGTGTTTGCAAAAGGGTTACCCCTGGGGAGATATATGGTAAAAAAGAAGACTGGTTACAATGTGGTGATACCAGAATAGAGCCAGCAAAATTAGATGGATAAAAGGGATATCCCATCAACCTCACAACAAATTGGAAAACAAAAGGAGATTGTGGAGAGCCCTGATTCTACTCCACAGACTTCTGAAGATATGCTTGATTCTCCACCCCCATCAAAAAGGCAAAGGTTGGAAGAGAGACCTGCTCATGTGGAAAAGGAGTACTCCCCATCACAATCTCCTATAAGAATTTTTTATGACCAATAGATTGCAGAACAAGTATAGCAAGTAGATGCTCTAGGTTAGATCTTTATGACTTATGAAGAAGTAAATGAGGGAGTACCAGAGCTACCAGAAGAACCTAAGTTGGATCTCACAATAGGGGAGTTAGTAGGTACTAAATTGGACCCTGTAATCAAGCAAGCTTGTGAAGATTTTTTGGTTGATGACACTTTTGTTAAAACTAGGGCCTTTATGTAGTTTCTTTGGAAGTTAAACATCAAACAATTTCAAGAAATCTATGAGAAGAGACATGAAGAGAATTTGGAGAAGGATTTACAAGTTATAGAGGAAGAAGTGAAAATAGAGATGACTGTAAAGTTCAAACAAATAACTCCAGAATAGGGAAGAGATATGGTAAAGATGTCAGGAGTACCGATCCTCTCAGAATGGGATATAGCTGATGTAGTAGTGTTTGATGCAGTCAGAAAACAAACCACTCCTCTCCATAGGACTCTAGAAGTAGCAGAACTAGCTGTTAAAGGAGTCACTTTCAGTGATAATCATCAAGCATTGGTAATGTGGTCTTTGAGGAAGAATGAAAGTGATAAAGGAAATCAAATTGTCAAAGATGACCTCTCAGGGAGTTTAATTGTGAGAAGAGTTACTGATACATCTTTGGTGGAAGCATCAAGTATGGTAATGGCCACGGCACAATTAATAGCAAAGGTGGGAGAAAAAGAAGCTAAAGAGAAGGATGAGCTCACTACAAAACTGGAAACAGTCTTGAAGGTTTATGGTGAGATGAAATAGGGGATTCTTGAGAGAGATATTCTGATTGCAGATTTAAGAAAGAAATTGGGAGAACAGGGCCCAATACAATTATCAGAGAAAATTTAGATAGCTTCCTCCTCTGCAGGGCCTTCCTCATCAAGCCCTATTATTGAACTTCCCCCTTCCCCTTCTCCTTCTTCGATAGATGGAGTGGATATTGATCAAAAGGTGAAGAATAGGTTAGGTGATAAGATAAAAGGTGTTGTGTCACATTTTGTTGCAAAGGTGAGACCTAAAGAAATATACAAATCTGCAAAACAATTGGTAGATGTCTTAGTGACTTTTCAGAAAGAGGTGGCAACTGTGGATAAAATTTTGGAAAGATGGACTGCAAGGAAAGATACTCTGAGGTCATGGTTTGATCAAAATAAGGATCAATGTGTTGTAAATATTGAGCTTGCAAGTACTTATAGGGTTATCAAGGATCTTTTTGACTTTGAGGTAAATAGGGAGACTATAAGAAGAAGGTCAAAAATCTTAAGGACAAGATATTTCCAGGATGATTTCCAAATTTTCCTTGGTCTTCTTAAGGTAGATGGGGTAATCAAGGATAAAGGCCAATGGATGGAGCAAATAGATAGACAATTACTGACTAAAATAAATGACATTCTAGGTACAGATGATAATACCCCATTTGTAGACTTTATTGAACTCCTTCAGGATGCTAGGTTATACTTTGCTAATGTGAGAATAGAGGTTCATCAGTTGGTTGCTGAGTGGGAAAAGTTGTCCCCCAAGAAAGATGAGGTCCTTGCCTTTCATTGGCCAAGTGAAGAAACCTACATGACTTGGGAATCCACATATCTATCAAGAGATTCAGAAGAAAGGGCAATCAGGTGAAGAAGCAGTAGGTGTTAGTATTCCAAACTTTTGAAAGTCAAGGTAAAAAGGGACAAAAATGTCAAACAAGTTATCATAGACATGAATGTGACACTTGGCCAAATAGAGTTGCAGATGGCATCTGATCCAAAAAATGAGGGAGAGAAAGTTTCAAACAAAGAATGATGTAAATTAGTTAGATGGCAGTCATCATTCATGCAACAAATTTAGCAACTGCTCTGAAATATCTTTAGACAAAGATGCCACCTACGGGATTGTTGGAAATAGATATTTGTAATCTGTTGTTGCAAACAACTTTCTCTATTTGTAATCTTATTTTTAGTACAAGATCTTTTAACAGCCATCTGAAGCTTGTTGCATCCTTTTGAGGATTCCAAGATGGTTGATTAGTATAAATAGTAAGTCCTTGTTCATTTCAAAGGAGGTTGAAGATTATACTGTCGAGGCTTGACGCCATTGTTGAAATCTTATAATATTTTATCAGATTTTGAAATGTATTGACATAGTGAGATTTTATTGGAATACAAACGAATTCCCTTGCATGATTTCAATTGTCTTCTTGTTTGAATTATGTGGCTTTTGTGTATTGAATCTATAAGGTAGTTTTGATATACCGTTTACTAGGTATCTGTGATTTTAATCTCTAGCTCCTTTCAAGGAAAGGGTAATGTCTTTAGGTTAATTTCTGAGAGCTTAGAAATTTGTAAAGAATTTGATAATCAAACGTGTTTAAGAGAGGACGAATTGTAAGGCACTTCATCTGGCATTTGTTTGTGTTTCATTTAGAAGATTTCTGTAAGTATATGTTTCACTGTTTGACTCTATACCTGAAGATAAGGCACTGGTCTATCCTCGATTTGCAGAGATTTCACCCTCAACAAAATTCAAATAATAATTTACTTTAGTGTATGTTTGAATGACTGAGAAGATAAAGTTTGTATCAAGGATATAAACTATTATTGTGATCCTTTCAAGAAGTAGATCTAAAAGGGGTTAACCTGCCCGAGTTCAAAGCTCAAAAAGAAGGAGTTTATCCTTGTCACACTTGCCATTTTTCTGCAATGAATGTTTGCTTCCATTAATATCATTATGGAGCATTAAGTCTAAATATAGGTACACCCGCCTGGGTCTATGGAGCCCGAAGTAGAAGAAGGACGTGGTCCTTATCAATTAGCCTTTTCCCTATGAGAATCTAGAGTTGAGAACCTGAGATTCATGTTTGAAAACTATATTGGTGATTCTACATGAAAAAGAGCTAACATGCTGGTTAGAGAATTAGAGCAGTTTAAGACAGCCTTTACAACCCCATGGGGAACATATGTATATGTTTGCATGCCTTTTGGTCTGAAAAAAGCTGGAGCAACATTTCTGAGAGCCATGGATGTTGCATTTGAGGAGTTGATAAATGTTTGAATGGTTGTTTATCACGATGATCTCACTGCTTATTCCAAGAAAGATGATGATCATTGTTCCCATTTGGAGAAGGTCATTCTTAAGGCCTTAGAATTTGGTGTGTCTTTGAATCCCAAGAAGTGTCAATTTGTTGTGACAGAAGGGAAGTTACTTGGACACATAGTGTCAAAAGAAGGAGTCAGGATTGATCTTGAAAGAGTAGAAGCAATTAAAAAGGTCCCTCCACCAAAGAACATAAAAGGTGTGCAATCGTTCTTGGGATAGATTAATTTTGTAAGAAGATTTATTGCTAACTTTACAAAATTGGTCAAGCCCATAGTTAAGTTCCTAAAGAAGGAAGTGATGTTTGATTGGAACCTTGAAGCTCAGCAAGCTTTTGTAAGAATCAAACAAGCAATTCAAGAGGCCCCGATTTTGGTATCACCTGATTACTTGAAACCATTTTCTCTATTTTCTTTTGCATCTTTTCATACTATTGCAGCTATCCTTTTACAAAAGGATCAAGAAGGATATGAGCATCCTATAGCCTTTTTCAGCAAGTCATTACAGTCTACTAAATTAAATTATGAACTAATGGAAAAGCGAGTCTATGCACTTGTAAAGGCAGTCAAAGATTTTAGACCATATCTGGTCTGTGCAAAGGTTAATGCTTATGTGCCTCATGCTGCAGTAAAGGATATCCTAACACAGAGTGAAGTCATAGGAAAGAGGTATAAATGGATAAATAGGATTCAAGAGTTTGACATTGAAATTCATATTACCAAATTGATAAGAGGATTGGGACTTGCTAAGTTAATGACTAAGGAAAATATGGACCTTGTCCAGGTAAATAATGTTGTTGCTAATATTGATATGATTACTAGTATTGAAATGCAACCTTGGTACAAGGATGTTATTTATTTTATTAAAAATGCTAAGTGTCCACTTGAAATGAATGATAATCAAAGAAGGAGCTTGAGATTGCAAACTCAGAGATATGTGCTGATCTAGGGTGATTTGTACTAGAAGGATAATGATGGCATTTTACTCTTTTGTCTGGATAAGTACCAATCCGAGAAAGTGTTGAAGGAAATGCACTCTAGAATGTGTGGAGGACATCATTCTACTCGGTCAACAGCTCATAAAATCTTAAGGGAAGGATACTATTGGCCTATATTGTTCAAAGACACTCATTCTTATGTGAGAAAATGTGAACCTTGTCAAAGGTTTTCTAAAAAATTAAAGTTCTCAGGTGCACTGTTATTGAATCCTGTTGTTGCAGAAGCTCCTTTTGCAATGTGGGATTTGGATTTTATTGGAGAGTTCTCTGAGAGGTCTAGTGGGGAACATAGTCACATTTTGGTGGCTACTGATTATTTCACCAAATGGATTGAAGCCATTCCAACCAAAAGGGCAACCAGTGCTGTTGTAATTGAATTTTTGATGAACAATATAATTACTAGATTTGGTGTCCCTATTAAATTGGTTGTTGACAATGCTATGAGCTTCAGGTCACAGGAGATCATTTATTTTTGCTCAGAAATGGGCATAGTATTGTCTTATTCATCCCCTTATCATCCACAGGCCAATGGACAGGCCGAATCTAGCAATAAGATTATTTTGCAGATTTTGAAGAAAACCCTGGAAAAGAATAAGAGAAGCTGGCATGTAAAATTAAAGTTAGCACTATGGGCTGATAGAATTTTTGAGAAGAGGGCTACTGGTAAGTCCCCTTTTGAGATGGTATATGGTGCAAAATCAAGGTTGCCAGTAAATAATTTCCTTCTAATCTATAAGTTTATGCAAGAAGAGGATATGGAAATTAGTGATCCACTACAGGACAGAATGGTTTAGTTGATTGAATTGGATGAGATTAGGAGGGAAGGACAAAGAGAAAATGTGAAGTTGTAGCAAAAAATGAAGTATCTTTTTGATAAGAGAGCAACTATGAGAAAATTCCAGCCTGGTGATATGGTTCTTCAATGGAATGTTAGGGCTGAAGATAAAGGGAAACACAAAAAATTTGAGTCTTTGTGGATGGGACCTTATATTGTTCATCAAACCCATGGTAAGGATTCATACTTTCTAAAAAATTTGGATGGTGAAAAGCAGGAATTGCCAGTGCATGGATAGTTCTTGAAATTTTTCTTTAGCTAATTCTTTTCCATGCACAGTAGGCTTGTATATATGTATAGGTGTGTTTGTTTTTGTTGTGTGTTTGTTTCCTATTTTAGGTTTAGGTTTTGTGGTCTACCTCCCAGAGATTCGTAAGTTCTTGCTATGATTTTGCAATCAAGCATCCTCAGATAGAGCCACTGTTGGGTATATTCTTAATTTTCTGAGGTTTTTGTCCAAACGTTGGTTTAGTCATCTAGTCTATGAAGTTTTTCTAGGTACAGGTGTTAAAATTTCTTCAAAAAATTGTCATAGCCCACTTCAAAAATCCTTACCCTAGGTCTTGTCTTTGAAGAATTTCGAATTCATGTCAAAAACCCTAAAATGTTTGCCATTTTCAAATAAACCCTAAGTCATTCTCCTCATTTCTTTTCGAGCATTACTTTTTAAGTCACTTAAGTTCATTAAAGAGCACATGCATTTATTTTTCACGTGGGGGTTATATCTTTTGCTAAGTCTAGAACCCCGCTGATATAAATAACATATCCTATGTCCTAATTACCTTGTATTCTAATGTTGTGAGTATCATTCAACTGTGAATCTTTAAAGAAGATCTAATGGTGGTCGCGTGTTCGCATGGAATATTTCCAAGCCATGCAAACATGCAAAATAACCATTGATTTTATAATGAAGCTTGATGCGGAAACAAGGTGGGACCACTGACAAGTATTTCACAAGTGGCGGCCTTTTATTTGTAAAGGACAGTGGGGCCGATGATAGAGGAGTCTCCAAAGTTTGAAAAGCAATAAGGGGAAGATCAGACGACTGTCGTATAATCGCATGGGATCTAAGAAGCCTATGCAATCATGCGACAAGCTGTTGACCTTGCATTAAACCAAGCGTGATTCTCAGGTGGAACTTTTGACAGATGTACATGAATAATTTTTTCTCATTGGCTAGTATCAGTAGACACCAGTGGTTGGAAAGAAAGAAAGTACCTGACAATTTGCCAGGTGTTGCAAGCATGGTTTTTCTTTATTGACAAAGGTGAGGTGGGACCGGCGATTTCAAGGAAGACAATGACGGTGATAAATGCTAACGGGTTTTTTCATGTTCACATAAGCTTCTTTTAAGCTATGCGATCATGTGAATAACATTTTGTCTTAACGGTGGAAGTTATAAGAGACCGCCAAAAATAGAGAGGTAATGTGATGGTTAGTCACATGTTTGCATGAGTAATTTTCATGCTATGTGATCATGCGACAAGCTGTTAGATCATCTGCTAATGAGGATCGATGGTTCTAATTCAAACTAGAGATAAAGTGATGCAAATTTGAAGTTTCCCATTGAGAAGTGACAGTTCACTCTTCCAGAGGAGTAATTGTTTCAATTGTGCTAAATTAATTGTTGACATAACTGCTTTAATGGCTCATATATCAAAATTTCATGCACTCTCAGAAGCATAAAGAGATCAAAAATTTGTAGAGACTCAGGCGTGAAGAATTACGAGGACTGGCTACTATTCCCCAGTGGTTTTTGAGAAAAAAGGTTGGTGAAATACTTGTGTGAATTGGTTCCTTACTAAAAGAATCACAGTTCTGTATTTTGTCTATCTTGCAAAGATTTATTTTAAAGATAAACCTTAAAATGGCACCAAGGAAAGAATTGTCAGGTAAAATTGAGTATATTGAAAGAGGTTTGCATGAGGATTTATTGCAATTACTTCCTGACTCTTCCACTACCCTGATGAAAACCAAGAGTTTGATTCCCAAAGATCCTAGGGCAAAACTAGCGGAGGGTTTATATGACACAACAAGTTTTATTAGAGAGGCCAAAATTGGTACAATCAATGCAAGAGGTGACTCTGACATCACAGGATTGGAATTATTCAAAGTAGGTTTTAGTTAGAGAAATGCCCCTCACCCTGCAAGCAATATATGGTAGTCTAACCTAGGAAAACTTGTCATGCTAGGTGTCTTTTTAGATGTAGATTTGATGACCCAGGATGCAAAGAGTTATGATCCAATCACTAAAGAAGTTAGGGATGCAAAGGGAGTATTATTGATTAAAATTTCTCCTCAAGAAATCAAGAAGGTGTTCAGGTTAAGTGAACCCTCAGACAGTTTGGAGAGCATTGATTTTGAAGAACTAAGGCAAGTGTAAAATGCAGAAAGGAACTATTTTAGAGGCAAGTTGTTGAAGGATTTCTGCACCAATATTGGAAAAATGGTTATTGTGGGATACAACACTCAGGAGCCTTGTAAAATAGAATATTTTGATCTCAGAGCTAAGGGTGCATATTGGTCATTATGTCAGATTTTTGGAGAAGATGTTAGTGAAAGGATGCCAATACACTTGATGTGCATGATGATCCAAATTTTACATGCACACGTATCTATTACTTTTGATTTTGCTCTTTTTATTGCTGAATTAATCCATAATGGATTAGTGAAGATTCAAAAGAAAAGGCATCAGATGAAGAAGTGGTAGGTGTTAGTACTCCAAACCCTTGAAGATCAAAGTAAAAAAGGACAAAGATGTCAAGAAAGTTATCATAGGCATGAATGTGACACTTGGCCAAAGTTGAATTACCCTTGGGAGCTGTTACAAGATTTTGACACTCTTCCTAACAATCCATTTTGAAGATTTGTAGCAAGAAAAGGAGGAAGAAGAATAGAATACACATGGAACCTGATCTAGAATTTGAGGAAGAACGATTTCAAACAGAGGATGATGTAAGTTAGCTAGATGGTGGTCATCATTCATGCAAAAAATTTAGCAACTGCTCTAAAATATCCTTAGACAAAGGTGCCACCTGCAAGATTGTTGGAAATAGATATTTGTAATATGTTGTCACAAACAACTTTGTCAGTTTGTAATCTTGTTTTTAGTGCAAGATCTTTTAACAGCCATCTAAATCTTGTTGCATCCTTTCAAGGATTCCAAGATGGCTGATTAGTATATGTAGGAAGTTTTTGCTCTTTTTTGGGTGGTGGAAAAAATACTCTGTAAGAGAGGTTTTGAATACAAAACCTTATTTTCTTTAAATGAGAAGATACTGTATCAACACATTTTGACCATTAATACAAAATATTGGAGCTCTGTTACTACCATTTTATTGTCTTTATGTATGGAGTGTTTTAGTTTTCTTATGTATTTAGATTGCAAGGCATTTTGAATACATTATTCACAAGGTGAATATAGGGGTTAAGCTCAAGTTTCTTTCAAGGAAGGAGTAAAATCTTAAGGGAGGTCTCTGGGAATTAATAATCCATGTATGAATTTGATGATAGTTGTAGAAATTAAAAGGATGGTATGTTAGGCATGTCATTTGAGTTTCAGTATTTTTGTTTTGATAGATATATGTGGAGGTAGGGTTTGACTCTGATGCCCAAGTGGATAAGGCACTGGTTCTAGATCCATTTACATTTATTCACCACCCAAAATATAAATAATTGTTTCATTTTACTTTACTGGTACAATCATAATCTCAATCATTCTATGACAAGTTCATGGATGTATTTTGTAATGCTTTGTAGAAGCACTAAATGAGGTTAACCTTCCTTGAGTTTAACTCTAAAAAGAAGAAGGATGAATATCCTTAAACCATTGTTTCATGTTGCTACTTTCATAATTTCTATCATTATATCATTGATGCAGGAGCATCCTGGGTGTAAGAGCAATCTTGCATCACCCAAAAATATTTCTATTTTTATCTTTAATAAGGGCTATTTTTTTGCAGAGCTGCTATTTATGGAAAGTTACTATTTTTGGTAATTTTCGTATGTGCTCAGAATGATCTGATTTCTTTCTTGGAGGTTCATTTTGGTCATATAAGTCTGCCAGTAAAGTTTCATTGCCAGATCAAGTGTATATTGGAAGATATTGAAGATTTTCAGTATTGGCAGTAGGGTACAGAAACTTTGAACTCAGTTTTGAAGGCTTTAGAGGCCCCGGATGAGGTCAAAAATTTGGGTGATGGGCACTTGCGCGGGTCAAGCCTGTAGAGCGCTTCGTGGCATTTTTGAAATGGGGTTATAATAGCCGATCGGGTCAACTGGTGATGACTTATGGTCTTCAGAAGTTGGACCACCTGAAATGGCAGAAAATAATTTTCTTCAAAATTTCTGTTCGGGTTTCAAAGGTTATCTTGAGCTGACTATGATGTAATAAAATGTAAAATAAAATAATGCTAAGTTTGGTCGGCCTTATTGGCTAAAATTTTGGAACCTTCCCAGGCGGTGGAAAATTGCCTATATAAGGAAGGCTGTATTATTGTCTTAGGCAGTTCAGAATAGTTCTGGGTAGTAGATCTGGGAAATAGTTCGAGGCTTTGTCCTACAGAATATTGTAAGGGAATGCCCATGTGGCTTTGCATATTGTAATTCTGAAAGTTTGTAATTCCACATTTGTGGAGATAATAAGAAGCCAATTTTCTGTTCTTGCATATTGTTGTTGTTTCTCTATTTCTGTTATGTGTTTGTGGTATTAAGGGGAGCACCCTTCATCAAGTGGTATCAGAGCAGGGGTTCTTGAGTGTGTAAACAGATCGCCGACTGTGAGGTAGTTTGCACCAGGACCGTGGTTAGGGTTTCAGCGTGCATTGCGAAAATGCCTCCACGAAGAGAACGTGGCAGAAGACTTGGTGTTGTGACACCTGAGGTTAGAGAGTTGCAGAGACAAGTGCAAGCATTGCAAGAAGAGATTTGTAGAGGAATGAATCTTAATGTCAGAGATGAAAGTGAGGATGAAGCCGAAGAAGAATATCAGGAAGGAGAAGTTAAAATTGTGAACCAAGAGGAAGAAAGACTTTTTCGGGCGATTTCCAAAATTGGGAAAAGACCTAAGATTGAGGTTCCTACATTTTCTGGAAATCTTAACCTAGAGGAATTGATCGACTGGATCAATGAATGTGAGGAATATTTTGAGTATGAAGATGTTGAAGACCCTGATAGGGTCAAATTTGCGAAGGCCAGATTGAAAGGTCATGCGAAGATCTGGTGGCAAGAAATTCAATTGGAGCGAAATAGAAGAGGGAAAGATAAAATCACAAGATGGGATCGGATGATGGATAAATTGAAGCGACAGTTCATTCCTGTTGATTATGAGCTTGACCTACTAAAGAAAATGCAAAGTTTGAAGCAAGCAGGAAGATCTGTTCAGGAGTATACAGAGGAGTTCTATCGACTTCTCATCAAAATAGGCCATGCAGAAGCTGATAAGGAGAAAGTTGCCTGATACCTTAATGGGTTAAGGCCAAGCATCCAGGAGGAGCTGAATCTGGTTCGAATGAATAGTATTGAAGAGGCATACCAGTTTGCCCTAAAAGTAGAGGAAAAGCTAAACAAGAAGTTTGAGAGCAGACAAAATGGAAGAGGTCGCGGTGGACGATCTGGTGGACGATCATATGGTGGCCGAAATGAAGATCTGAAAAAGAAGGATGAGGCCAGTAGCAGTCAGAATCAGCGAGGAAATAATTCCAATCGCTTCCAGGATCAGAATAATAGAGATCAGAGAGGAAGAGGAAGAGGACAAGGATCTGGAAGAGGTGGCTTCCGTGGAACATGTTTTCACTATGGAGAAGAAGGTCATAGGGCATTTGAATGTCCTCAGCACCAAGGCAGAATAGACAGGAGAAATGAAAGCCAGGCCAGAGTTGCACATGTAGATGAAGATGCCAGATCATCAAATTCTGAAGATGCTGAAAGAGGAGAAACGTTGATTAACAGAAGAGTCCTGTTGAGTGGTGAGAATGAACCTGAGCAAAGGAGGAGCCTATTTCGCACCAGGTGCAAGTGTGAAGGTAAATGTTGTGATGTGATTATTGATAGTGGAAGCACTGACAATTTGGTGTCAGAAGAGATGGTGACAAAGTTGAAGCTCAAGAGACAGAAACACCCACATCCATATCAGATTGCCTGGGTACAGGATGACCACAGGGTCATGGTCAATGAACAATGCCTGGTGAAGTTCAAGATTGGCGGATACCAAGATGAGGTATTGTGTGATATCATATCTATGGATGCATGTCATATGTTGTTGGGTAGACCATGGCAGTTTGACAGATGTGCTGTACATGATGGCCGTGCGAATACCTATTCCCTGACAAAGGATGGAGTGTAGCATAAGCTAAAGCCATTGAAGGAGACCGAAGAAAAAGTATGTGGTAATGCAAGGATAACTTTTGTTGATGGAAGAAATTTCCTAGATGGTATGAGGCATGAGCATGTATATTTTGCTTTAATTTCAAAAGCTGGTAAAGAAGAAGTAGAAGATGTTCCTGCAGAAGTTGTAGATTTGTTGAATGAGTTTCAAGATATTGTATTCGATAATGTACCTGATAGATTACCACCAGTCAAAAAGATCAGTCATTAGATGGACTTGATCCCAGGAGTGAGTTTGCCGAATAAGGCAGCACACAGAATGACACCTGCAGAAAGTGAGGAGTTGAACAGACAAGTACATGAACTGTTACAGAAAGGATTGATCCGTGAGAGTCTGAGTCCCTATGTTGTACCAGCGGTATTAGCACCAAAGAAGAATGAAGAATGGAGGATGTGTACGGATTCTAGGGCAATAAACAAGATCACAATCAAGTACATGTTTCCATTGTCACGAATGGATGATATTATGGACTGTTTGAGTGGAGCTGTGTATTTCTCAAAGATAGATCTGAAAAGTGGATATCATCAGATTCGGATCAGAGAAGGAGATGAATGGAAGACTGCCTTCAAGACAAAGGAAGGACTGTATGAGTGGTTAGTCATGCCTTTTGGGCTAACCAATGCACCGAGCACTTTCATGCGGCTCATGAACGAGGTTCTGAAAGAATTTATGGGTAAGTTTGTCATTGTTTACCTAGATGATATTTTGATCTTTAGTAAGACATTGGATGAGCATATGATGCATATTCATATGGTATTTGAGAAGTTGAGAGAAGAAAAATTGCTGATTAATTTGAAGAAGTGCAGTTTTGTGAAGAAAGAGTTGGTGTATTTGGGGTTTGTAGTTTCAGGAGAAGGTTTAAAAATGGGTTAAGGCCAAGCATCCAGGAGGAGCTGAATCTGGTTCGAATGAATAGTATTGAAGAGGCATACCAGTTTGCCCTAAAAGTAGAGGAAAAGCTAAACAAGAAGTTTGAGAGCAGACAAAATGGAAGAGGTCGCGGTGGACGATCTGGTGGACGATCATATGGTGGCCGAAATGAAGATCTGAAAAAGAAGGATGAGGCCAGTAGCAGTCAGAATCAGCGAGGAAATAATTCCAATCGCTTCCAGGATCAGAATAATAGAGATCAGAGAGGAAGAGGAAGAGGACAAGGATCTGGAAGAGGTGGCTTCCGTGGAACATGTTTTCACTATGGAGAAGAAGGTCATAGGGCATTTGAATGTCCTCAGCACCAAGGCAGAATAGACAGGAGAAATGAAAGCCAGGCCAGAGTTGCACATGTAGATGAAGATGCCAGATCATCAAATTCTGAAGATGCTGAAAGAGGAGAAACGTTGATTAACAGAAGAGTCCTGTTGAGTGGTGAGAATGAACCTGAGCAAAGGAGGAGCCTATTTCGCACCAGGTGCAAGTGTGAAGGTAAATGTTGTGATGTGATTATTGATAGTGGAAGCACTGACAATTTGGTGTCAGAAGAGATGGTGACAAAGTTGAAGCTCAAGAGATAGAAACACCCACATCCATATCAGATTGCCTGGGTACAGGATGACCACAGGGTCATGGTCAATGAACAATGCCTGGTGAAGTTCAAGATTGGCGGATACCAAGATGAGGTATTGTGTGATATCATATCTATGGATGCATGTCATATGTTGTTGGGTAGACCATGGCAGTTTGACAGATGTGCTGTACACGATGGCCGTGCGAATACCTATTCCCTGACAAAGGATGGAGTGTAGCATAAGCTAAAGCCATTGAAGGAGACCGAAGAAAAAGTATGTGGTAATGCAAGGATAACTTTTGTTGATGGAAGAAATTTCCTAGATGGTATGAGGCATGAGCATGTATATTTTGCTTTAATTTCAAAAGCTGGTAAAGAAGAAGTAGAAGATGTTCCTGCAGAAGTTGTAGATTTGTTGAATGAGTTTCAAGATATTGTATTCGATAACGTACCTGATGGATTACCACCAGTCAAAAAGATCAGTCATTAGATGGACTTGATCCCAGGAGTGAGTTTGCCGAATAAGGCAGCACACAGAATGACACCTGCAGAAAGTGAGGAGTTGAACAGACAAGTACATGAACTGTTACAGAAAGGATTGATCCGTGAGAGTCTGAGTCCCTATGCTGTACCAGCGGTATTAGCACCAAAGAAGAATGAAGAATGGAGGATGTGTACGGATTCTAGGGCAATAAACAAGATCACAATCAAGTACATGTTTCCATTGCCACGAATGGATGATATTATGGACTGTTTGAGTGGAGCTGTGTATTTCTCAAAGATAGATCTGAAAAGTGGATATCATCAGATTCGGATCAGAGAAGGAGATGAATGGAAGACTGCCTTCAAGACAAAGGAAGGACTGTATGAGTGGTTAGTCATGCCTTTTGGGCTAACCAATGCACCGAGCACTTTCATGCGGCTCATGAACGAGGTTCTGAAAGAATTTATGGGTAAGTTTGTCATTGTTTACCTAGATGATATTTTGATCTTTAGTAAGACATTGGATGAGCATATGATGCATATTCATATGGTATTTGAGAAGTTGAGAGAAGAAAAATTGCTGATTAATTTGAAGAAGTGCAGTTTTGTGAAGAAAGAGTTGGTGTATTTGGGGTTTGTAGTTTCAGGAGAAGGTTTAAAAATGGACCCAGAGAAGGTACAGGCTATCCTTGAATGGCCTACACCAAGGAGTGCTACTGAGGTAAGATCTTTTCATGGTCTAGCTAGCTTTTACAGAAAGTTTATCAAAAATTTTAGCAGTATTTGTGGACCCTTGACTGAAATAATGAGAGGGGATAGAAAAGAGTTTAAGTGGACTAATCGGGCAGAAAAGAGTTTTCAATTATTGAAACAAAAAGTTACAGAACAACCTATTTTAGCACTTCTAGATTTTAATAAGGTGTTTCAAGTAGATTGTGATGCTAGTGGTACTGCAATAGGAGCTGTTATGAGCCAAGAAGGTAAACCTGTTGCGTATTTCAGTGAGAAGTTAAATGATGCCAAGAGGAAGTATTTTGTTTATGATCAGGAATTTTATGCTATAGTTCAGGCATTAAAGAAGTGGAGACATTATCTGCTTCGTAAGGAGTTTGTTTTGTATACTGATCATCAAGATTTGCAATATTTGAATAGTCAAGGAAAATTGAATCAAAGGCATTTGAAATGGGTTGAGTTTTTGCAGAGTTATACATTTGTTTTGAAACACGGGAGTGGAAAGTCTAATAGGGTTGCAGATGCTCTTAGCAAAAGGCAACTATTGCTGACAGAAATGTAGATTGAAGTGGTTGGGTTCAAGGAACTCAAGAATTTGTATCCAGAGGATCCTGATTTTGGTGAAGCTTGGAAAGCTTGTACAGAACCTGTTACTCTAGACAGGACGAAATGGTTGGATTTCATCATCTAGGATGATATGCTATTCAGAGGGAGTCAGTTGTGCATTCCACGAAGTTCTATGAGGGAGAATCTCATCAAGGAGAAGCATAGTGGAGGATTGGCTGGACATTTTGGTCATGATAAAACCCTTGGTTTGGTTAGTGAGAATTATTATTGGCCACAGTTGCAGCAAGATGTGAAGAAGTTTGTACAGAGTTTCAGAGTATGTCAGATGGTGAAAGGAGTGAAGCAGAATACAGGATTGTATCAGCCATTACCTGTACCAGAGAAGCCTTGGGAGGATATCAGCATGGACTTTGTTCTTGGTTTACTGAGGACTCAGCGGGGGCATGATTCAATTTTTGTGGTGGTTGATAGATTTTTGAAGATGGCACATTTCATTCCCTGCAAGAAGACTAATGATGCTGTTCATGTAGCAGAATTGTTTTTCAGAGAAGTAGTGAGACTTCATGGTTTGCCAAAGACCATAGTTTTAGATCGGGACACTAAGTTTGTTGGATATTTCTGGCGAACATTGTGGAAGAAGTTGAAGACAGATTTGAAGTTCAGTTCATCACATCACCCACAGACTGATGGACAGACAGAGGTGGTGAATAGGAGTTTGGGAAATTTGCTGAGATGTTTGGTTGGAGATAAGCCAACGGGATGGGATTTGATTTTACCACAGGCAGAATTTGCATACAATAATTCTATCAACAGGAGCACTGGTAAATCACCATTCCATATTGTATATGGAAGTAGTCCAAGAAATGCATCTGAATTGAGGAAGATAGATAAAGGAGAAATAAGTAGTGCTGAAGCTGAGGATTTTATAGAACACTTGAAGAACATCCATGGGGAGGTGAGGAAGCATATTACCAAGATGAACGCACAGTATAAGGCTAAGGCAGATGAGAAAAGAAGGTATAAGGAATTTCAGGTTGGTGATGAAGTCATGGTTCATTTGCGGAAGGAGCGGTTTCCAGTTGGTACATATAACAAGCTGAAAATGAAGAAGTTTGGACCATGCAGGATATTGAAGAAACATGATTCAGGAAATGCATATGAGGTAGAATTGCCTACTGAGCTAAATATTTCACCAGTGTTTAACATTTCAGATCTGACAGAGTATCATGAGGGAGGTGTTGAAGATGAGATCACAGCAGCACGGTAGAGTATTCCAGCAACTAGTTCAGACACTAAGGAGATTGAAGATATACTGGATAGTCGTGTTGGCAGAAGCACAAGGAACAGGACATATGAAGAATATCTGGTCAAGTGGAAAGGATGACCTGTTGAAGATTCATCATGGCTAACAAAGGAGGAGGTTAACCGTCTTGGTTTTCCTCTGCACACCTGAGTTGTGACAGGGTCACTTCTCAAATTACCCCAGGTGTCTGATGCAGGAGCATCCTGGGTGTAAGAGCAATCTTGCATCACCCAAAAATATTTATATTTTTATATTCAATAAGGGCTATTTTTGTGCAGAGTTGCTATTTATGGAAAGTTACTATTTTTGATAATTTTCGTATGTGCTCAGAATGATCTGATTTCTTTCTTGGAGGTTCATTTTGGTCATATAAGTCTACCAGTAAAGTTTCATTGCCAGATCAAGTGTATATTGGAAGATATTGAAGATTTTCGGTATTGGCAGTAGGGTACAGAAACTTTGAACTTAGTTTTGAAGGCTTTAGAGGCCCCGGATGAGGTCAAAAATTTGGGTGATGGGCGCTTGCATTGGTCAAGCCTGTAGAACGCTTCGTGGCATTTTCGAAATGGGGTTATAATAGCCGATCGGGTCAACTGGTGATGACTTATGGTTTTCGAAAGTTGGACCACCTGAAATGGTAGAAAATAATTTTCTTCAAAATTTCTGTTCGGGTTTCAAAGGTTATCTTGAGCCGACTATGATGTAATAAAATGTAAAATAAAATAATGCTAAGTTTGGTCGGCCTTATTGGCTAAAATTCTGGAACCTTCCCAGGCGGTGGAAAATTGCCTATATAAGGAAGGCTGTATTATTGTCTTAGGCAGTTTAGAATAGTTCTGGGTAGTAGATTTGGGTAATAGTTTGAGGCTTTGTCCTACAGAATATTGTAAGGGAATGCCCATGTGGCTTTGCATATTGTAATTCTGAAAGTTTGTAATTCCACATTTGTGGAGATAATAAGAAGCCAATTTTCTGTTCTTGCATATTGTTGTTGTTTCTCTATTTCTGTTATGTGTTTTTGGTATTAAGGGGAGCACCCTTCATCAATCATGTATCAGGATAATATGAGCCATACTCAGAGTTCTCTCATCTTATTAAGTTGAGTTTGGAAGCAAGGACAGAGCAGTGAAGGAGCTAGTTCACAATTCAGAGCTCAGTTAAACAGTGAATTGATATAGGTATACCCGCATGAGTATTCATACTCGAAGTGAAGAAGATTTTCTAACCTTAATACCTTAGTGTTTGCATTTTGTTAGACTATGTCCATTGGGAGTATATGAGTATTTGATAATCTGCAAATTTAGGCACTAACAGGCTCCTAACCAAGCTCACTTTAGAAGAATGAATTCTTTTGGGTTACCGCTCCCAGGTAGTTTTTCCCCTAACAGGGTTTCCACATTAAAAATATATATGTTATATGTGTATGATGTATTGAATTGTTATTTTAGTTTACACATTTTTATAACTAGATAGGTCAGTGAACAAAGTACTTAATTTACTTGTAATCAGTACATAAAGAGATAGACACAATTGATATCTTAATGAGTTGATTATGTAATTGAAAAATTTTAATATATACATCAGGGAGATTTGGGACTATAGGATAACTGAATTTAACTAATTCACTCCCCCTCTCAATTATTTAACAACTGGTATTAGAGTATAGAGTGCTTGGAAAGAAAAGTTTAAAAGAATTAATCTAAATATCACAAGATGTATGAGAGAGAGGTGCCAAAGTTGAACAAAGATAACTTGTCAACATGGAAAAGTGGAATGAGATTGCATCTATTAGGAATTGGAGAGTCTAATATATACTACTTGGATAATGAATTCATCCAATGTACTAGACCTTTGATTGTTGATCAAATGAGAGACAAACATGAAAACAATGTTTCAACGATAGAGATTGCTTCTTCCTTATTAGATGTTGAATTTGAATATGTCAAGACATGTTCTTCTACTAAATAAATGTGGGACAAGCTTGCACTAGTTCACAGAGGAGATGCAAATGTGCTAAGGGCTTAAGTTGAAAGCATTAGAGGAAAATTTGATAAAATGAAAATGAAAGAAGGAGAAAACATTTCACAGTACAACAACTGAATTAAGGAGATTTTCAATTCTATCCAAGGATCAAGAGGTATTATTAAAGAAAAAAATTTGTAAGTAAAATTCTTAGAACCTTATTGCCTACTTATTCTATTAGAGTTTGTGCAATTCATGAGATGAGATCAGCTCTAGGTAATCATCTTACACTTGATAGTCTAATCGGTAGACTGACTACTTTTGAGTTGACTAACTTTGATAATAGTATTGTTCCTACTGTTGAATCCACATTTATGTCATCCTTGAAAATTGGTAAATCAAGAAGTAAATGCATGATAAGAAATGAGAGTGATAGTGAAAGTGATGAGGATAAACTTGATGAGATTGAAGCATTAATGGCTAGAAGAATGCAGAAAGGTAAAGAAAGACATAGAGGAAAACTACCTATGGTATGTTTTAATTGTAAATAAATTGGCCACATTGCTGCTAGATGTCCTAATAGGAAAGAAGATGATAAAGACAATGAAAGATCCAGTGAAAGAAAATTTGACAGGAGAGATAATTGAGAACATAGAGGCAACTGACAGTATGATAGAAGAAGTAACCGAGATTACAAAAACAAAGGCAAGAAGGCATGTGACCTTATTAAAGATGATGATGATATCATTGACACTGATATTGATGTAGACACTGAGGTGGTATTATTAGCTTTGCAATAAGATTAAGAAGAACAATAAGAAAGGTATGTTGAAACATCACTTATTTCTAAAGTTAGCAAGAATGATACTTAGATTATCGATAGTCATTGTACGCATCATATGACTGGTGATGAAGATAAATTTTAATACCTTGAGCATTATATAATGGTGGATCTGTTAAAATGGGAAATGATACACCTTGTCTAGTAAAAGGAAAAGGATCTATACTGTTGACCAATAAGATCAGATGTGAGAATGCTTATTAGGTAAAGGGACTTAATTATAATATGTTGAGTGTAGCACAACTAAATAACACAAGTCACTAAGTTTCATTTGAGAATAGAAAAGTGAAAATTTATGATGAGACTCCCAATTTGGTGTTAGGAATGGGAACACTGAGAGGGGGGGGTGAATCAGTGTGCACTGTATTTTAAATTTTTACTTTGATCTTTATGCTGAACATAAATGCTTAAGTACTGAAATAAACATTCACATAAACATGAAACATGAAATCAACACATGACACCAATATGATTATGGGGAAACCCAAATAGTTAAAAACCCTGGTGGGAATTGACATCCACTAATATTCGGCACTAGTGTTTTGTGATCCTTGTTAGAAGATCCTTTACCCTGTTAGGAGTAGCTTTACAATTCTTTAAGTACAGTAGACCTTGTTAAGGGTCAGACCTTATTAGGAGTCTTTTAAAATCATCCCTATTAGTGGAGAGGATGCACTATCCAAGAGCTCACTGGTCAAGTGGTTAAGGCTACAACCTTTTGATCTTAGATACACACTATATCTACAGGATGAACTGTCACCGTGACACTGCTTGTTAGATCAGTTCCTTTGATGTGCTGATGCTTTGACCTCTAGCAAAGCTCTAATACATATTCTAATTTCTTCACACACTTTTTCTCTACTTATTATAGCTCTATCTCAACTTCCATACTGAATACAATGGGCGTACCTTATATTTATACGCTCATACAAAATAAATAACTAGGTTGGCCCTTATACCTATTACATACAACGCTTCCAAATGAATTGGCTTAAGTGTGCTTACAAATAAACAAGTATATATGTCAGAAACATAAATATAATAGGTGCATAGCCTTTACAACATTAAATTATAACTGTAAACCAAAATACTAACTATCAGCTCCATGCCTTGTTCTTTGCTAGCACACACTAGCTATGCAACATCAACTGACTGTAACTTTCTCATCCTTGCACATCTACTTATGCGCTCATAGAATAAGCATGAGTATAGTATAACAAACTTAACTTCCAAGGTGCATACCTTAACTCTTCTATACACATGTGCGTTGATGCTCTGATCTGTAGGAACTCTGTACACTATCTAGTCTTCAACACTTAACCGAATTCAAATCTTTTCATCATGTGCACTGACTCCAATCTACTATATGACTTTGTTTCCATAATGAAAACACTATATCTAGTCATATACCATAGTATAGACAACTTTCCAACAATCTCCCCCTTTGTCATTTATGGTAACAAAGGAATATGGCCAAGTTGCTAATTATCCCTTAACACAATTTTTTGTCTTCTATACATTTCTTATACAAAATCTTATATCTCCCTATACATATTATACTCCATATTATATACACAACTCCCCCTTTGACATTAATGAAAAAGGTGTACCAAAAAACTATATCTCCACATACTTACTTAGGGAAAACATCTGGATATGCTATCTTAAGGTTCTGGATCTCCTTCTTCCAAAAAGTTATCAAAGAGTTAACTATCTAGAGATGGGTGCATAAAGCATATTGAAGCTTCTCCATCTTCTTCAAATCTATGCTCAGACCTTGATCATAGGTTACCATTGTGGCATCAATCTCCTTTATGTTCTAATTGAGAATGTCTAGTGAGGGCGCAAGAGCATTCCTCAACTGAGTCTGTCTAGATCTTATCTTTGCCATCTCTTTCTTTGCTTTCTCAATTTTGTCCAACTGACCTTGGTAGACATTGTTGCACATGTTCACATCAGTGGATGAGTCTTTCACTGAAATCTTCACCTGCTCAATCATAGCTTCTACTTCTTATATTGTCTTAAGATGGGCATCAGTAAGCTTATCATGATCCATGCAGTCCACAATGAATTTCATTCCTTGATCAAAAAATTCTTTTAAGGATGCTTGTCCTATCTTGAGTGAATTCAGATCTAGTGTAAAGTTTCTCATCAACTCATTCAATCTCTTCTTTAGGTATTTCTCTTCTACAACTTTGGATGCAGATTTTTCAAGGCTTGAAAAATTACTTTTGAACTGTGAGATAACTATACTCACATCATCAACCGAGTGTACCTTATTCACTTTTATGTTTGTAGGGAACAAACTGTTCAATATGTTCACTGATTCCACAAGGAGAGGATTTATCATTACTTGTTTCTCCTTTTCCTTCTCCATAGATAGGACATTGAACTTAATCATGTCTTCTTCTCTCCATGAGTCCAAACTAGATGTGTCAAGTGTCAAACTTGATAACAATGTTGAGGAGGGAGTGATGGGAGTGCTATCCATCTCTTCTAGTTTTACCTTGGTTAGTTCAATAGAAGTTTCATCTTTTTCTTCTTCTTCTTCTTCTTCTTCTTCTTCTTTCTTTTCTTCCTCTTCCATTTTCTCTTCTTCTTTCTCATCTAATAAGTTTTCAATCAATACCTCTTCTTGATGAGTGGGAGGTGTGCTACTACATAAAATCTAATATTCTTATGTGCTCACAAAAGCTTGCTCAAAATTGTCTAATTCTATGTCAGTGGCCGCCACAGCTATCTCCACATTATCAATGATAATGGTGTTGTCTTTAAGTAATTCTGAAATAGGCGTAGATTTGTCTAACTATGTTTGTACTTCCACTACAGGTGTTGAATCTTAAGGACCTATAGATTGTTCCTTGATGGTCTCTGACCCTTTGGTGACCTTTGTCGGTACATTAGCTATGGGCACAGTAGGTGGATACATGTTTCTATTCATGAATACCTTCTTGAAGGATTTCTCTATCTCTTTTGCAATTAACTCATAATTCTTATCCATTATGTTCAGAGTTCTTGTCTTTTTTCTGAGGTGAGGCTTCACCAAATCTAGCAACAATTTCTTCTCTTCTAGCTCTTATATAGGAAGGGTATCACCAAGAATATTCTCCCTTATCTGCAGATCTTCCTCAATAGCCTATCTCTTTTGGAATTCAAGGATATTCCATACTTTATCAGGAATCATTGTTTTAAGTTCCAAGACTATTTTCTTGAGCTTTAACATGTGCTTGATCAACATGCCATGAATCTCAGATTTGTCTATTTCATTATACTTGTCATTGAATTTCCCTACTTGGTCAATTCTTCCCTCATCAACTATTTTGGCACTTAGTACACTAAAACTAGGTTTGAAGCTTACTTCAGGAGGTGCTTGGGTGTTTCTTCTATTTCTTATGACTCTCGAGGATGGATGACTAGTCCCAACCTCTTTCTTTCTCTTAGGCATTGCCTTATACTCGGGAGGAGCAGAAAGGTCAATGGTTTCCTTGGGTGCAGAAGAAGTATCATCTTCTTTACCCTTCTGACTATCATCTTTTTCAATTTTTATCTTCTTCATCTTGTGGTCATGTGATTTTGCCTTAGTTGCATCTGTGCTCTTTAGTTCCAAAGCAATCTTTTCATCCCTTTTCTTATCAAGGTCTACTTGGCATACACCATGAATCCTTAAGATCTCTGATGTGACTTTAGCAACCTTTCTTTTTGTCACTATGTTGTTAAGCTTTGCATCTACTTATCTTGTCTTCACCAAATATGTTCCCCATCTAGGTTCATTAGGATCTTTGGGGGCTGATAGTAATACATGTGCATTTTCTTCAAGGACCTGTTCCTCTACCTCATAGCCAAGTGGATGAATCCACTTAGTTCTTGGTTCAACAACTTCCATACAAGTTGTGTTTGTCTCTATCATAAAACAAATTTTATCCTTGTACTTTTCCACATGCATGATACCCATAGGCATGCAGGAGAAAGCTCCCTCTAAATCATCTAGGGTTGATTTAAATGGATGTTTCTTGAAAACATATCTCTTCTTCTCAGTGACATCATAAATAATGGGAGTGGCCATGACTTACTTATAAAGGCTTTCCAACTAAACTCTGAGATAATCTGAAGGCTTTTGAATTGGTGCAATGAGCTTAGGGTTTCCACAACCGACCAAATGCACTACAAACACTAATAGATCAATCTCCTAGTCTTCACAACAACTTCCAAGGCTCTTTCTGCTCTCCTATCACTCTGAATTTGACTGTAATGAGAAATCAAATAACTTTTTGTGTACTTAAAAGTAAAAAATACACCATTAATGGAAGTCATGTAAACCAGGTTGTCACTTCAAAATTTCCAACTTGAGTTCTGTTAACAATCAACATGTGCACTCTTGCACATAGGTACCTTTATACTCCAAAAGCTTAAGTCCAAAGGTGCATACTCAGAGGTTGAGTATACCAGCCACGTAGGGGTCTAGATCTAAATTAGCTCCCCCTATGACCCTGAGGGCCATTCATCTAGATGTAGAGGGTGTGTGCACTAAGGATGCATCCAATACATTCTCATCAATCTTATCCTTCTTTTTCTCTAACCAAATCATGCTTGCATCATCTGAGGCTTTCAAAAAATTAACTTCTTCTACGGGGTCCAAAATTGGTTCTTCAGCCTTTTTAGGGCTTCCCTGACCTTGCATCCTAGATCTACAGAACCTTGAGATATGTCCAGCCTTGTTACAAGAGTGAAAAATGACTGGAGGTCTTATATTCTTCAGCACATTGACATGAGTCACCATTCTACATTTTTTTGCTATGTGACCATTATAGTTACATATCTAGCATGTAACATTCTGAGAACTTCTTACATTTGTCTGATTCTAATTTCTCTGATCTTGTTGAATCCTGTTCTTCTTGCTAGTCTTGCAATTCATAGCTCTATGACCAGGTTTATTGCATGAATAACAGTAACCATTAAAAGGTCTTACCTCTGTATAGTTCTTTATGATGTGTCCATGCTTGTTACATGTAAAAAAAGGTGCATTCTACATGCTTGCACTCATTCTTAGGTGGTCCACCATTATCTTTGGTTTGATCTTCAGTCTCCTTAGCATCAGTAGAGTCCTTTTGAGAATCCTTTCTTGCTCGCATAATTTCAATCTGGTTTTGTGCTTCATTATATCCAATACAGTTAGTGTCTCCTTTGGCTCTCCTTGCATACAACTGAGATTCTATCTGATTAGAACTAGTGTGTAATTTTCCAATATGATTCTTTGCTTCTTTCAATTCAGATTCCAAGCTTTCTTTGCTATTCCTTAGTTCTTCATTCAGCTGAAGGTTCTCTTTGATCTATTCATCATAGACTTCCTGATTGTTAGTCAGCTTATCATAAAACTCCTCAAGTTGTTCTTTTAAGGATTTGTTTTCTTCATTGAGCTTCTTGACCATTGTCCCTAGATCATTGGTAGAGCATTCTTTCAAATCTTTCCTTAGCTTTTTGATGACTATTTGAGCATCACTAAGTTTATCCTTTAGTTCTTCAGATTCTCTTTCTGACTTGTCTAGGTCTTCAAGAGAAGCTTCAATATTTCTTTTCAGATGTCTCATTTCTTCTTTCTCCATGATCTCCTCAAGTGTTCATACTTATATGCTAAGGACCAGAGCTCCGATACCAATTGTTAAGAATGGGAACACTGAGAGGGGGGGGGGTGAATCAGTGTTCACTATATTTTAAATTTTTACTTTGATTTTTAAGTTGAACATAAATGCTTAAGTATTGAAATAAAAATTTATATTCACATAAACATGAAATATGAAATCAACACATGACACCAATATGATTACAGGGAAACCCAAATAGGTAAAAACCCCGGTGGGAATTGACACCCACTAATATTTTGTACTAGTGTTTTGTGATCCTTGTTAGAAGATCCTTTACCTTGTTAGGAGTAGCTTTACAATGCTTTAAGTATAGTAGACCTTATTAAGGGTCAGACCCTATTAGGAGTCTTTTACAATCTTCCTTATTAGGGGAGAGGATTCACTATCCAAGAGATCACTACTCAAGTGGTGAAGCCTACAACCTTCTGATCTTAGATACACACTATATCTGTAGGATGAACTGTCACTATGACACTACTTTTTAGATTAATTCCTTTGATGCACTGATGCTTTGACCTCTAGAAAATATCTAATACATCTTCTATTGTCTTTTCACACTTCTTCTCTTCTTATTATAACTCTATCTCAACTTCCATACCGAATACAATGAGTGCACATTATATTTATACGCTCATACAAAATAAATAACTAGGTTGGCCCTTAGACCTATTACATACAACACTTCCAAATGAATTGACTTAAGTGTGCTTACAAATAAAAAAGTATATATGTGGGAAACCTAAATATAATAGGTGCATAGCCTTTACAATATTACATTATAACCACAAACCAAAATACTAATTGTCGGCTCCATGCTCTATTCTCTACTGGCACACACTAGTTGTGCAACATCAACTGACTGTAACTTTCTCATCCTTGCACATCTACTTATGCACTCATAGACTAAGCATGAGTATAGTCTAACAAGCTTAACTTCTAGGGTGCATACCTTAATTCTTTCATACACACTATGTTGATGCTCTGAGCTGCAGGAACTCTGTACATTGTCCAGTCTTCAACACTTAACTGAATTTAGATATTTTCATCACGTGCACTGACTCCAAACTTCTATATGACTTTGTTTCCATAATGACAACACTATATCTTGTCATATACGATAGTATAGACAAATTTCCAATAGTTGGTTGGTACAAGTGAACAATCTAAAGCTAATTTATTCTATCTTGATAATGATGAAGCTTCTTGTTTATTGGCTTGAACTAAAGATGTGTGGTTACAACATAAAAGGTTATGTCATGTGAATTTTAACAACATGGTTAAAATCAGTAAGAAAAGGAGATTTAGAGATTTATCGAGCTTATCTAAACCTAACCATGTAATGTGTAAACAATAACAAATGGGAAAAATATCAAAATCTAATTTTAAGATAAAGAACTTTTCATCTAATGCTATTTTTGATTTGGTGCATACTAACTTGTGTGGTCCTATGAGAACTCAGAGTTACTATGGAGATAGATATTTTTATCTTGTTTATTGATGAGTACTCTAGAATGATGACTATTATGTTCTTGAAAGAAAAATATGAATCTTTTAAGATTTTTAAAAGGTTTAAAGCTAATGTGGAAAAAGAAGGTGGAAAAGAGTTAAAATTATTGAGATCAGATAGAGGTGGTTAGTTTATTTTTTATGAGTTCACTAACTTTTGTAATGAGCATGAAATTAAGAGACATGTATCTCCACCAAGGATACCACAATAGAATGTGATTGCTGAAAGGATTAATATATCTATTGTTGATTGTACTAAAACACTAATGATTGAAAAAGATGTTTCACAAATATACTAGAGAGAATCTGTTAGTACTGATGTATACACATTGAATTGAGTTCAACTGAAGAAAGATTCAAACAAAACACCATATTCATTATGATATGGTTACACACTAAATGTAAGTTATTTCAAAATATTTAGAAGTAGATGCTACATTCTGAAAGATGATAGAAATGGAAAATTTGATTCAAAAGCTGATGAAGGAATATTCTTAGAATATTCTACTAAAATAAAATCTTAAAAATGTTTGAGTAACACTACTAACAAAATGATTGAAAGTGCAAATGTGAGAGTTGATGAATTTGCTGATAAAAATGATGAAGAAAGAAAAATGAATTGGAAGATTATGGTAGATTTACTTACATTGAGAAACCTAACACTCTACCTAAGAAACATCTTTGCATTACCAAGAAACAGGGAAATTATACCTAGCTTAAGCCTATATAGACCGAGAATCGAGAAACAGTTACCAAGGAATATCATGATCCTACACCAAGTGAAGAACACAATGAAGAACAAAGAATTGAACCAATACATGCAAAATATATGAGGAGACATCATCCAAAGAATAATATTATTGGAGATAAGAAAGATGGCATGATGACATCAAGTAAGTTGAAAAACAACACATGCTCATTTTGTGAATTTGAACCTAAAACTATTAGAGATGCACTTGAAAATATTGAATGGATTAAATCCATGAATGAAGAAATAGAGAAGATACTGAAAACAAAAACATGGACATTGGTACCGAGACTCAATGATAAGAATGTAATTGGAACTAAATTGATATTTAGAAACAAGTTGAATGAAAATGGAGAAGTCACTAGGAATAAAGCAAGACTTGTATGCAAAGGATATGCACAAGAAGAAGGTATTGATTATTGTGAGACTTTTGCACCAGTAGGTAGACTTGAAGGAGTTAGAATATTGCTTTCTTATGTTTCCTACAAAGGATTTAAAGTTTATCAAATGGATGTCAAATCTGCATTTATGAATGGAATACTTGAGGAAGAGGTATACATTGAACAACCTAAAAATTTTATTGATCCAAATTAGAAGAGCATGGTATGTAAGTTGCACAAAGCATTATATGGATTGAAACAATTACCAAGAGCATGGCATGAAAGACTGTATTCCTATCTTATCAGAATTGGATTTTTTAGAATAAGTGAGAACAATAATTTATACTTGAAAGGTGAAACTAATGATAAGATTCTTATTGCTGAATTTTTTTTTGATGATATCATATTTGGAGGGCATGATAATCTATGCAAATCATTTGCTGATGAAATGAGAAAATAATTCAAAATGTCAATATTTGGGGAGATTAAATTCTTTCTTGATTTGTGAATTTTACAAGAGAGAGAAGACATATACATCACTCAATCAAAGTACATGAAAGAAGTGTTGAAGACCTTTGCTATGGAAGATTCAAAACTAGTCAGTACACCTATGGTCACTAGATGAAAATTAACAAAGGATGATCAATCAATGGAGGTAAATTAGATATTATAATACAGATCAATGATTGGAAAGTTGATGTATGTTGTGAATAGTAGGAAAGATATTGCACCTACAGTTGGAATTGTAGCAATATTTTTTGCTAATCCTAAAGAATCACATATGACAGCTGTAAAAAGAATTTTGAGATACTTGAATAATATTGACAACTATGGTTTATGGTACAAGAAAGAGGGAAATTTTTGAACTGAAATTTTACACAGATGTGGATTGGGCTGGAAACATTAATGATAGAAAGAGCACTACTGGTGGAGCATTCTTTTTTTGAGAAAGACTAGTTACTTGGATATGTAAAAAATAAGGATGCATTTATCAGTCCACTACCAAAGAATAATATTTTGTTTTTGCTGCTAATTTTTTGAACATTGCATGGATAAAACAACTTTTGAAAGGTATGAATGAAGAGATCAATCACCAAGTGATCATATATTGTGATACCATAAGATCTATTAACATTTCTAAGAATCTAGTGATGCATGCAAAGACAAAGGATATATCTATAAAGTATCACTACTTGAGGGAACAAGTACAAGAAAAGAAAGTGAAATTGAAGTTTGTGAAATCAAAAGAAAAACTTGTAGATATATTTATTAAACCCTTACCTAAGGATATTTTTGAGTACTTAAAGACTAAACTAGGGGTCAATCCCCTATGTGTCAGTCACTAAGTTGATCAGGAGGTTCCATCAACCTATACTTTTTCAAGAATATCAAATGATGTTGATGTATATTGTCCACACTTTAGGTTTCCTAATTTTTTGAAAGATAGAAGAAAAACAAATTGATACGTCATATTGGTACATGAAAGGTACTTGATCTGAACCAAAAACAAGAGATAATATTTTGGCTATTGAAGAGCTACTTTTTTTTGGCATTACTGTCAAAGGGAGAGAAGAGACAATGAAATATTTATCTAAAGAGAAAGAGGAAAAGATACACATAGGAAAAAGATGAAATTTGCAGGGAGAGTTTGCATGAAGTATTAATGTTGTGTAGTGATTAAGCATATTAAATATACAAGGTACAGAGATCTTACCAAGTTACAACATTTTCTTACATAGTTGTAGAATAGATGTTTGCTATTCTATGGAATATTTCATATTGTGTTTCCATCAATACAAAAGGGAGAGATTTATAACCTACAACTAATTGAATATCTTTAAGGAAAGTTTGAAAATGGAATGGACAAGTGAGAGATATTGATTGATGATCACCAAGCTACTAAAGTATACGTAACACAATTAAATCAATTAATGTATTGTCATTGATGTCAACTAGTTTTGATTGGACTTGTCATGATGGTTACTAACATCTAAGGAAGGAAAATGGTAAAGGAATGAGATATCTACATGAAGATGAGATGGATAAGAAACTTATGGATATGGTATACATTGGGTAACTTATTAATGAGTCTATGGCATTATTTTGATGATTTTATTGTATTATATGATTCTATTATGTATTAAAGATAAAAAATGAACAAGTTTATGTGGTCTGTGTTGGTTGTTCCCTTTGATCTTCAAAACTTGTAGATTTATACTTTGATGGATAACTATAATGAAACTTTGACTCTATCACCACTCCAAAGTCTACAAGGAAGAGGGCCAATTAACAAGGATCAAGGAGATCCTCCTACACTTTGAGCCTCAATGCTTAGGCGGGTGTACCCTTGACTCACTTCTTCAAAGGAGTCCATAAATAATATATAACTATACCTTTTACTATTTGATTGAAAGGTTTATCATTTAATTGTGTGTGTGTGTGATTACTGATGATGGACTGATTCCAAGGAATGGATAAGTGCCTTATCCCAGGGTAGAGAGTCACTTAACAACTTATATCACCCTAAAACCTTAACTCAAACATATATAGACTCGGAGTAAGTGCTTTTCCTATTACTCCCCTCACTCACATATCAGGACATCAAATCCTTATCTTGCCATGAACTCACTGAACATACCTTAAAGACTTTAATCCTAACTTTGTTAGGAACTCAAAGATAACCCCAAATTACTCTTTGTTTACCATATGCTAACCCACTTTGTGCAATCAACATATATGAGCTCAAGAGAAAAATAAAAAGACATACACCAATATGAGATTGGAATCCAAAATATTCTCATTAAGACCTGCAGAATCAATACATTACTAAATGAAAAAATGCACAAAGGAAACAAACCCTAAATCCAGGCTCTCCTTGTTCAAATTTTCACTATCAACAATTTGGGACCAAAACCAAAATAATTGGAATCCTTGCAAACTCAAAAAGTTTGCAACTTATACCCCCCTAGTCATCTTGAAAATTTTCAACAAGCTACAAATGACTAGGGTTAGGGTTTCAACCACCCAACCTACTAGAAACAATCATGAATTTAATTTAGGGGTAGGAAACACACCCAATCCAAGAAAGAGGAATTCTTGAACTAATTCTTAATTATGAAAGTCTTCTCTGTAAGTACAAAGGATCACAAAACCAAGCTCAAAAGGACACCCTACAACATGCCTTGAGCCACAACTGCAATGTACATGCTCTACAAATAAGCACTAGACATCTTGGACCACATGGAAAACCAATTGCTTCTTACCAAATAGGGTCATTTCTACATTGAATTCCATAAAAATGGTACCCTCTGTCATTGGAAACTCTCAAAAATTCAAATTTGAATCTCAACAGTTATTTCTTTAGTGCCTATAGAGAAACGACGACCAAAATTTAAACCTTTACCAACTTTAAAATGCAGTCGTCTGATCAATCTCCCTTCACGAGCTTTATGACTTTCCTTAAAAGTGGTCCCAGTCAAACTTATCGAATTGGCGACAAAGAACATTCGCCAATTCATGAAACACTTCGCTCCTTCACTAAATAATTTAGCGACTTCCTGATTACCATTCGCCAAATCGCTAAAAAAACTAGTGAATCACCTTTTCTATCCATGAACATGCAAACACATTGAATTTTGTTGGCACCGCTAGATCTTTATCCACTCCACCAAACCTTAGACCCCACCTGGGCCTGCTCGATACCACAAGTCATCACGCCATTCACGATTCACGCCCAGTCACCTAACACAAGACCCACTACCCATCAACCCTTTTAAACACTGCAAGATCAGACGGTTGTCACATGATCGCAAGGGGAAATAATATTCCTTGTGGTCATGTGGCAACTGTAGGATTGAAAGGGCTCTGACCACCAGGCCCACATCTCTACCCTACATCCACTAGAACCCTGCCACCTCAACATCCTTTGATAGTGGGCCCACTGCAAACAAACCCGTTGGCATCCAATCAGACATTGGATGCATGATCACAAGGGGAAAGAATATTGATTGTGATCACACGCTGACCGTAGATCTTAAATCTCTGACATTGGGCCCTGCTAACATGAAATCCAACTCATCGCAGGCAACCAATAGAAAATTGACACATCAGTGCCACCGAGCAGACAGGTCCCACTGCATGCCCATACAAGAAAATCCAACAGCCTTCATACCACATCAATGACTCTTGTTAAAGCATGAAGATTAAAAGGCTTTCATCTTTTCCTCATGGTATGGTGAGGATCATTGATCCTACACACCTGTTAACAATCTGTTAGAGCCCCCTGAGATGGGCCCACTGGGACGTGTCAACCGATTGCATGGTCCCATGTCAAAAAATTTTGACATGCGATCATGCGACAACCAATCATTTGAAACCCTTTGAAGACCCGGGCCCACCATCCATCACACTTGCACAGTTAGGGAATGGCAACAAATAGGAAACTATGAGGTCGAAAACACACAGGGTTTTTGATAGAAAAGATCGAAAACACACAAGGTTTCTGATGCCAAAAGATAAGCACACAAAAGCAGGAAGGCACAAGGTCAAAAAGAATGAGGGTTTTCACACAGACTGAAAACATCATGGATTTTCAAAAACATTGTGGGTTTTTGACACTTACGCAAATTTTGAAATTATTTCCCTGCAGACCTTAGAACTTGAATAACTTTCTGGATTTTGTAATTTAGCATGTGCAATTTGGACTAGAGCTTGGTGACAACATGAAGCACACAGGGAAAATCACTTTTACAAAAACATTTGTAGGGAAGAGGTCATTTTCATAGGATTTTTGCTATGATAGAAAAATGGCCTAACAGTGGCTCTAGTTGGGGGTGCATGGCTCTTGCAGGCATAGCAAGGACCTAGAATCACTGGTTAAATTAGACCATCCCACTGGATAAAATTGCAGATAGCAAGGAACAAGCATGAAAAGACAAGCAACCGGACCAAAAACTAAAAGACTAGGGCAAAACAGGGCAGGGGCAAGCAACCTATATACAGAGATCTACAAAATGTACAACCCTAACTACTGTTCATGGAAAATAGAGTACTTTAAATGAAGTACTACTTCAAGAATTGTCCATGAACTGGCAACTCTTGAATATCACCATTAAAATCATTGATGATGTAAGAATCTTGGCCCCATTTCTCATGAATTAGATATGGCCCTAACCGGATGTGATCAAATTTACCATGATTCCCCTTATCCTCCAATCTGGCATTCCAAACTAACATCAAATCACCAGGTTCAAACTTCCTGTCAATAGTCATTTTATCATATAAATTCTTAACATGCAACTGCAATTTGGCATTCCTTGCAACTAATTCTCTTCTAGTTTCATCCAACCTAATGAGGTCCTCAATTCTCAACTGCATTTCATCATCAATGTCATCATCATTTAACTGCAAAAACTTATACATCTCCAATAAGTTATTCTGAGGCATTCTAGCATGAATTCTGTATACTAAGTCAAATGGTGCACAACCAATTGCCCTCTTCACAATTACCCTATCAGCCCATAAAGCTAATGGCAGCTTTGAATTCCATGCCCTCTTATTTTTCTCAAGGATTCTCTTCAAGATCTTAATCAGACTCTTATTAGTAGATTTTGCCTGACCATTTCCTTGTGGATTATAAGGTGAGGAATTAGAAATCTGAATTTCCAAACCTTTGCAAAAGTCCTTATATTCGGTAGACCTAAAGCACATAGCATTATCACTCACTATCCTCTCAGGGCACCCAAACCTTGTAATAATATTATTCATCAGAAAGTCAATTACCACCCTGCTAGTTGCATTCCTTGTAGGTATAGCTTCTACCCACTTTGTAAAGTAATCAGTGGCAACTAAGATCCATGAATGTCCTCCACTTGACTTGTTTGGTATCTCCCCTATGAAATCAATTCCCCATTGTTGGAAAGGAGCCTAAACTTCTACTGGCTTTAATGGTACATTACCTAAAAACTTAAGCTTACCAGAGAACCTTTGACAAGCATCACATCTCCTTACCAACTGTTCTGCATCCTTGAAGATTGTGGGCCACCAAAATCCTACTCTCAAGATCTTATGAGTATTTTTTTTACCCATATAATGTCCACCACAAACTCCCTCATGCATCTCCTTCAACAATACATTAGCTTGATTCTCATCTACACATTTCAACAATATGCAATCCAAATTTTTTCTATACAACTTACATTTCACAATTACATACTTGATGGCCTGTAACTTCAATGTCCTCTTTTGATTATCATTCATACTATCTGGACACCTCATGTTTCTCAAATAGTAAATAATATCTTGATACCAAATACAATCATCCATATCACATGTATAACCAATTTTAGAATGATTTACCTAGTTTGCATCTAGATTGGATTGAGCCATCAGTTTTTCCAATCCTTGACCTCTAACCAACTTAGTGATCTAGATCTCAACATTGAATTCTTGGATCCTATTGATCCATCTACACCTTCTTCTAGACACCTCTTGCTGTGAGAAAATATCCTTCACTGCCGCACTTGGCACAAAAGCAATCACAACTGCTCCCATCAAGTATCACCTAAAAGCCTTGATTGCTTTCACAAGTGCATAAGCCTATTTCTCATTTATGTCATACTTTAATTCTACAACCTACAAAGATTTACTGAAAAATGCAATAGGCTGCTCAAAACCATCCTTATTCTTTTGTAACAAAACTACAGCAATAGTATGAAAAGATGAAAAGAAAAAGATATGCATTGGGACATTATAATCAGGTGCCATAAACAATGGTGCATCTTTGATAGCCTGCTTGATATTCTTGAAGGCCTCATCAGGCTCACCCTCCCAACTGATTACAGATCCCTTCTTCAACATCTTGGAAATAGGTCTAGTAACCTCTGCAAAGTTTTTCACAAACCTCCTTAGAAAATTGACCTAACCAAAGAAGGACTGAATCCCTTTAACATTCTTTGGTCTTTGAATTTTATCAATGGCTACTACCCTCTTAGGGTCAATTCCCACTCCTTGCTTCCCAACTAAGTGGCCAAGAAACTTACCTTTTATGACATCAAAAGCACATTTCCTTGGGTTCAAAGAAATGCCAAATTCCAAGGCCCTCACAAATATTTTTTCTAAATGAGCACAATGGTCATCTTCCCTCTTGGAATAGGCATTTAAATCATCCCGATACACAACAAGGAAAGCATTGATAAAATCTGAAAAGGCAACATCCATTGCCCTCTGAAAAGTAGCACCAGCATTTGTGAGACCAAAAGACATTCTCACATAGACATATGTTCCCCAAGGTGTTGTAAAGGCTATCTTGAATTGTTTTGATTCCTTGACAATGACTTGATTGTATCCAAAGAAACCATCCATCATTGACATCAATTTTGATCTGGTTACTCTCTGCAACATAGCCTCCATATTAGGAAAACAATAATTATCTTTCAATGAGCTGATGTTCAAATTCATGAGGTCCACACAAAGCCTGATGTCACCATTCTTTTTTCTTATAGGAGCAAGGTTTGACACCCAAGAAGAATGCCTTATAGGCTTGATAATGTCAGCATCTCTCATCTTCATTAATTCTTCTTGCATCTTGGGTGCCAAAGTAGGATTAATAGGCCTTTGTTTTTGTTAGAAAGGTTTAGCATCTTCTTTCAATGGAATAACATGCTGAAATAAATCCTCTCTATAAACATTTAGGTCATCATATGACCATGCAAAAACATGCCTGAATTTCCTCAATAATTCAATCAAAGGTCTCACCTTTTGAGATATATCTCTACCAATGTATACTTTCTTAGGTGCCTCATGTGATCCAAGATTTATCTCCTCAAGATCAGCATGATCTTCTCCTTTGATATTCTTTTGAACTCTATCTTGGTTGTCAAAGATAGTCTCCAAAACAACAAGCCCCTTGGGCACCTTGTTAGTTCTAAGCTGAATGACCTCATTGCCTAAGAAAACCTCCCTTTCTCCTACTGACTCAACCAAGGCTGAACAATCAAATTCCTGACCATGATACTGATCCTTGCAATCCATAAACTTCAAAATATCATTATCATCATCAAAAACTTGCCAATACTCAACATTATCTGGTATACTAGGCCTAGCCTAAATTTCAACTTTAGAGATACCAGAGAATGTGACATCATTGGGATTGATTGCAATATTGGATAACAAGTCAACCACCTTGTTGTTACTCCTATCCTTCCACTCAATATTTAAGGCATCAAAATGTTCAATCAAATCCCAAACTGCATTCCTATATTGTTTCAACCTTCTATTCTTGGAAGCATACACTGACCTGACTTGGGACACCACCAACTCAGAATCACCAATAACATTTAGACATTTAATACCATGCTTTTGTGCCAACTTCAATCCTAACAACAAGGGCTCATATTTTGCTATATTGTTGGTACAAAATAAATTCAATGTGAAAGAGAACTTTTAGGTGTTTCCATCAGGAGAAATAAGTAAAATACCTACTCCTGCACCATCTTTGCAATTTGCACCATCAAAGTACATTACCCACAAATTACTCTTCACAAAATCAACACCTACTTCAATAGAGATAGGTGACAAAATATGTTCATTTTCAAATATAAGGATCTTTGCCCTAAAAGCATTAACATCAGTATCCACAAAACATGTAGTCTCATTATCTATGTTTCTCTCAATCATGTGGCATACTCTTGGCTCTCGTTCAATCTTGACAAATTGATCATCAATCTTGAAATTTGCATAGGACAAATCACACTGTAAACTTCCACCCATGGCAACACTCCACCTTCTAGACAGCAACATCCCATAATGAGGAGGGATATCCACCACTAAAACACTCATTGTTAGCTCTTTCTCTGGATATGCTGCCAACCTATATGGCATTGCATTGATAGTCCCAATAACTAGTACCTCCCTCTGATCCATTGCACAACACCTGCCCTACATTGTATCAACTTTAAGGCCCAAACTCTCCATGATTTTGAAAGGCATGATAATATTAGAGGCACCACTATCAATCATACAATTTCTTAACTTCATCCCATTCACAAGAACACTTAAGAAGAATGGGTCAATATTTTCAAGGCTGGCATTGATAGAACTGTCCAAATATATTGGAGGAATTTGAGACACAATTACCTGAGTAGCAACATCCTTCAAAGCTTTATCCTGAGATCCATTGCATGAAGTATCATTTTTGTGAGTATTACCAACCCATGCAATAGCTTTATCTTTATGTTCAGGGATCCTCAACAATTCTGACAATGGAACCTTAACTGTAATTTGTGATAATACAGATAACATGTCAATAGGGGTAGAAGTAGGAATCTCAATCTACACTATCTTAATGTCCTTTTTCTTGTCTGACACATTAGGTGTACTGACCACCCTCACTTTTTCAATCCTAGCCATTGTGTTAACTAGCTTCTCAATCTCACTAGAGACCTTTTCAATTCCAACTCCCTTAGGCTCACAATGCTTACCTTTTACATTCTTGAATTTCACCATGTGATCAACCTTTGATTTGTTCTCATTAGGTTCTCTAGAGTTGGTACTCTTTATAAACATTCCTATAGCTTTCTCATTTGTATTCCTTGCCACCATGCCTCTAGTTTGCACCTGGGCAATCATTTCTGTAGTAATCCTATCCATCTCTTCTCTAGAAGGTCTTCTCAAATTTACTGGCTTGGGAGAAGAATTCATGTTACATGTTTTCTGATCAATGCATTCACCATCAGAAAAAACCTCTTGATGAAAAAGGGCTTGATTATGTCTCTTCACATTTACATCTACCTCTTCATCAAAATCAGAATCATCTTCATATCCTAGATATGAAGAAACCATGTTACATCTAACATCATCTTGTTCTTCTTCTTGTTCTATCTCCTCATTGCCACAATCTTGATTTGTAGCCATAGATTGTGCAACCACACAATGCTCTGCAGAATGAGGGGACTGGCATGCAACACACCAAGATATGTTCTCCATGACATTTATTGAAGCCTTATGTAGAGGGTCAGGGACACCTCTGTCATTGTTTCCTCTTGTAGCAGGGATAATAGGCTTGCCATCCTTCCATTGGGTGTTGTAGGGGTAGTTCTGTAGTCTATTCTGTTTATTGAAATTGTTGTTGAATTGAGGTCTTTCATTTGTAGGAGCACTGATGTTCCTGTTTGTCGGTGCCTTCAAATCCTTCAATGCATTAAGCACCTTATCCAATTTATCTTCTTCTTTCCTCCTAGATCCAACATTCTTATCATTTTATTTCTTATATTTCTTGTCCCCAAACAACTTTGGGTCATCTCTCTTTCCGCCTAATTTTCTTGATATTTTCATATTGTTCTCAATATTGACAGCAATCCTAAAAGCATCCCTAAGAGTTCTTGGTTCTTTATCCCTCAATAAATATCCCATCTTCCCATCAAATGCATTGAAGCATGTAGTTAGACAAACATTATCATCTAACTACATAACTTGGAACAACTTATGCATACCCTTCTGAAATCTCATGTTGAATTCAGCTGCAGACTCATTCTAATTTTTCCTTATGGTGTTGAATTCATTCAACATGAAACTAGTATTAGGCCTATCACCATACTTCTCTTTGAAACATTTCTCAAAAGAGTCTCAAGTATCAATACATCTATCAGGAAGCCTCTTAAACCAATCTCTAGCATCCTCCATTAGAGATTGAACAAATAGTTTCATGACTATATCCTCATGATCTACCTCATAATCATTAAGCATATCAACAAATAACCTAAGATGCTCTTCACAACTAATAGCATTATTACCAGCAAACTTATGTACCTTATCTCTAATGTCATTTGAAAAAGAATTTGGATAGCTAGGAATTCCATCAAAACTTATTTGCCTATAGCCTTCTAGTTGCATAGGTCTTCTTTGAAAGCTTGAACTAGTGTTAACCCTAGGATCAACATTAGCATCTATATTTATTTATGCATTTGACTACTGCCTAGGATTTGCACCTATCCTAGCAGATGAAGAAGGAAATGAACTAGTAGCATTACTAAGTGGAATAGTAGTAGTCATAGATGACATACCTAGTTCAGTAGCAGATGGGCCAAGAGCATTAGCTGAAGAAGCCCTCAAAAATTGGATCTTCCTTTTCTTTTCTGCAATGGAAGCCTCAACCTCAGCTCTCTCTAGTTCTCTTGAAAGGTCCTCGTCTTCTTTTCTCCTTCTCTCCATTTCAGTGTCCTTATTTGAATCAGGTGGTGGGATCCCTGGTATTTTCACTAATTTTCTTGCTTGGTCACCCACCATCTTCTTCTTTCCTTTCTCATTAATGATAACAGTAGTTTTAGTGATCCTATGCCCATCTTTATCTTTAGGCAAAGGGACATAACTTTTCACTTGTCTAACCACATTGCCCTCCCTATCAAATTCATGATCCTGAAGCAAGCACTCTTGCTCACTCCTCAAGGCATCAAGATCACCAAAAACATCATGTTGTAGAGTTCTAGGAGAAGAAGCAAGCATTTTGTTTCTCTCCTTCATTTCATTTATTTTTCTAAGAAGAGACTGCCTCTCTATCAAAGCATTCACCTTTTCAGCCTCTCTCTCCTCCTGTAATCTTTTATGTATGGCATCCTACTTTTCCAACTGCAACCTTAGTGCATTCAAGTCATCAGGATCCACCATAATGTCATCAAAACCATATAACACATTCATATCAGGAAGATTTTGATATGGGAAGTGAACTTGCCTATGTCTCATGGGTTCTCTTCTAAAATGATCTTCATCAAGATCCAGGTCAACCTCTAAACCCATATCTCTATTTTGTTCATTCTGACCTATAGGCAATGGACCTTTGTCCTGAAATGTAGCCTCAGGGGTATCATAGAATCTCTCTTCAGAGTGACCACCATCTGATCTAGAAACTTTGTCTTGTGAACCATCCTCACTTGAGGATACATGTGGTACTCTGGCTCTAGCATTTCTTTATTCTTTCATGGGAGCACTAGTAGACTCACCATTACTTCTAATCCAGCTCTTCTTTTCTTGTCTAGGTAGCTGCTCCAAAGTGACCTCTAGATTCTTTCTAACAAAAGACCTAGTATTTCTTCTCTTATCCATGATTTACCAATATGCAGCACTAGTTCTAACCTTTGAGTCGCCACCCACCTAAATGGGAAATCTTTGAAACACAACAAGAAAACAAGAACACACTTACAACCTTCCTCTCTAGATTCTCACCAGCAGAATCATTGTCTTTTTAATGGCTTGGATGGGTAGGTCTATCTGGTCAATAAGATTTTGAATACTTCAATATGATTGCAACCATAGACCTAACATATGCATATCTTCATAATCATTCTCCCTAGCGAAGTCACCATTTTCTTAGTTGTTCCCTTTGATCTTCAAAACTTGTAGATTTATACTTTGATGGATGACTATAATGAAACTTTGACTCTATCACCACTCCAAAGTATACAAGGAAGAGGTCCAATTAACAAGGATCAAGGAGATCCTCCTACACTTTGAGCCTCAATGCTCAAGTGGGTGTACCCTTGACTCACTTCTTCAAAGGAGTCTCTAAACAATATATAACTATACTCTTTACTATCTGATTGAAAGGTATATCATTTAATTGTGTGTGTGTGATTGCTAATGATGGACTACTTCCAGAGAATGGATCAGTGCCTTATCCCAAGGTAGAGAGTCACTTAACAACCTATATCACCCTAAAACCTTAACTCAAACATATATAGACTTGGAGTAAGTGCTTTGCCTATTACTCCCCTCACTCACATATCAAGACATCAAATCCTTATCTTGCCATGAACTCACTAAACTTACCTTAAAGACTTTAATACTAACTTTTTTAGGAACTCAAAGATAACCCCAAAATACTCTTTTTTTACCATATGCTAACCCACTTTGTGCAATCAACATATATGAGCTCAAGCGCAGAACAAAAAGACATACACCAATATGAGATTGGAATCCAAAATATTCTCACTAAGACTTGTAGATTCAATACATTACCAAATGACAAAATGGACAAAGGAAAAAAACCCTAAATCTAGGCTCTCCTTGTTCAAATTTTCACTATCAACAATCTGGGATGAAAACCAAAAGAATTGGAACTCCTGCAAACTCAAAAAGTCTGCAACTTATACCCCCTAGTCATCTTGGAAATTTACAACAAGCTAGGGATGACTAGGGTTAGGGTTTCAACCACCCAACCTACTAGAAACAATCATGAATTTAATTCAAGGGCCGAAAACACATCCAATCCAGGAAAGAGGAAATCCTGAACTGATCCTTAATTATGAAAGTCTTCTCTACAAGTACAAAGGATCACAAAAATAGGCTCAAAAGGACACCTTGCAACATGCCTTGAGCCACAACTGCAATGTACATGCTCTACAAATAAGCACTAGACATCCAGGACCACATGGAAAACCAATCGCTTCTTACCAAATAGGGTTATTTCTGCATTGAATTCCATAAAACCGGTACCCTCTGTCATTTGAAACTCTCAAAAATTAAAATTTGAATCTCAATGGTTATTTCTTTGGCACCTGCAGAGAAACGACGACCAAAATTTAAACCTTTACCAACTTTAAAACGCAGCCGTCTGATCAATCTCCCTTTGTGGGCTTTATGACTTTCCTTAAAAGTGGTCCCATTCAAACTTAGCAAATTGGCAACAAAGAACCTTCGCCAATTCGTGAAACACTTCATTCCTTCGCTAAATAATTTAGCGACTTCCTGACTACCGTTCACCAAATCACCAAACAAACTAGTGAATCACCTTTTCTATGCGTGAATGTGCGAACACATTAAATTTTGTTGGCACTGCCAGATCTTTATCCACTCTGCCAAACCTCAGACCCCACCTGGGTCCACTCGATACCACATGTCATGATGCCATTCATGATTCAGGCCCAATCACCTGACACAAGACCCACTGCCCGTTGTGTGCTAAAATATTGTCACACTTTTATGAATCCTTACATGCAAGAAAACTCAAGAATCAGCCCTCACAAATTGATCCATAGCTCTCTATTTATGGAGTTGTAAGATTTATAAAATTGCTCTTAGCTAGATCTATAAACTCATGACCTTGCTAGTCAACCACACAATGAGAGATTTCAAATGAATGCAATGCTATGCAAATCTATATGAGAATGCAAATTAATCTTATGAGAATGAAGATGCAATTAAACTATGAAAATGGAAATAAAAAAGTTACAAACCCTCTAATTAAAATATGTGAGATTAATCTAAAACATGAAAGAAAATGATACCATGATAATGCAAGTATGATGCAAGCTAGGATGTGATGTAGATGCAAGATGAATGCCAATGATGCTCCAAATCTTTAAAACTTGATGCAAGAATATCTCCAAAAACTTCAATGACTTAGAAAACCTGTAGCATAATAATTCAAGTATGTATGGTGTGTGCAAATGAGGAAGAGAGCTCTTCTTTTATAGGAAGTGAAAAATAATGGACCATGGAGATTAAGAGGCAAAAGACTTAATCAACGATGGAGAAAAAAATAAGCTTGATCTTTGTGCACAAATATCTTCCAATAAGAAAATTAGAAGTATTTACTTTATGTTGAGCATTTACTTTATGTCCATGTGAGACAAAAAGTACTTTTCTTTTATTTTTTATTTTATTTTTCTTTATAAATAAGAATTAAATGCTTTATTTGTGCAACATAGGATAAGAAGAAAAGTGAAATTTTTTTATTTAAATAAAAGGGGAGAAAATTTCTTTTAATTAAATAAAAGCTTAGGATAAAGTGATTTTATTATTTAATTAAAAGAGATTTTTAATTAATTAAAAGAGAGCATGTTCTCTTAATTAAATAAGATTTTTATTTTTTCTTTTGTTTTAAATTAAATAAGGCTCAAACCTTAGGAAATATTGAATTGATTATGATTTGATCAAGGAAATTGATATATTTGAAAAATGTTGATATTTGAAAATATTGATTCAGGGATTTGATAAATTGCAGAAATAGGGGCCCAAAGTCTAGGCGACCATTTTAGGGTGCATACATTTGCCCCTCTTTGACTAATGTGTGATCGATCTGGGAACACATGCAGTCAAAGAAGAATTAAAATGTGAGATCGATCTAGGATCACAAAACAACTTAGATGTGAGGTCGATGCGGGATTGTGTGCTAAAATGTTGTCACACTTCTATGAATCTTTACATGTAAGAAAACTCAAGAATGAGCCCTCACAAATCGATCCATAGCTCTTTATGCATGGAGTTGCAAGATTTGTAAAATTGCTCTCAGCTAGAGCTATAAACTCATGACCTTGCTAGTCAACCACACAATAAGAGATTCTAAATGAATGCAATGCTATGCAAATATATATGAGAATGCAAATTAATCTTATGAGAATGAAGATGCAATTAAGCTATCAAAATAGAAATGAAAGAGTTACAAACCCTCTAATTAAACTATGTGAGATTAATCTAAAACATGAAAGGAAATGATACCATGATGATGCAACTATGATGCAAGCTAAGATGTGATGTAGATGCAATATGAATGGCAATGATGCTCCAAATCTTCAAAACTTGATGCAAGAATATCTCCAAAAACTTCAATGACTTAGAAAATCTGTAGTATAATAATTCAAGTATGTATGGTGTGTGCAAATGAGGAAGAGAGCTCTTCTTTTATAGGAAGTGAAAAATAATGGACCATGGAGATTAAGAGGAAAAAGACTTAATCAATGGTGGAGAAAAAAAGAAGCTTGATCCTTGTGCACAAATATCCTCTAATAGAAAAATAAGAGTTGACTTTATGTCCATATGAGACAAAAAGTGCTTTTTCGCTTTTTATAAAATAAGAATAAATGTTTTATTTGTGCAACTTAGGATAAGAGGAAAAGTGAAGATTTTTTATTTAAATAAAAGGGGAGGAAATTTCTTTTAATTAAATAAAGGCTTAGGATAAAGTGATTTTATTATTTAATTAAAAGACATTTTTAATTAATTAAAAGAGAGCATGTTCTCTTAATTAAATAAGATTTTTATTTTTTATTTCTTCTCTTTTAAATTAAATAAGGCTCAAACCTTAGGAAATATTGTATTGATTATGATTTGATCAAGGAAATTGATATAATTGATATTGTTGATTTTTGAAAATATTGATTCAGGAATTTGATAAATTGCAGAAATAGGGGCCCAAAGTCTAGGCGACCATTTTAGGGTGCATACATTTGCCCCTCTTTGACTAATGTGTGATCATTCTGGGAACACATGCAGTTAAAGAAGAATTGAAATGTGAGATCAATTTGGGATCACAAAACAACTCAGATGTGTGTTCGACAGATGGGAACACATTGGGACAAGCATAAACAATAGCTGAAAGACAAGACCAACACCATCACTGCTAGGTGCAAATCAAGCCTTAGACAAAACTATCACCATCTCTGCTAGGCAATAATCAAGTCTAGAAAATAAGAGATAAAAATTGAAAGACAAAATCACCACCATCGCTGCTAGGTGATAATCAAGTCTCAAAATAAGAATCTCAAGCTGAGCTGAATGATAAAGCTGAATCAAAGATTAAAGCTGATAGGCACTGCCCCCTTAGAATCGAAATTGAAATCAGATAGAGGAGAACAACAAATTGATAAATTTGATCAAGTCATAATAAATCATAATCGAAGGATAAAGCATGATAGGATAACCATCAAACAGTGAAGATATGCCCCAGGTTGACTAGGTTTGACTGGGAAAGATATAGGATAAAGATTAAGTCAAAAAGACTCGAAGTTTGAAAGATATGGAAAGGAAAAAATTTCATCAAAGATCGAAGAATTATGCCTCAAATAGTCAGTCAACATGACTTGGATTTTGATTTCGAGTCTGAAATGGATAGAAAATGATGTGATATGAAAGACCAGAAATGAAAGATATGATCAAGAAAAATCAAAAAATGAGCACAGTTGACCAACTAGTCCGTAGATGATAAAAAGGAGAGCTCTCTCCATATGCAAGATGTAAAAACTAAACTATGATGAACCTAAGAATGCAAGCTACTATGAAAGTGGTTGACTTGCAAGGTCACAATGCCTATAGACATCTAATTATCATCATCGAGCATTATTGGTAGCGTCGTAAGATCATACAATGCACACTATCATAACTATCTGGATATGAATATGATTTATATCAGATAAAAATGTGGGAATCTCACTTAGGCATCAAAGACATGGAGGTCAAGATGACTAATGCAGTGAGATTACCTAAATTTTTATATGGCAAGATTATGCTTGTATCAAGACACATGAAAGTCAGGATAACTAGAAGCATGCACTCGCAAAACAGTCAAGGATAATACTTTGTTAATCCATAGTGTCAAGTAAGACCAGCATAAATGCTCATGATAGTTAGGATCAACAAAATATACCCACAAGTAGATAAAGAAATAAAACATGTTCTCATACCCTCAGTCTTCTAGCTATGCATCATCGAAAACTTCTTAGGGAGAGACCACTCATCAAAGAAATTCTCATAGACACTACACAAAGAAAAGTAAAGTCACCATATCTCAAGCGAATTGATTATTTAAGTGTGTGTGTGTTGGTCATAGAGTCAGACTCTGGTTATCACATCTGCAAATGAGAAATATCACATCAAACTTAGACTATTGGGTAAGACATCTGATAAGTGTTAAGAAACACTTGATGCAAGGGTAGTGTTGAAAAACACTATCTGGGGTGGTGTTGAAAAACACCTATTGTGAAATGCCTCAAGAGACAAACGCACCTAAAGGACCTATGCAAACAGGTATGCCCCCTAGACAAAAATAAAGACCAATTCCAGACCAAGGCAAATAAGGTCAAGGCATGATGGAAAGTGGCTAAGTGTCGAGGATGCATGCTAACAAATAGGGGTGCAAAGGCCTCAAGTAGTGCCTATTGCCAGGTTTTCACCACTTGGATTTTATTGCAATTTTTTCTTTTTTCATTTTTTTGTATTTTTGCTACCAAGGCGCCTATTGCTAAGTTTTCACCAAGGCACTTTTTCTATTTTTTTTTTAACTTTTGATTTTTTTAAATATTTTTTCAAGACTTTTTATGCTTTTTAAAATTTTTTCAGCATCATATATCAATTTTTTTGGCATTTTTTCAAGATCATAAAATATGTACAAAAGATGCCCCCAGACAGAATGGGCATTAAACTCATGAACAAGATCACATCATGTAGTCCCAATATCTAGAAATGTGGAGGACAAGATGGATGAGCTAGCTTGTGAATGAGATAGAGGAAAGGAGAATGAAGGCAAATGGAGGGAAGAAATCCCAAAGTCAAACTCCTCAAGAGTACTTAAGCTAGGGAAAAATTGTCATGCAAAGCACATTTGGATAAGCAATGAAAGGATAGCATAGGATAAGCTTCAAAAGTGCACTGCAAAAGAAGGAAGGGATGCAGTCCAAAGGAGTAGACATGTCAAGAGGCTTCATAGCATCGTGTTTACTTTTTTTTATTCGATCAAGACCAAGGGGGAAAATGATAGCGAAAGGATAGAATGAATGGAGGAAAATGAATATGAAGGCTAAAAAGGAATGGAATGAAAGCAAGACCATCATAAGATAGCTCACAAGATAGCCAAATGTTTGTGTATAGATCAACATTGTCAAGATCAAAGAGAGAAGACAAAATGGATGAAATATGTAGAAGAACTACACATGATGTCTGATTGTCAGGTTTTCATAACAGTACTTATCCAAGGCACCAAAAGGGAGTGGTTTTCACCATAGGATGAATTTATTTCTCTTTACTTTTTCTACCAAGGTGCTTGTTTCCAGGTTTTCACCATGACACATTTTCAATTTTTTTCATTTTTTTCTTTCTTTTTGAATTTTTCTATTTTTTTGAATTTTATCTTTTTTGGAAGAAAGCAAACTTTTTAGATAATGCTCCTTGAAAGGATAAACCATGATATGCCAAGGATTCAAAATGATATGCTCAAAAATGCTGATAGGGAAAGGAAGATGGAAGAGAAAAATGGAGGATAAGGTTTTATGCAAAGTGAGTGAGGCTGGAAGATAGGAGGAATAGGCAAACGAGGGAAAAGAATAGAAGGTAGAATGATAATAAATGAAAGGATTGTACTGAAAGGGTAGATGGAAAGGAAGGAAAGATCAACATCAACACACACCTTGAAGGGTGGCGAGAGGATGGAGGAAACTTGAATGAAGGAATACAAGAAGGAATATGGTGAATGGATAGCAGAGGTTGTGGTTTAGGCACATGGAATTGAAGAATATTTTTGGAAGGAGATTAAGTGGAAGCCTTTGGAAGCTTGGTTCAACATCATACTCTTTCAAGAGATATTTTTAATCCATATAGCCTTAGGCTTTTTATTTCCTTTTGATGATTTAGAGAGAATATCTTGAATGATAGATTTTGGAACCCATACTTGTCTTGTAGTTTTCTTCTTAGATATCTCTTTTGACTTTATGCCTCCATGTCGATTAGAGTAGACATGGTGATCTTTTTTTGATGGATTCTTATATTGCTTCTTTTTTTTGTATTGAACATTCAAGTTATTTCCAAAAGACTTGGGACTTGTGGAAGAAGAAGGAAAATACAACTGGTTTAGATGGGTGGGTGGATGAAAAGGATTCAAGGGTATGCATCTATGTTGATCTTGAGGAAAGATAGGAGATGGAAGGACATAAAGACCCAAGATGGATGATGAATTAGGAGAGTTAGGAGGGGAAAGTGAAGGGACATAAGGACCCAAGATGGAAGGAAGACATGAAGCCCTTAGTATTGGTGGAGGAGGTCCAAGGATGGACGTGGAAAATGTAAAAGGATAATCATTAAGTTCATCAGCATCTATATGACAACCAAGGACATCAGCATCTTTAGAGTGAGCATTAAGATTTTCAATAGTATCATGAACATCTTGAATAGGAGTAACTTCGTTGATAGGATCATTCAAAGCTTGTGAAGATTTAGGAAGAGTAGAAAGTGGAAGTGAGCATGGAGTGGTAGAACAAGAAGATGGAAGACTTTGATCTTGACAAGGATCTTTGGATAGCATAAGCGCATTATTTTTTTCTTTATTTTCAATATGCTTAACATCGGAAGTAACAACACCATTTTTAATAACCTTAATGAAAATATCATCTTTGGAAAGCGCAAGTGTGGTAAGGTTATTTTGATTATCAAGAAGCTCAATAGTGTAAGTAGTAGCTTGATCTTGCTTAGGAGATGGTTTAAGATATGGTGGAATGAATGAGGAAGGGCATAAAGGATCAAAAGAACCATGAAATGAATGAGAGACATCATGAACAAGATTGGATGACATAGAGGGTTCATGATCTTTATATTTATTTATATATTTTTTTTATATCATTTTTAGGGTCCTCTTGACATGGAGCCACTTTTAAGGACAAGGAAGCATGTTGGAATTGTATGGAAGAATTTGAAAGAGATAGTGAAAAATTAGCTGAAGTAGGTAGTATAGCAAATGAAGGCTTAAGATCTTTTAGTTTAGCATCATTAGAAGTATTTGTAGCAAAGTGAAGGTTAGCTTGAGTTTCTTTAAGAGGTAGCCCTTGAGGATAACTATAGGGAACTGCATGGAAAGCCTTAGGATCTTTGTTGGATGAAGGATTTGTGATAGATTTGGAAGACTCAGAAGCTTTAGGAAATGTATGGGCATTGGAGGAAGTAGAAGATGGAAGGGAACCATCACAAGACAAAGGTTCAACATTAATATGATCTTGCTTGAGAGTGCAACCTTTATTTTCAGCATGAGAACTTTTAGAGGAGAGATTCTTTTGACGTTTGAAATCAGAGTGGTAGATTTTCTCTTCCTCAGTAGGAATATTGTATTGTTCACAAAAATCATCAAAGAATTTTTTAAATTTAGAGTCATATGGATCACCATCACAGTCTACCCAATACGAATCCCCCTTAGAAATCACAAGTGTACCACAAGGATGATGCTTAAGAATAGAAGTTTCATGGGCATCACTACATTGTCCATCATCATAGTCATCATAGGTGGGTGTGTCACTCTTTGTGGAAGAGCCATCATAAGGACTATCACGTTTCTCTTTATGGTATGTCTTCTGAAGAGAAGTAAGACTCTTTGAAGAAGTAGAAGAAGAATGAGATTGTGAAGAAGAGGAAGGTGAAGACCTAGTGGAAGAAGAATACTTGGATGATGAGGAATTTGAATGATGTTTAGAAGATTCATGATAAGATTTGGAAGATGAAGAATATGAATAGTGTTTAGAAGAATCATGATAAGACTTAGAAGATAAAGAATGAGAATGATGTCTGGAAGAGTCATGATAAGACTTGGAAGGTGAAGAAGAATGAGAAGATTTAGATGATGAAGAATGTTTGGAAGAAGAAGATCGTGATATGATCATGTTTATGATTCTAGCAAAGGCATCTAATTTAATCATCTTTTCTTTTATTTTTTCTATAAATTTATCACTCATGAGAATTTTAGAAGAACAACACTTTTCAAATATGTCAATGAACTCAAGATCATCTATTCTTAATAAAGGTTCCAAAGCTAGATAGTCAAGATTCATGGTTCCAAAAGAGGAGAAATCAAGCATAGAAGAAATGAATAGATGAATAGAAAAAGGTAGACTAGATAGTAAGAAGAAAAGAATCAAGAAGAAGAAGAAGAATTTTCCATGGGAATAGAAGACTTCAGAAGAACATGGGAAATGGAGAAGAAAGAAGAAGACTAAGAGTCATCTTGTGCAATTGATACCATAACATTCATTGAGATGTTGAGCAACATGACACCACTTAGGATCTCACCTAGACTGACTAAGGAAGACCAAGCTTCTAAGGAGAACTCACTACAACAGGATGGAACTCAGTTTCAATATTCCAAATAGATCTTTAAAAAGATTTCACAATGATGATCAAGCACATAAAACAGCAACCAGGAAATTCAAGCAAATAGTCTTGAAGCAATGAGCAAGGGACAAAGCAACCTTGCACATGAATAGAAATAGTGACTTAGTATGCTACTCCTTAAAGATTCTACTTGTGTATGTTCTTGAAAATATTTTAGCAAGCACATAGAACACAATAACACCTTAACAAGCTATCTACAAGTATATACGTGGCTTTCTAAAAGGAGTCCTCGATATACGCAAGGTACGTAAGGCCCAAATTTGTAGATGAGAAGAATCCAAAATCACACATCCGGGGGGAGACAGTAACCCAAATCTTCTCCTTCACTTCTCAAAGGTATAAAGTTCTTTGAGGCTTAGCCAAGAGTGATATCAAACTCAATTCCCAAGAGAGGTGTCTTTGGATTCACCTCCTGATATTTATACTCTGCCAGAACATAGGAGTTAAGGTCATCCCTTGAGGTGGTGTGTCCCCAAGCAGGCCTTCTAGAAATAAAAACTAAGTAATTCACTATCAAAAGTATTTAGAGCACTAAAGGTGGAACACTTAACTCTTCAAGTAAATGCGAAGTGAGTCCAAAAATGGAACATTTAACCCTTTAAGATAATGTGAAGCGAGTCCAAAAATGGAACATTTAACCCTTCAAGAGAATGTGAAGTGAGTCCAAAAATAGAACATTTAACCCTTCAAGAGAATGTGAAGTGAGTCCAAAAAAATGGAACACTTAACTCTTCAGACAAACTCAAAATGAGTCCAAAAGTGGAACATTTAACTCTTCACACCAACTCAAAGTGAGTCCAAAAGTGGAACATTTAACTCCTCACATCAACTCAAAGTGAGTCCACACTTTAGAAAACAAGTGAGTTCCAAAAAGCACAAAAGGGTTGCCTAGTGGAGCAATTAATGCTTCTTTCCTGTAGACCTCTCCCCTTTAATGTAGTGCTGATCTTGCAACCATGGGGTGGAAATGAGGGGCCGACGGATTAGCGAGTCCAATAACCCAACATAGCAATCTAGATCAATCACAAGTAATCTAAATTTACTTATCAATACTACTCACAAATGACAAAGGGTTGAATCAATGGAATATTTAACTTTCCAAGCAAACATAGAGTGAGTCCAAAAAGTGGTGCATTTAACTCACTATGTAAACAAGGAATGAATCAATGCCCTCAATCACTCAATGAGATATTTGATATTAGAACCAAAAATTACTTAAAGTTTAAACACAAGCATTCACTTACACAAACTTGTATGAACGCAAATCTATGTTCATTCATTTCCCATTAAGAGCATCAATTGAAATGTGTTCTATGAAAGCATGTAAACACTTAAGCCAAACACATGAGAGATTCAATTTTAATCTTAAAATCTAAATGTTGTAGAGATGAAACAAAGTACCTCAAGTCTAACGCTTTGTTTTAAATATTTTCCATGAAAGCAAGAGCACCTTCAAATGAACAAGACAAGAAAACAAGCAAACAAGATATGCAATGTATATCTAACTTATGCAAACCCTAGGGTTAGATCTGAAAATCAATTATTAAGAGCAATGATAACCAGTAAATAATCTAAATAATAACTCATATCATGCAATGAACAATGAAAAATAAGTGCATACCCATCACAAAATTTTATTCTTTTTGCATTTGACCTAGTCAAAGATCTAATTTTTACCACATGAATTCGGACCCCAAACCCAAAATGTAGAAAAAAGACCTCTATCAAAAAATAGAGAGTTTCCCAAAAATATAAAAATTTCAGAAAAATCTTTTCATTTGTGCCCTAGAAACCTATTTTATCAAAACATACCATTTTTTATAAATTGACCAAATGAGCTATGATATGATTTTTAAATTAAAAACATAGTGAATGGACCCCCTGTAGAATTCTAAGAACTTTTTAGAAATGTAAAAATTTCTAAAAAATACACTGATTTGCATGAAAAATCAAGAAAAAATTAAAAAAAAATACTAATCACCTCCAAAAATTTCAAAAATTGTTTTGGAGCTTCTCTAATATGTCGCCAACTTAAAAAAAATATTTTAGACCAAAATACCAAGCCGTTTGGGAGATATGATCAAATCTTTAAAATCTAAGGTTTTTCATCTCCAAACAAATCTGCACAAGGGTTAGCTCCAAAAATAATCAAAACTAGCATGCAAGAGGTGGGTTGCCCCATGGTGGGTACCAAAAATATGTGCTAAAATGTTGTCACATTTCTATGAATCTTTACATGCAAGAAAACTCAAGAATGAGCCCTCACAAATCGATCCATAGCTCTTTATGCATGGAGTTGCAAGATTTATAAAATTGCTCTCAGCTAGAGCTATAAACTCATGACCTTGCTAGTCAACCACACAATGAGAGATTCTAAATGAATGCAATGCTAAGAAAATTTATATGAGAATGCAAATTAATCTTATGAGAATGAAGATGCAATTAAGCTATGAAAATGGAAATGAAAGAGTTACAAACCCTCTAATTAAACTATGTGAGATTAATCTAAGACATGAAAGAAAATGATACCATGATGATGCAAGCTAGGATGTGATGTAGATGAAATATGAATGCCAATGATGCTCCAAATTTTCAAAACTTGATGCAAGAATATCTCCAAAAGCTTCAATGACTTAGAAAATCTGTAGCATAATAATTCAAGTATGTATGGTGTGTGCAAATGAGGAAGAGAGATCTTCTTTTATAGGAAGTGAAAAATAATGGACTATGGAGATTAAGAGGCAAAAGACTTAATCAACGGTGGAGAAAAAAAGAAGCTTGATCCTTGTGCACAAATATCCTCCAATAGAAAAATAAGAGTTGACTTTATGTCCATATGAGACAAAAAGTGTTTTTTCACTTTTTATAAAATAAGAATAAATATTTTATTTGTGCAACTTAGGATAAGAGGAAAAGTGGAGATTTTTTATTTAAATAAAAGGGGAGGAAATTCTTTTTAATTAAATAAAGGATTAGGATAAAGTGATTTTATTATTTAATTAAAAGAGATTTTTAATTAATTAAAAGAGAGCATGTTCTCTTAATTAAATAAGATTTTTATTTTTTATTTCTTTTCTCTTTTAAATTAAATAAAACTCAAATCTTAGGAAATATCGAATTGATTATGATTTGATCAAGGAAATTGATATAATTGATATTGTTGATTTTTGAAAATATTGATTCAAGGATTTGATAAATTGCAGAAATAGGGGCCCAAAGTCTAGGCAACCATTTTAGGGTGCATACAGGGATCACATCCGGACAAACATAAACAAAAGATTCTGGACATGAGGTTGATTCGGGATCATATCCAAAATAAGAGATAAGAATCTCAAGCTTGAGCAAAAACTCATAAAAAGATGTTTGAATCAAGAAAATCAAGGAAATCAAGGATGAGAATCCCATAAATACTGCCCCCTCGGAGTCGAAATTGAAATCAGGTAGAGAGGAATAGCAGATTGATAAAGATTGATCAAATCAGAATGAAATCAAAACTGAAGATAAGGGAGCATGATAAAATAACCATCAAACAGTGAAGATATGCCCCAAGTTTACTAGGTTTGACTAGGAAAGATATAGGATAAAGATTAAGTCAAACCTCAGAGAGAGAAAGCAAAAGGGGTGAATGAAAGAGTAAAAGTTTGAAAGACATGGAAAGGAAGAAATTTCATCGAAAATCAAAGAATTGTGCCTCAAATGGTCAATCAACGTGACTCAGATTTCAGTTTCGAGTCTGAAATGGATAGAAAATGATGTGACATGAAAGACCAAAAATGAAAGATATGATCAAGAAAAACTAGAAAATGAGCACAGTTGACCAACTAGTCCATAGATGATAAAAATGAGAGCTCTCTCCATATGCAAGATGCAAAAACTAAACTATGATGAACCTAAGAATGCAAGCTACTATGAAAGTGGTTGACTTGCAAGGTCACAACACTTATAGACATCTAATTATCATCATTGAGCTTTATTGGTAGCATCGTAAGATCATACAATGCACACTAGCATAACTATGTGGATATGAAAATGATCTTTATCAGATAGATATGTAGAAATCTCACCTAGGCATCAAAGACATGTAGGTCAAGATGACTAGAGCAGTGAGATCACCTAAATTTGATATGGTGATATTATGCTTGTATCAAGACACATGAAAGTCAAAATAACTAGAAGCATGCACTCGCAAAATAGTCAAGGATAATACCTTATCAATCCATAGTGTCAAGTAAGACTAGCATAAATGCTCATAATAGTTAGGACCAACAAAATATACCCACAAGCAGATAAAGAAATAAAACATATTCTCATACCCTCAGTCTTCTAGCTATGCATCATCAAAAACTTCTCAGGGAGAGACCACTCATCAAAGAAATCCTCATAGACAACACACAAAGAAAAATAAAGTCAACATATCTCAAGCGAGTTAATTTTTTAAGTGCATGTGTGTTGTTCATAGAGTTAGACTCTGATCATCGCATCTGCAAATGAGAAATATCGCATCAAACTTAGACTAGTGGGTAAGACATCTGATAAGTGTTAAAAAACACTTGACGCAAGGGTAGTGTTGAAAAACACTATTTGGGGTGGTGTTGAAAAATACCTGTTGTGAAATACCCCAAGAGACAAACGCACCTAAAGGACCAATGCTAATAGGTATGCCCCTTAGAAAAAGACAAAGATCAATTCTAGACCAAGGCAAATAAGGTCAAGGCATGATGGAAAGTGGCTAAGTGTCGAGGACGTATGCTAACAAATAGGGCTGCAAAGGCCTCAAGTAGCACCTATTTCCAGGTTTTCACCACTTGGATTTTATTGCAATTTTAATTTTTTATTTTCAATTTTTTATATTTTTTCTACCAAGGCGCCTATTGCTAAGTTTTCAACAAGGCACTTTTTCTCTTTTTTTTTGAATTTTTTTAATTTTTAATTTTTTTTTTTGTATTTTTTCAAGACTTTATATATTTTTTAGGATTTTTTCAGCATCATATATGAATTTTTTTGGTATTTTTTCAGGATCAATAAAATATGTACAAAGGATGCCCCGAGATAGAACGAGCATTAAACTCATGAGCAAGATCACATCATGTAGTCCCAATATCTAGCAATGTGGAGGGCAAGATGGATTAACAAGCTGGTGGAAGAGATGGAAGACAAGAGAATGAAGGAGAATGAAAGGAAGAAATCCTCAAAGTCAAACTCCTCAAGAGTACCCAAGTTAGGGAAAAATTTTCATGTAAAGCACATTTGGACAAGAAATGAAAGACCAGCATAGGATAAGTCACAAAGTGCACTGCAAAAGAAGGAAGGGATGTAGTCCAAAGGAGTAGACATGTCAAGAGGCTTCATAGCATCATGTTTTACTCTTTTTTATTAGATCAAGACCAAAGGGGAAAAGGATAGCGAAAGGCTAGAATGAATGGAGGAAAATAAATATGAAGGCTAAACATGAATGGAATGAAAGAAAGATCATTGTAAGATAGCTCACAAGATAGCCAAATATTCAAGTATAGGTCAACATTGTCAAGATCAAAGAGAGAAGATGGAATGGATGAAAAATATAGAAGAACTACACATGATGCTTGATTACCAGGTTTTCATCATGGTACTTATCCAAGGCTCCACAACGGAGAGGTTTTCACCATAGAATGAATTTATTTCTCTTTACTTTTGCTACCAAGGCGCTTGTTTCTAAGTTTTCACCAAGGCACATTTTAAATTTTTTCATCATTTTTTTTGTTTTCTTTTTGAATTTTTCTATTTTTTTAAAATTTTTTAATTTTTTTAATTTTTTTGGAAGAAGGCAAGCTTTTTAGATAATGCTCCTTAAAAGGATAAACTATGATATGCCAAGGATTCAAAATGATATGCTCAAAGATATTGATAGGGAAAGGAAGACGCATGAGGAAAAATGGAGGATAAAGTTTTATATAAAGCGAGTGAGGTTGGAAGATAGGAGGAATAGGCAAATGAGAAAAAATGATAGAAGGTAGAAGGATAATGAATGGAAGGATTGTGAAAGGGTAGATGGAAAGGAAGGCAAGATCAACATCAACACACACCTTGAAGGGTGGTGAGAGGGTGGAGGAAACTTGAATGAAGGAATTCGTGAAGGAATATGGTGAATGTTTAGTAGAGGTTGCAGTTTAGGCGCATGGAATTGAAGAATGTTTTTGGAAAGAGATGAAATGGAAGCCTTTGGAAGCTTGAATATCAACTTCACTTTTTGTTCAACATCATACTCTTTCAAGAGAGACTTTGGAATCCATAAAGCCTTAGGCTTTTTATTTCATTTTGATGATTTAAAGAGAATATCTTCAATGATAGATTTTAGAACCCATACTTGTCTTATAGTTTTCTTCTTAGATATCTCTTTTGACTTTATATATCCATGTTGATTAGAGGGGACATGGTGATCTTCTTTTTTTTATGGATTCTTGTATTGCTTCTTTTTCTTGTATTGAACATTCAAGTTACTTCCAAAAGACTTGGGACTTGTGGAAGAAGGAGGATAATATGACTGGTTTAGATAGGTGAGTGAATGAAAAAGATTCAAGAGTATGCATCTATGTTGATCTTGAGGAAAGATAGGAGATGGAGGGATGTAAGGACCCACAATGGATGATGAATTAAGAGAATTAGGAGGGGAAAGTGGAGGGACATAAGGACCCAATATAGAAGGAAGATGTGAAGCCCTTAGTATTGGTGGAGGAGGTCCAAGGATAGATGTGGAAGACACAAAAAGATAATCAATAAGTTCATCAACATCTATATGACAACAAAGGACATCAACATCTTTAGAGTGAGCATTAAGATTTGCAATAGGATTGTGCACATCATGAATAAGAGAAACTTCTTTGATAGGATTGTTCGTAGCTTGCAAAGATTTAGGAAGAGTAGAAAGTGGAAGTGAACATGGAGTGGTAGAACAAGAAGATGGAAGACTTTAATCTTGACAAAGATCTTTGGATAGCATAAGCGTATCAACTTTCTTTTGATTTTCAATAGGCTTTACATCAGAAGTAATGAAACCATTCTTAATAACTTTAATGGAAGTATCATCTTTGGAAAGTGCAAGTGTGGTAAGGTTATTTTGATTATCAATAAGCTCAACGGTGTAAGTAGTAGCTTGATCTTTCTTAGGAGATGATGGAATGAATGAGGAAGGGTGTAAAGGATTGAAAGAACCATGAAATGGAGGAGAGACATCATGAAAATGATTGGATGACATGGAGGGTTCATGATCTTGATCTTTATTTATATTCTTTTCTTTATCATTTTTAGAGTCCTCTTGACATGGAGCCACTTCTAAGGACAAGGAAGTAGGTTGGAATTGAATGAAAGACTTTGGAAAAGATGGTGAAGAACCAGCTGAAGTAGGCATTATAGTGCATGAAGACTTAGGCTCTTTAGGTTTAGCATTATTGAAATTATTCATAGCGAAGTGAAGGTTAGCTTGAGTATTTTTAAGAGGTGGCCCTTGAGAATAACTATAGGGAACTGCATGAAAAGCATTAGGATCTTTGTTGGATGAAGAATTTGTGACATATTTGGAAGACTTGGAAGCTTTAGGAAATGTATGGGCATTGGAGGAAGTAGAGGATGGAAGGGAACCATCACAAGACAAAGGTTCAACATTAATATGATCTTGCTTGAGAGTGCAACCTTTATTTTCAGCATGAGAACTTTTAGAGGAGAGATTCTTTTGATGTTTGAAATCAGCGCGGTAGATTTTCTCTTCCTCAGTAGGAATATTGTATTGTTCACAAAAATCATCAAAGATTTCTTCAAATTTAGATTCATATGGATCACCATCACAGTCTACCCAATATGACTCCTCCTTAGAAATCACAAGTGTACCACGAGGATGATGCTTAGGAATAGAAGTTTCATGGGCATCACTACATTGTCTATCATCATAGTCATCATAGGTAGGGGTTTCACTCTTCATGGAAGAGGTATCATAAGGACTATCACGTTGCTCTTTATGGTATGTCTTCTAAAGAGAAGTAAGACTCTTTGAAGAAGTAGAAGAAGAATGAGATCGTGAAGAAAAGGAAATTGAAGACTTAGTGTAGGAAGAGGACTTGGATAATGAAGAATGTGAATAATGTTTAGAAGAGTCATGGTAAAATTTGGAAGATGAAGAATGTGAATAGCATTTAGAAGAATCATGATAAGACTTAGAAGATGAAAAATTCAAATGATGTCTAGAAGAGTCATGATAAGACTTGGAATGTGAAGAAGAATGAGAAGACTTAGATGATTAAGAACATTTAGGAGAAGGTCATGATATGATCATGTTTATGATTCTAGCAAAGGAATTTGATTTAATCATCTTTTCTTTTATTTTTTCTATAAATTCATCACTCATGAGAATTTTTGAGGAACAACACTTTTCGAATATGTCAATGAGCTTAAGATCATCTATTCTTAATAAAATTTCCAAAACCAGATAGTCAAGATTCATTGTTATAAAAGAGGAGGAATCAAGCATGGAAGAAATGAATATATGAATAGAAGAAGGTAGACTAGATGGTAAGAGGAAAAGAATCAAGAAGAAGAAGAAGAAGAAGAAGAAGAAGAATTTCCCATGGGAATAGAAGACTTTAGAAGAACATGGGAAATGGAGAAGAAAGAAGAAGACTAAGAGTCATCTTGTGCAATTGATACCATAACGTTCATTGAGATGTTGAGCAACATGACAACACCTAGGATCTGAGATCTAGACTAACCAAGGAAGACCAAGCATCTAAGGAGAACTCACTACAACGGGATGAAACTCAGTTTCAGTATTCCAATTAGATTTTTTAAAAGATTTCGCAATGATGATCAAGCACATAGAACATCAACCAGGGAATTTAAGCAAGTAGTCTTCAAGAAATGGGCAAGGGACAAAGAAACCTTGCACATGAACAGAGATAGTGACTTAGTATTTCTACTCCTTAAAGGTTCTAATTGTGTATGTTCTTGAAAATGTTTTAGCAGGCACATAGAATACAAAAACACCTTAAAAAGTTGTCTACAAGGATATTCATGGCTTTCTAAAAGGAGTCCTTGATATACACAAGGTACATGAGGCCCAAATCCATAGATGAGAAGAATCCAAAATCACACAGCTGGGGGGAGATGGTAACCCAAATCTCCTCCTTCACTTCTCAAAGGTATAAAGTTCTTTGAGGCTTAACAAAGAGTGATATCATACTCAATTCTCAAGAGAGGTGTCTTTGGATTCACCTCTTGATATTTATACTCCACCAGAACACAGGAGTTAAGGTCATCCCTTGAGGTGGTGTGTCCCCAAGCAGGCCTTCTAGAAATAAAAACTAAGTAATTCACTATCAAAAGTATTTAGAGCACTAAAGATGGAACACTTAACTCTTCAAGTAAGTGTCAAGTGAGTCCAAAAGTGGAACATTTAACCCTTTAAGATAATGTGAAGTGAGTTCAAAAGTGGAACATTTAACCCTTCAAGAAAATGTGAAGTGAGTCCAAAAAAGTGGAACACTTAACCCTTCACACCAACTCAAAGTGAGGCCAAAAGTGGAACATTTAACTCTTCAGACCAACTCAAAGTAAGCCCAAAAGTGGAAAATTTAACTCCTCATATCAACTCAAGCTGAGTCCACATCTTAGAAAACAAGTGAGTTTCAAAAAGCACAAAAGGGTTGCCTAGTGGAGCAATTAACGCTTCTTTCCTGTAGACCCCTCCCCTTTAATGTGGCGCTGATCTTGCAACCACGGGGCGGAAATGAGGGACCAGTGGATTAGCGAGTCCAATAACCCAAGATAGTAATCTAGATCAATCACAAGTAATCTAAATTTTCTTATCAATACTACTTACAAATGACAAAGGGTTGAATCAATGGAATATTTAACTTTCCAAGCAAATATAGAGTGAGTCCACAAAGTGGTGCATTTAACTCCCTATGTAAACAAGGAATGAATCCATGCCCTCAATCACTCAATGAGATATTTGATATTGGAACCAAGAATTACTTAAGGTTTAAACACAAGCATTCACTTACACAAACTTGTATGAAAGAAAATCTATGTTCATTCATTTCCCATTAAGAGCATCAATTCAAATGTGTTCTATGAAAGCATGTAAACACTCAAGCCAAACATATGAGAGGTTTAATTTTAATCCCAAGATCCAAATTTTGTAGAGTTGTAACAAAATACTTCAAGTCCAACGCAATGCGCTTGGTAGATTTCACCATTTTTTTGTTTGTTTTAAGCATTTTTCATGAAAGCAAGCCATGCACCTTCAAATGAACAAGACAAGAAAATAAGCAAACAAGATATGCAATGTATATCCAACTTGTGCAAACCCTAGGGTTAGATTTAAAAATCAATTGTTAGGAGCAATGATAACCAGCAAATAATCCAAATGATAACTCATATCATGCAATGAACAATGAAAAATAAGTGCATACCCATCACAAAATTTTATTTTTTTTGCATTTGACCTTGTCAACAAGATCTGATTTTTACCATATGAATTCGGACCCAAAACCCAAAATGCAGAAAAGAGACCTCTGTCAAAAAATAAAGAGCTTTCTAAAAATGTAAAAATTTTAGAAAAATCTTTTCATTTGTGCCCTAGAGACCTATTTTACCAAAATAGATGAGTTTTTATAAATTGACCAAATGAGCTATGATATGATTTCTAAATTAAACAAATAATGAATAGAACCCCTATAGAATTCCAAGGTCGTTCCAGAAATATAAATTTTTTTGAAAACTATGCTGATTTATGCCAAAAATTGATTTTTTATGAAAAATCAAGAAAAAATCATAAAAAATACAAATTACTTCTAAAAATTCTGAAAACATTTTTGGAGCTTTTCTAATATGTCATCAACCTACAAAAAATTTTTTAGACCAAAACTTTAAGCCATTTGAGAGATATGCTAAAATGTTGTCACACTTCTATGAATCCTTATGTGCAAGAAAACTCAAGAATGAGCCCTCACAAATCGATCCATAGCTCTCTATGTATGGAGTTGCAAGATTTGTAAGATTTCTCTTAGCTAGAGCTATAAACTCATGACCTTGCTAGTCAACCATACAATGAGAGATTCACAATGAAAACAAGGGCAAGAATACCAATATCTCCAATGAAATCAATATGAATGCAATGCAATGCAAAATTAATCTAAGATGAGCATGCAAGTATGCAAATTAGGCTATGAAAATAGAAATGAAAGAGTTACAAACCCTCTAATTAAACTATGTGAGATTAATCTAAAACATTAAAGGAAATGATACCATGATAATGCAACTATGATGCAAGCTAGGATGTGATGTAGATGCAAGATGAATGTCAATGATGCTCCAAATCTTCAAAACTTGATGCAAGAATATCTCTAAAAGCTTCAATGACTTAGAAAACCTGTAGCATAATAATTCAAGTATGTATGGTGTGTGCAAATGAGGAAGAGAGCTCTTCTTTTATAGGAAGTGAAAAATAATGGACCATGAAGATTAAGAGGCAAAAGACATAATAAACGATGGAGAAAAAAAGAAGCTTGATCCTTGTGCACAAATATCCTCTAATAAGAAAATTAGAAGCATTTAATTTATGTCCATGTGAGACAAAAATTACTTTTCTTTTATTTTTTATTTTATTTTTCTTTATAAATAAGAATTAAATGCTTTATTTGTGCAACATAGTATAAGAAGAAAAGTGGAGATTTTTTATTTAAATAAAAGGGGAGGAAATTCCTTTTAATTAAATAAAGGCTTAGGATAAAGTGATTTTATTATTTAATGAAAAGAGATTTTTAATTAATTAAAAAAGAGCATGTTCTCTTAATTAAATAAGATTTTTATTTTTTCTTCTCTTTTAAATTAAATAAGGCTCAAACCTTAGGAAATATTGAACTGATTATGATTTGATCAAGGAAATTGATATATTTGAAAAATGTTGATATTTGAAAATATTGATTCAGGGATTTGATAAATTGCAGATTTAGGGGCCCAAAGTCTAGGCGACCATTTTAGGGTGCATACACCCATCAACCCTTTTAAACACTGCAAGATCGGACAATTGTCACATGATCGCAAGGGGAAAGAATATTCCTTGTGGTCATGCAGCAACTGTAGGATTGAAAGGGCTCTAACCACCGAGCCCACATCTCTACCCTGCATCCAGTAGAACCCTACCACCTCAACATCCTTTGACAGCGGGCCCACTGCAAACAAACCCGTCAGCATCCAATCAGACAGTGGGCACATGATCATGAGGGGAAAGAATATTCCTTGCGATCACACACCGATCGTAGATCTTAAATCTCTGACACTGGGCCCCGCTGACATGAAATCTAACTCATCGCAGGCAACCAATAGAAAATTGACACATTAGTGCCACTGAGCAGACAAGTCCCACTGCACGCCCATACAAGAAAATCTAACGGCCTTCATACCGCATCAATGACTCTCGTTAAAGCATGGAGATTAAAAGGCTTGCATCTTTTCCTCGCAGTATGGCAAGGATCATTGATCCTGCACACCCATTAACAATCTGTTAGAGCCCCCTAAGATGGGCCCTCTGGGACATGTGTCAACCAGTCGCATGGTCGCATGTCAGAAATTTCTGACATGCGATCATGCGACAACAAATCATTTGAAACCCTTTGAAGACCTGGGCCCACCATCCATCGCACTTACGCAGTTAGGGAACGCCAGCAAATAGGAAACTATGAGGTTGAAAACACACAGGGTTTTCGACAGAAAAGATAAAAAACACACAAGGTTTCTGATGCCAAAAGATAAGCGCACAAAAGTAGGAAGGCACAAGGTCAAAAATAATGAGGGTTTTCACACAGACCGAAAACATCATGAATTTTCAAAAATATTGTGGGTTTTTGACACTTAGGCAGATTTTGAAATTATTTCCCTGTGGACCTTAGAACTTGAATAACTTTCTAGATTTTGCAATTCAGCACATGCAATTTGGACTAGAGCTTGGTGACAACATGAAGCACACAGGGCAAGTCACTTTTACAAAAACATTTGCAGGGAAGAGGCCATTTTCATAGGATTTTTTTCTATGACAGAAAAATAGTCTAATAGTCGGTAAATGAAGATCTTTGTATACACCGATAAAGTGTAGTGTATACTGATTATAGTATTAAATGAGCTAGTAATCACCAACACATTCAAATATTGACCGAGTGAAATGAATAAATGGATTTTGCAATAGACGACTAAAATGATGAGCTGGACAATTGCTTATGATTCTGAGGTAAAAGATAATTATTTTTATGATGATCTAATGAATGACAAAATTTAATATTGATCGGATGAAGGAAAATGAAATGTGTTAATGACACAACTGTCGAGGAAGGTTAAAGTGGTAAAATGAATGATGAAGATTAAGAGGAAAAATCTATGCATGAAAAGAAAATGGTTAATGATGTCTATATAAGGAGACATGCTATTCAATATTGAGTCTAGAACACTTAATACTGCAAGAGAATTTGCATGAAAAGGATTCTTTTCATGCAACATTGATCAAACTAGTTGAAGACAAAATTGAGCAAAAATGTAGACAACAACGAACATTAGAGGAAGCATATACCAAGAAAAATAGAGTTGGAGGAAATGAAGATGTTGAATTGATTATTAAGTAGAGGTATTTGAACCTTAGCATAGATATGAAAATATGCAAATAATTTTTTTTTTGAATCATATCATTATTGTATCAGTTTAATCATTGCTACATATAAATCTCTTAACCGAGTGAGACTTAACAATCTTTATATTTCAATATGACATTCAATGAATGTTGATTATTTTCTTCTAGACCCCATAATGAATGCATCATCAAAGGAGAACTATTAGTGATAAATGCTCTAACTAGGACACACCTCATAGTGTGTTTTGTAACCTTTAACAGGGTTGGCTTCTAACCAATATCACTTTAGAAGAGTGAATTATTTTGGGTTACCAGTCCCAGGTGGTTGTTCCCCTCACAGGGTTTCCACGTTAAAAATCTGTGTTATATGTGTATGATATGTTGAATTGTTATTTTACTTTACATATTTCTATAACTATATAGATTGGTGAACACAATAATTAATTTACTCGTGATTAGTAGATGAAGAGATAGATGCAACTGATATCTTACCGATTTGATTATTTGATTGAAAAGTTTAAATATATACATCTAGGAGATTTGGGATTGTAGGATAACTAGACTTAATCGATTCACCCCACTCTCAATTATCTAACATTTGGCTCATCAAGTGTGGTTATAAATTACTAGCATGATTCAAGAAATGTTGATGGCTAAGGGTGATCTTTTTAAATGAATGTAGATCCTAGTGACTTTCATATTGTCTAAAATCTAAATATTTTTTATAAGCATTTTGGTGGATCCTTTAGAATAAGGATACCAAAGTATTTTTATGATAAAATTATGTCTTAGAAACATGGAAAATAGTCTCCTCCACCTCATGGGGTCCTAAAAATTAACATTGTTGGCTCTTCTAGAGGAAATATTGGACATGTAGGCATTGGAGGAGTTAGACTAGATAGTATGAGAAATATGATATTATTTTTGAAGTATAAAGGAAATAAACTATTAATTATATTATTATATTAGCTCTATAAAGAGTGTGTGATCTCGGTTGGAGTAAGATCATCTGTAAATATAATTCAGAAGTGGTGGTTGATATTATAGATAAAAAAAACAACATGGATGATGTTGATGGACATATAGCTTTGGTGGGAAGACATATTATTAGATTGAGGGGATCCTTGGAATGTGTTGTGTTATATTATTCTCCCCATGAGTGGAACAAGGAAACAAACTATCTTGCTAACTAAGCCTCTAAGAGGTTAGATAATTGGTTCATTAGAAATTTGATTAAATTATCTTGGAAGAACACTAAATATTTTCAGGAGATTATTTTGGATGACATGGTAAACTAGTGGTGACATATTAGGAGTCATCCATCTTTCTCTAACTGTATTTTTTTTGTCTTTCTCAGTTTCCTTGGAAATGTTTTTAATTAGGTGGTCTTTTTTTCTAAATAAGAGTGTAAAAATAGCAATACTTATCTTATTCAACTAAGAAAACTGGTTTACTTTTATTTTAAGAAGTAAAAGTGAAAATGAGTATGTGATATAAATGATTTGAGTGAAAGATATATTCTTTTCTTATTTTAAAGAAGAATATTTGATATGTTTTGTTAGTGCTGACCAATATATGTAAAAGGTAAAATAAATTGGAAATTAGGTTTCAAAAATAGATGTTATATGTTGAAAATAAAATTATTACTAATATAATTTACCACGCATTAAAATTAAAATGTCGACACAAATTTTAAATGCTACCAATTTAAAGACAACTTTCAATATCCTAGAAGTTGGTTTGAATTCCCCAAAAAATATTAAAATAATCATTATTGATGAAGATTGAGTTTGATATGAACTTGTTAGTCTTTTTTCTTATCATATCATGCTTTATATTATCTATTCAAATTTTTCATGTGAGATTATTATTATTTTATGCTTCAAAACAAGAAATTATTATTGAGTTGTTGAAAGTTGAATTTAACACCTAATTTTGCTTTTGTGTTAAATTTACAATGTGAAGTGATTAAAATTTTAGTCTATTTATGCCTAAGTTTTTATGCACTGAATTTTTTTTTGCTTCTTCAATAGTTTTCTTTAAACATGGCCCAATCTACTTTCTTGTCATAGAAATTTAAAAAATTGACTAGTTTAAAATCAACCCATCACGTGTAAAAAATGTGGTGGCAAACTAGATTTAAAAATTAAGTTGTTATATTTTAGAAATACAACTATTCATGAGCTTATGCAAAGTTAAAAACCATCAGCATGAAAATTAATTGTCTTTTATCTATGAAGAAATGGAAAAAATAAATCTAAAAATTCATTATTTTCCTTTTAAGTAGAAGTAGAAGTAGAAGTAAAACTATACCTAATCAATCTTACATATAAGGCCATTTAATTCAGATATCTATAGTTGGATAATCAATGCCAATTGTTGATCAATTTTTAGTTATGGTACTTTCTTTTCTTCTCTTGAGTATGTAGTTGAGTGAGCCAATCAATTAGGCTAAGGTCTCTGAAAATGTTTTATCTTTTCATGGAGAGGCTTAATGGGATAACACAAACCACTTGCAAAGTAATATGTGGTACATAGTAGTGGGAAAAATTATGGCAAAAAAGAGCATGTTATATTATTTTTAACCTCATTAACGTTTTAAAAATTAAGCAAAAATAGGTTTTAGAGGGACTCAAAACCCAAAGAGTTTAAAGAAACAAAATAGTCAATAAAAATAGCAAGAAGGAATAACTAAAACAAAAAATTGGGAATTACCATCCTCTTAGAGTTTGGATGGAGTCTTCCATCTTCTTCGCCAACTCTGTCATATTTTTTAAATTATCCTTGAGCCCCATGATCTCCTTCCTGACAGAAGTATTCTGATTATTTTCTGCTCTAGTTATAGCTCCTATTCCTTTCCCATTTGTGTTGGGAGTCTGCATGGCTTCCCACACCTTCTCTAGCATATCAACCAGCCCATGGAGATTACTGGTAGAAGATTCCATGCCTTCCATATAATAATTGAGTAGGTTCTCCAACATTTTTTTCAATGCACTCAATCCTAGCCAAAAGTTTAATAGGGTCACAAAAGTCCTGAGAATAGTCCTTACCCCTGTTGTGAAGTTTTTCTAGAAGGCTCTGATACTTGGTTTCCAAATCCTTATTCTAGGTTTTAAGCTTCACAATCTCCTAAAAACACCAATTTTTATTCCTAAAAAAAAAGAGGTGTTTATACTTAGTAGTATGTAAAAAACCCAGAGACAAATCCTCTTTATCATTTATGTCATCCATTTCGATGGACATAGAATCCACTCTATTAGCATTACCCTCACTAAATTCCTTATTATTTTGATAGTTGGAAATAATTTTCGTAGTGTACAAGATTTCATAAACTTCCCTTTCGAGTTTCTCCTTGTGTTATCAAAATGTGACACACTTCTATAAACTATTGTTATTGAGAGAATCCATGAAATAAGATATCCTAGAGGTGGCTTATAGCATGCTATATATGATGTACAATAATATAAGAATTATGGATGATGGCTCTCAAATTAACCTCAATAAAAAACCCTTCCATGGTGCACCATAGAATATAAGATTCAAGATGAAGATGTAAGCATGAAAGATCAAAATAAGATGCAAGATCTAAGATAGAATGCAAATGCAAGAGCAAGAAAGAAAAGCTAATATAATCAGATTAAATTTCATCCTACTTAAGATATGTGATTTAAGCTAAATGCAATAAGGAAATACTAAGCTAGAATGCTCTTAAGAATGCAATTAAAAAAAATGATAGCATAACATTCTCGCATGAATCATGTAATATGCAAGAGTGAGGAAAAAGTCTCCTTTTAAAGAGAAATGGATGGTGGAGATTAAGAGGAAAAATCCAAGGGTAGATAATAATCACCATTTTGACTTTAGGCCACAAGATTCTCAAGGCAAAATCAAGTAGATGAGAATGGTTAGGTAGAAATGAGTGGTGAGGATTAAGAGGCAAAAGAGATTCCACTCATGTAAAGACAAAAAGCCTTTTTCTTTTCTTTTTAAATTAGGAAATTCCTTTATCATGTGTACACATGATAAAGTGGATTTTATTTAATTAGGACATGTTCTTTTAATCAAATAAGACTTAGGATAAAGTGGTCAAACTTTATGATATCATCAAATAAATTGATAAAGTGATGATTTGATCAAGAGATAAGATTAATTAAGCATAAAATAAAGTCTAGTTTTTTAATGTTTAATGTTAAGTCGAGCTCAAGGTTTACTAGACCAATTGTGGGTGATTACATTTGGCCCTCTTTGACTAATTTATGAGCGATCTAGGAACACATTGAGTCAAAGAAAAGATATTAAGATAGCTAATAGAGATCCGACTCTGAACTTGATTGAATGAAGCATAAAGAGATTACTAATCCTAAACCTAATCGAACGAGAACTAGAAAAGGTTGATAAGATAGATCAGACTCTGAACTCAATTGAACAAAACCCAAAAAAGAAGCTAATCTAGAACATGATGGAATGAGAAGTAGCGAAGATAGAAAAGATTGCAGTTTACGAGATCAATGGTAGATTATTCCTGCCCCCTCAGGATCGAAATCAAAATAAGGTAGCGGAGATGCATAAATGAGATAGATTTGATCAATTTAAAATAATATAGGGTTCCAAATGATCGATTAAGTACATAAGACCAAGTTTGACCACCAAGTGGTGAGAATTTTCCCTAGTTTGAATAAGGTTGACCAGAAAGATATAGCAGTAATGTTAGGTCAAAATAAGAAGGGATGATGAAATGATGATGGAAGAGAGGGAAATGAATATTTCCTCAAAAGATCAAAGAAATTAGCCTTGAAGGGTCAACAAATGCACATAAAAGGAAGGAATATTTAAAATGTGATTTTGACAATCAAGATAAAAATACATATTTTAATTTTGATCCCAAAAATGGATCTCGGACATCGAAATTAGGTAAGGGTACAAGTTTCATTGAAATTTGAGACTTTGAAAAATTAGGTCAAAATGTTATATAAGGGGTCCAAGGGGTCATATAAAAATCAATTGTGCCTTTATCTTTTAGTGATTTCAGAGTGATATAGAGCTTCTAATAGTAGAGAGATGAGTTCTAGTTAAGAAACATAGATTTGAGCTAAGCCAGTTGTACAACCAACTTTAGGGGTACCCACAAGCGGTAAGTCGTAAAAATGTTTTCCCATTTTTGATGCATTTATTAAATTTTTATCATATTTTTGGTAGTTTTTTGAATTATTTCATAGGAAAATTTGGATTTTTGCACCGCTTTACTAAGAAAGTTGGTCTGACATTTCATACAAAGTTGAAGTGTTGTACCACTTTTGTGTGAAGTATTTCACTAGTGGGACCCATTAGTCATGCAATATGGTGTGAAATATTGCACCATTATGAAATGTCATACCGATATACTAAGAAATGTCGTACAAAATTAATCTGAACTATGAAGTGTTATTTTTATTTTTCTTAGTTTTTGATTGTTTGGCATCTTAACTGGAAGCACTTAGATCTTTTGTTAATACTTTGTTGATTCTTTTAGTCACTTTATGACATATCTGTGATGTATTCTAATGTTTTTCTGCTTGTGTTTAATATGTAGGATCAATTTCCAAACTTAGTCATTAGGTCTCCTCACCTAGTGGGTCTCTGGCTTCTGCCCTAATTAGTTGCTAATGAAAGATGTACTATAGAGTCCATGGGACTTGGAGAGTTGCTAAAAATGCCCCATATTCAGGAAAACCATGGGTTTTTTATTATACTCATTGAGTGATTTCATTTGGAGCATAATACATTCTATTTACCTACTGGATAGGTGATGGTAACACTCGAGGATGTGTACCATATTCTACACATCCCCTACCATAGAGAGATGGTAATTTTTTTTTGATAATCACATATTCTTGATTAAGTCATATGTTATGCTTCACTTTCACTAATCTTGATACTGATACTGAAATTTGATCTTGCAGATATATTTTGATCAATCTCCTACTAACCGGATCACGACTATGAAGATTGTATTTGTAGATTTCACTATCATGGACCATGTTATCCTTTGGGAGCTTATGATGGACAATTATGGTAATGGGTATCATGTGTCCTACATTATATATTATTTGATCAGTCACATGATTGGTACTGAGAGGAGTTCGAGAGAATTCTAGTGTGGCTAGGGTAAACTTGTCATGGATTTATTGGCTTCACCTCGATGGATGGCATGGTGACCCTCTATCCTAGCAGACATGTATCATGAGCTTCACGATATTGTCTAGAGGGAGGGTAAGATTTTATTAGTAGGGGCCATCATAGAATAGGTGTGGGAATGGGAGAATATCATTGTGATCCACCCTAGAATACAACCCAGGTAGAGAGGGTAGCCCTACATATACAAGTATTCATGGTTTATTTAGTAGAGCCATGTAATAGATACACCATATTAGTGTTGATGACTCGATGATCCTCATTATTTTACATTACATCCCTACATTAAGTGTAAGCAGTAGAATGAGTCCAGGGATGAGATGATGTATATATTTTATAGTAGGCTGCTATTAGGAAGACAAGAGGGCATAGTCGAGCAGTTTGTCATTAGTAGGGTATGGTGTCTATTTGGTAGGGCATAGGGTGTTATCATAGAGATGAATGATTATGCATGATACAAAGATGAGGAGGACCTTAGCTGGGGGCTTATGTTGCGATATGATACCTATTTATATGAGACACAATAGTTAAAGAGGATAGTGCCCATCCTACTCCTAAGGGTGACTTATGCAAGTACCACTTCTGAGTATGGGAGATGGATCTGAGATCATCCCTTCCCTATATTTTCAGCATTGATAGATCTAAGATTCAGAGGTGATGAGGATGGACATGATGAGGGTAGTGATAGAGGGGGAGGATAGAGGAGATAAGGAGGAGGAGGCGCTAGCAGGTCTAGGAGAAGTGTCTCTTCCAATAGGAAACCTACAAGGTCCAATTTGTGAGGGATGGCAAAGGCCATGGACATTGGTGATCCTGAGGAGTGTTTGGTTAGGAGACCATGGGGGAGCATGGAGGAGGAAAGCCCTGCAACAAAGATGGAGCAGAGGGAAACTACCAATGATGTGCTCACATAGAGACTGAAATCATTACACACAGATTTAAAATAGACACATATTACTATATACATGAGGGATCAACAAAAATTTGATGATAGAGCCCAGGCACATGAGCTTAGGCAGGAGTCAGACCAGGTGAGATAGGAGGCACTTTGTCACAAGATGAGAGTGGCCTATTATAATACTTCTTACATTGTCACAATTATTGTAGGCCAGAGGCCTTCTAGATTATTCTTAGAGTGTTGGTAGATGAGAGGGTGCATTACATGAACCAAAAAGGGCCTAGCCTCCTCCTCTATCTCCACCTATGCAGGAGAGAGGAAGCCAGTCATAGATTGTATTAGGATTTCCTTATGTCATTTGACTCGAGACTTTTGATCTCATTTATTGTAGTCAGACATGATCCAATTTTTATATATATATGAGATACAAGATTTTTTCATTGTGTTATATACTTGCCTCATTTCCTTTATTCCCATGGATGTCTCTTTACTTTCTACACTTGTATGATATGGTATACAATTTTGTACTTATGTCTTCTACTTTACTACTTTCAATGTGATGCTCTCATGGTTGTAGATTACTTTTTCTCTAATATATATGTATCATCTTAAAATGGAAGCACTTCCATGTTAAGAGCATTTATCCCTCCTAGTAAGTGGTACGGGGTCATGTCAAGCACCTTGATTGGGTCTTTGCAAGGATCTGGTAGTTTCCCCCCTTTTTTGCTTCTCTCCCCCTCTTTCCAACCTCTTTCTAATAGACTTTCTCTGAGAAATTGGAAACTTTGACTTTCTGGGTCAAAGATGACCTAGACCCTAACCTAGGTCAAGGTGGATGTTGACTTTGACCTAGGTTAGAGTCAACCTCATCCTTGACCCTAGCTCAAAATTTCAATTTCTAAAATTTTCAGGATGTGTTTCAAAAAGTTTCATTTTACCAGTTTCGGGTCAGTTGTTTCAAATTTCAGAATGGTAAACCCTTAAATTGCATTTAATCTAGGTCCATTTATAAGGGTAAATATTAATTTGGATTTAATTCTCCAATGTCAGCCTCTCTAGAATTTTGTGCCCTAAATCACTATAAAAGGAAGTCTTCCTCTCTCATTTTCATCATCTAGCATCAAGTTTTGCAATCCCATCTCAAGCACTCAAGCAAGATCAAGAAATAATTTCATCAAGCATTTTCAAGGAATAATTCAAGTTCTCCATTGAAGATCAAGCATTCAAGTATTCAAGCCTTTGAAGGAATTTGGTTCAAGCATTCAAGATTCATCATTCAAAACCCTAGATCTAGCCATCATGGTGGTGTGATCTTCCTTCATGATCCTTTGTTCATCTTCAAGATCCATTCATTCTTCTCTCAAGGTGGATTCCAAGCATACAATCATGGAGGTTTTGATTTACATTTGATAATGTTATGTTGAAGATTTCATATCAACATACTTATTTACATTTGAAATACAATTGCATATCTATTGAATATCATAGCATCATTGTTAGATCTACTTCTACTACTTGCTAGCATTCTCTATTTCAATTTCATTATTAGAGTTGATTCCAAACTAGGGTTTGACTAAGGAAAACCCCTCATCCAAAAAAAAAAACCATTTTTCTTGTAGGTACAGGTACAAAACAATGAATTGAAGTGCAGATCTGGATACCCTTTTTGGTGAACTTTCAGGATCTACAAATAGAATTTATGTTAGAGTTGTTTTAGGTCAAGGATCACCTTCAATGGGGGCTAAGATTGTGCCCTAGGGTAAGATTGTGCCCTGCTATCTGGGTTAAAGTCAACCTCACCTCAGAAGGACAAAAGTTTTCTAATTTTTCTCTATCTCAACATTTCCAGTTCGGAGCAGGTTGCATAATTTCTTGAAACGATGCATAGACATCAAAAAATAGTGATTTCTTTAGCAGCCTTCTTTTGAGATGCATATTTATGTTTTATTCAATTTATACGTCCATAACATGTTCCATCACACACCCCTCCACTACATTTTAACTTATTTATCCTACTATCAAGCATACTCCATATCCCAACTATTTATTTTGGTGAACCCAACAAGCTTACCCCTTTTCTTTCATTGATTTAGATGCCCTATTTTGTTATATTTGTGGTTTAATCTCTTCTTCCATTAATATTAGGTTTATTTTATGCTCTTGCATTTTAAATTCAAAAATTAAAAAAAAAATCTATATATTCAACAAAATCCAAAAATATTTCTTGCATTTCATTTACTATGAAGATTGTTAAGATGCTTTGGTGTGTGATTATGTTATTTATTACCCTTCTCTTAGAATCTCTTTACCATACCTATGATTTTTATGAGAGTCTCATTCACTTCATTATGTTGATGACCCTTCATTTTGTTAGAGTTGTCATATTATAGCTAATAATTAATTTATTTAATTATTAGTCTATTATACTCTACACTTAAGTTAAACTTAGGCATCTTATTATTCTTTAGGGTTTCCCTTTTAGGGTTTTGTGATTCCTTTTATAATGATTCACCTCTTTGTATTTTATTTTTAGATTATCATATTGTAATATTGTTCATATAGAGATTGCTCTTTTGAATGTGCATATGATGTCTCTGGCTTTTTGGCCTCCATAGATTTTTCTTGCTTTCTGTTCTTTGCTTCTTCCATGTGACAGGGTTATGCATGCAGGTGTTCTTGGGAGATTAGTTTTTCACCTAATCTAATATTGTATCAGAGCCATCTTGCAACTTGATGTTCATGTTCTATTGAAGTGATTTAGAAGCAGGAGGTTTTCAAGGTTTTCAGAGTTTTTTTATGTGGATTTAGAGGTGGGTTTTGTTTCTGGTCACTTTGGGCTCAAACGGATGTCTCCATTGAGATAAGAGCACCCAAAAACCCTAGAATCCGTATAAAACTTGTCTATTTTGGACAACTTGGCTCTGAGGCAAAAAAAAATTGGTTTCTAGTGCCGTACGGGCATGGAAACCGAGAATGTTTTTTAAAAAAAAACATTTTTTACATGTTTTTTGGGTTAACTTTTAACATAGCCTTAGCATTTTGAAAGGCACCACCAATGCTCCTCCGCCACTGGCTGCACCTCCACCAGCCTTGTGGGCTCCGTTGGCTCCTCCACCACTATTAGTGCTGCCTCCAGTAGCATCACCCCCGCCACCGGCTCCACCACCTCCCGGCTTGCTCCGCTCTACTCTCTCCCTGGCACCACTCTACTCCGGCTCCCTAGTGGGTTCTTAAGCCCCCTAGGGGTCACATGGGTGACCAAGAGCTTTGACTCAGCCCCCTGTGCGTGCCATGCACCCAGGGGCCAATTTTTTTCAGCCCGAGGGGCTTAAAACCTATTTTTGGAGCCTTTCTGACCCCCTGACGCTATTTTTGCTCTATCTGGAGCATACAAAGGTCTTTTTCGAACTTCTTTATATCGTCAAAAAGCTCTTTCCGAGCTCTTTCTGACTATGGAGGTTAGGTTTTTTGGCTCTACTATTTTGATAATATTTTTTTTATCAAAGTCTGATGTCTACTTTTTCCTTTCGAGAGCCATATCTTGCTCATCTGGACTCTATTTTTGGCCCACCATATATCATCAAAAAGCTAGTTTTGTGAGTTTTGCAGTGGTAGAGGTCTTTTATCTAGATTATACTGCAGGTTTTTTCTCCTTTGAGTTTTTCTTTTTCACACTCTGGTGGATTACTTGGGTTCTACAGGTCCTAGGATCTCTTCTTCTATTCTTTTGGCTCACTCTTATTTCTAACTTTCTGAGCATTGTATGCTTCTCTTCTGTAGTTTTTTTTTTTTTCTGTAAATGCACTAAGATAAAGTGCCTACTTTTGCATATCTGGGATTTCGAGCACCTTGTGTTTGTTTGTACTTGCACTTAGTTATAAAGTGTCATTGGGGGTTATGATGTTTTTGCCTTATGTTCTCATCCACTTTTGTCAAGTGAGTGTACCTTCCATGACATTAGCCCATGCTATGTGTCCATGACACTGCCCTTTATCCTATGCTAGTACTTCTATTGCACTATTGGTGTTCCTGATTCTTCTTCTTGTAGATGTTTCTGGCATTGCATTTGAGTGTTCCTATCACCCCTCTCCCTGTTTAGCATTATGGGGGGGTTCACCTATTGGTTCTATTGCTTCCTTGGTTTGTTTGAGTGATCTACGTATATAGTTTTTGTTCCTATGTACTAGGCAGATGCAGTGGCTAGGCACCTATGCATTTCGGTGAGATGGATCATCTACTATATAAACACTCATTCATTCCTACTTTTGGAGGCCACCTCTTCAATTCATCAACTCTTCAGACTTTGTCTTCTCTACTTGATCATGTACTTCTTCAGTGGAGGTTCCAGCAATTACTTCTGATAGTGTTTACAACTTCATGCTTTGGAGATGCTATACATGCTCTTTCCTGTTCCTTTCTTTGGGACTTTCCCTAGATTGGAGGCTTCATTTCCTTCATCTAGTTTATTTCTTGTATTTGGGTACCTGATCAAGCCTAGTTGTTGGGACCCATAGTTCTTTCATGCATTTTGTTTTCATGCATCTTTTAGTCCTTAGTTGTTTAGCTTCTCCCTAAGTTACACTTAAGGGGGGGTTTTAGAGTTGTCATATTATAGCTATAATTAATTTATTTAATTATTAGTCTATTATACTCTACACTTAAGTTAAACTTAGGCATCTTATTATTCTTTAGGGTTTCCCTTTTAGGATTTCATGATTCCTTTTATAAGGATTCACCTCTTTGTATTTTATTTTTAGATTATCATATTGTAATATTGTTCATATAGAGATTGCTCTTTTGAATGTGCATATGATGTCTCTAGCTTTTTGGTCTCGATAGATTTTTCTTGCTTTTTGTTCTTTGCTTCTTCCATGTGATAGGGTTATGCATGCAAGTGTCCTTGGGAGATTAGTTTTTCACCCAATCCAACACATTTTTCACTCACCTATGCTTTTGTGAAATTGACTGATACTAGTCTTCCTAATTTCAAAACTTTCATTAAAGATTTATGTGGTAGACTTATTACTCTTTTGGATTATGTGAATAATTTGGTAGATGATACACCATCTCCTAATCTTCCTAATCCTAATCCTATCATTCTTAATTTGATTCCCAACCTTCCTATTCCTAATCTGATGCCTAATTCTCCATCTGTTAATCCTAATTCTTCCCATACATATGATGGGATTCAAGCTATAGTTTAGGATGCAGATGTGCAAGACTTCTTTGATTTACCTTCTCCTTTGATTCATGATGATATAAAAGGAAAGGGTAAATAAACTTCTTCAAAACCTATTATTCCACTTTATACAACCTTTACTCATGAGCATGATAAACAATCACCTCCTGTAGAAGCTTTACATAATATATACACTACAGGATTCAATATGATGACTAAACAAGGTTATAGTGGTTTAGGGCTTGGAGTTAATGAGCATGGTATCAAGTATCTAGTTTATATACCCCCTAAATAGGATATGCATGGTGTTGGTTGTTCACAACCTCAAATCAAGGTGGTTGATGTTGATTGTCATCCTCCTCTTCTTCCTACACCTACCTTAGATATCTCTGATACTCATCAAGATGTAGCTAAGAAGGTGTATGTTCAATTAATGAATTCCAAGAAAGAAATCTTTAAACCTATGCTAAAAGATGCTTTATCCAAGTACAAATATCCTTTTCATTATAGTAATACACATTTACTTGCTGATTGTAAGCATTTAAAGTTATATTTTAGAGAAAGAGCCACTTTAGGAATTATATCTCACTCTCATGCAGTTTTACAATTCCTTCATAATTTTGATATAGGGGATTCCCCTCATTCTGATATAATATAGATTTCATCTCCTCTTGTCTCTGGACTACGAGGCAAGAGGTGTATTTCCATCCAGTCTCCTAGGATCCATTAGGCCTTTTATTGTTCTTAATTGGTATTCTTTCTATCCTATCTCTCTATGGTTTTGTATTATGTTTATAATCATCCATAGATCCTATTCAAGATATCTTTTCTAAGAAATTTGTTTTGCAAAGGTATCCCTTGCCTTCATCCCTGGGGGGCATGGTTCTTCCTTCTTTCTCTTTGTCTAAGGAACTGCTTTCCTTAGCTTAGTGGTATTTATTTATATTGTAATATTATTTCATCATATTGACAGATGTTTTGACTATGGATAACCTTTTTATATAAGAGGTTGTTGTCCTAGGTCATCACCTCTTCTCTATGTTGCAAATTATGTTATTTATAAAAAATTACCCTAGCTTTTGTGTTAGAGTTGTTCCCCTCATTTCAAAGATTCCTCTTCCTCTTGATTGTATGGGGCTTGATGATTGAATCTTTGTTCCTACCTGATTTATCTTTGAAAGATGATATTATGTCTAAAAGCACTCCTCTATGGTGGGGGTCTTGTTGATAAGATCTGTTTCATTGAGGATCCTTTTTGATGCAGGAGCATCCTAGGTGTAGGAGCAATCTTGCATCACCCAAAAATATTTTTGTTTGCTTTTCAATAAAGGCTATCTTGTGTAGAGCTGATATTTATGGAAACTTACTATTTTTAGTAAGATTGGTCATATGATCTCAAAATGTTCTGATTTCACAGTTGGAGGTTCATCTCAGTCATTTCAGCCTACCAGTTGAGTTTCATTGCCACATCATTAGTATTGGTGAAGTTATTGAGATTTTTGGGTACAAAATCTTTCAGGTCAACTTTGAAGGCCTTAGAGGCTCTGGATCATGATCAACCCCTAGCTAAATAGTGCTAGCGCATGTCAAAGATTGTAGATCTCGTCTTGGCGTTTCTTAAAAGTGGTTATAATAGAAAAATGGAGTTATGGTTAAAAAGTTATGGCCTCCGGAAGTTGGGTTACCTAAAATCATATTTTGTATTTCTTTTGAGCCGACCCTATTATAATAATTGTGAAAAAATAAATAATTCTATGTCTAGTCGGCCTAAAGGGCTAAATTTTTGGAACCTTCTCAGGTGGTGGAAATTGTCTATATAAGAAAGGTCTATAGAGTTGTCTTAGGCAGTTCGGGACAGTTTTGGATGGTAGATCTAGATAATAATTTGAGGCTTTGTCCTACAAAATATTGTAAGGGAATGCCCATGTGGCTTTGCATATTGTAATTCTGAAAGTTTGTAATTCCACATTTGTGGAGATAAGAAGAAGCCAATTTTCTATTCTTGCATATTGTTGTTGGTTTTCTATTTCTGTTATGTGTTTGTGGTATTAAGGGGAGCACCCTTCATCAAGTGGTCTCAAAGCAGGAGTTCCTGAGTGTGTAAATAGATCACCGATTGTGAGGCAATTTGCACCAGGACCATGGGTTAGGGTTTCTATGTAAATAGATCACCGACTGTGAGGTAGTTTGCACCAGGACCATGGTTAGGGTTTCAGTAAGAAGTGTGAAAATGCCTCCACAAAGGGAACGTGGCAGAAGAGCTGGTGTTGTAACACCTGAGGTTAGGGAACTGCAGAGACAAGTGTGATCATTGAAAGAGGAGATTCACAAAGTAATGAATCTTAATGTTAGAGATGAAAGTGAGGATGAATTCGAAGAAGAAGATCAAGAAGGAGAAGTTGAAGTTGTGAACCAGGAGGAAGAAAGACTTTTTCGAGCTATCTCAAATATCGGGGAGAGACCTAAGATTGAGGTCCCGACATTTTCTGGAAATCTTAACCCAGAAGAGTTGATTGACTAGATCAATGAATGTGAAGAATATTTTGAGTATGAAGACATTGAGGATCCTAATCGGGTCAAGTTTGTGAAGGCCAGACTGAAGGGTCATGTGAAGATCTGGTGGCAAGAAATTCAGTTGGAGCAAAATCGAAGATGAAAGGATAAAATCACAAGATGGGGGCGGATGGTGGATAAATTGAAATGACAGTTCATTCTTGTTGATTATGAGCTTGACCTAATGAGGAAAATGCAAAGTTTGAAGCAAGCAGGAAGATCTGTTCAGGAGTATACAGAGGAGTTCTATCGAATCCTCATCAAAACAAGCCATGCAGAAGCTGACAAGGAGAAAGTTTGTCATGCCCCTGATAGCTTCAGATTTCACTTTTTTATTTTATGCCTTGATTAGGTTGTTAGTTTCTATTTTATGTACTCAGGTACTGTTAGAATTTAAGGTTTATTTCTGATGTTTTCTACTGTGTTCAGTGTTGTGTAAATAGTTCTTTTTATCACAACATGATTCAGTATTAGAATAGCATGACTCCTGATATCTCTATTTGTTTATAGTGTTATCTGTTGATTCTATGTGGTTTCAAAGTACACTGGAAATATAAACTAATTCTATAGTGATTTCATTAATTCTAGTTCTGGTTATTATTGTGCCTGAAATCCAATTGGATTATGATTATTGTTTAGTTTCTATTTTCATACTGTGCCGTTCTTTGGTTGGTAAATAAAAAAATAAAATATACTGGAATCAATTTGTTAATTTTGGTTCATATAAAGCATTTATGAATGCATATATTTGGATCTGTTATGATGTTACTCGTAATACTCATTTATGTTTGTTATGAGTTAAAATGGTGATTTGAATATTTTAATTCTCATTTTCGTTTATAAGTTCAGATACGTTGAAATAAATGTTAGTTGTTAGTATGTTTAATTAAATTATTTTATTAATGTTAGAAGACTTCAATAATTTAATTAGTAACATAATTTTGTTATGAGTTAGTAATATTGTGATGATTGTTAGTGTAGCTAAGATTAATGTTAATTGATTTGTTAGTATATTCTCTTGTTAGTCAACAATGTTAGTTCCTATGTTCTTTATTTTGACTTGTTAGCAGTTAGATGAGGGTGGCAAGTTTTTCTTAGTTATGTTATAGCTATCGGTTCGAGGGAAACATAAACCTAGAACCCTAAAACTTACGAGGCATCTTTGATTTTTCCACGGCTTTGCGAGTGGATGTCGAAAGGGTAAGGAAGTTATTGCTGTTGTAGTTGTTGGGATTGGTGTGGTACTTGCTCGACATTTGGCATTGCATCGATGTGAGTGTTAGTGTTGAGGGATAAGCTCAAATTAATGAGCTCGAGTGGGTTTAATGTTTCTTCTGCTGAAGCCATCTTTTTCTCTCTGGTTATGGGTTTTCGGTTCTAGCTGTTACTAGCATCTGCCGTATACTATTGCGAGTGTTTGGGGTTGAGGTTGGCCATGGTGTTGTTTCCGAGCTTCTTTCCAGTCATTAAGATGAGAGTAATGTATGAAGTTTACACATGACATTTTGTGCACGGCTTTGCAGTCTTTATCTGTTGTTTTAATCACCATTCATATTCTGGTGTTGATCATTCTTCACGGCTTGTGTTTGGGAAGGTATTCTGGTTCTGGGTTTCTAGGAATCCGATGGTGGTAGCAGAAGTTTGGCAAGTTTGGAAGTCGACTCAGCCGTAAGCTATCCCTAAACAAGTAGGGGGCTCTCTAAACTTTATTCACTTTCTATCTATTTTGTGAACTTATTAGATTAATGATTTTGTTGTAAAATGACATTTCATGTTTTTCCCGAATTCGTTGTTAATATCAGAGAGTTTCGAGCTAGTTATCAGTAAGCTCTGTTATTGGTGTTAATGGTTTGGTTAGTATAGATATTATTGTTACATTGAAAATTTATGGTTATGCAAAGTTATTGGGTTTTGGTTGCGGGTTCCTTGCCGTGTCTGTGTTTCTTTTGAAGTTCTAGTTGATTTGGTTTTGTGCACCCGAGTCTCGTTTTATACCCAGACTTTTGATAGGAGATATAGTATTGGTGAAGGAGTAGATGTTGGACTTTGTTTTCTCATCATTGTGCAATGTGGGTATCTCGGTATTTTGCCATTGTATGTAGTAGTTAGTATCGAAGGTGTATATGGGGCCGCAGGCTTGTTACTATTATTTTGTTTGGTAATTTGTTAGGTAGGATCAAAGAGATGGTGTTTTAAGTTTAGACTTTTCTGGGTTTTGATATGGTTAAGTTTCAACCTCTCCATAGCTAGTAGAAAGAAGTGCGAGCTCAGAGATTTATTGTCGTAAGCCCTTAATATAAGTTCTTTATCAATGTTAGATATAGTATGAATGTCTGAGTATGTCGATTCTATGATAAACATGTATTTTTTGGTTAGATGGTATTAATACGGTACTTTATCAGATAGTCTAAGTAGGAGCTTGCATTAAGTTAAGTGTGTGTATTAAACGTTGGATAAATGTTCTCGGTTTTTATATAGTTGTAACAGACCATTATGTTCACATCTGTTACTTGGTAGTTTCGATTTGATGTCATTTAGATTAGCAATGTGTGAGTCTATTCTTTTTGACAGTTGACTGTATTCATTATGAGGTTTTAAAATCAGAAAGTAATATTGTTCTTTTTGAATAAAGAAAGTTGTCAGTCGTTATTTGAACAGATTTAGTGTTATGATTACTATCTCGACAGTAATTAAGGATGAAATTTGGTTTTATGTGGATTATGATGTTAGAAGATGGATAGTAGAAAATGTGATGTCAGATGCTTTATTTCTGTACTTACGTATCATTTTCTGAGCATCTTATAATCTGTTATTGATAAAATAATTTATTTTTGAGAACTGAAATGTTTATGTAATTGATTAGTAGATGATTTACTAATATTCTGAAATGTTACGTGTAAGTCTATATGATTATATACGTGATGGAATACATATGTGTATGTACAAGCCGTGGTATATACAGATATGTACGTCGTCACGAATATAAAAGTATGAACTTATTTATAACAGAGCAGAATGTAAAATAAATCATATTATACACGGTTGTGAAAACAAACAGTAAACTCTTTTGGTTGTATCATTTGAATTTCATTTCATGGAAGTTCTTTGTTAACTACAAATGATTCCTATTTATGATAAGTTATGTTTAGATTCATTGTAAATAGCATTTTCAATGTGTATATCATTGGTTATGTTGTTATTCAGAATAATGGTTGTAATAATGTAAGAATATTTTGTAAAGGAATTGAGACGATGGTTTCGAATTTAGTCAATTATGAGATGACTGTGACATGTTCCTTTAATGATATCCTGATGTTGGTTTCAATAATTTATTGATGCTATGGAAACAACTATTGGATGAAATTAATTTCTGTGGTTATTTCCATTTTCAGCAGTTAGAACATGTGTTTGTAGATTATGCAAGTGTGATCCTTTAGATTGGGTGGCTGTCATAAATCGAGTAACTTGTGGTGATAGAACTATTATGTCGGATGCCCTTTGACATTAGTCTAGATCCTTATGGGAAATTTTATGACAGTTGATTAATCAAGTGGTAACATTTAAAATTCATGGGTTGGGTTTCAATTTAAAAAGACTAAAATTTTATGGTTTCACCTGGCATATAGGATTGCTACGAGATGTAGAATTCTTATGTTGACACCCATGTACTACTGGATCATTACCTTGTCATATTCTATGTGAGTTTATTTCTATTTTAGAAGGAAATCAGTACTTGCTATTGTTTGTGAAAACATATTAAAATGATGTATGGTTACTTTCCTATAGTGTTTTGATGATTTTATGGATATCTTGTAGTATGTCTAAAATTTGTCTTGCAGATATGCGGAGGATATTTATAAACTTTGATTATGTGTCTGAGCCCTATTTTTTTTGTGGTTTTGTGATCTTATTTGTTATTTCAGGAACCTAGATGGATAAAACTATGAATCTGGGCCAATGGTTGGCAGCAGTTAAAATTTATGGAAAACAGATTGTAGCAGTATTGTTGATTATTAGGGTAGTTGTTAGTTTGTATAAGTAATCTTAGCAAAGATTCTGCATTTGTAAAAGAAGCATTTTAATAAAGAGTATTGATGTTACTCAAATGTAATCAGATTGTAAACTTATATGTTCAGTTTTGTGGAAGTTAATTAAAAAAAAAATTCTCTATGTGGATGTATGTATTTTTTTTTATGGTTTTATTTTGGTTTCATCACCTAGTAATTGGTAGGTGTTACAAAGTTGCCCATTACCTTAATGGGTTGAGACCGAGTATTCAGGAAGAATTGAATTTGTTTTGAATGAACAGTATTGAAGAGGCATACCCGTTTGCCCTAAAAGTAGAGGAAAAGCTGAACAAGAAGTTTGACAGTAGACAAAGTGGAAGAGGTCATGATGGAAGATCTGGTGGATGGTCATATGAAGATCAAAATGAAGATCCAAAAAAGCAGGATGAGGCCAATAACAGTAAAAAATAGAGAGGAGATAATTTCAATCATTTCCAAGATCATAATAATAGAGATCAGAGAGGAAGAGGAAGAGGACAAGGTTCAGGAAGAGGAGGGTTCCGTGGAACATGTTTTCACTATGGAGAAGAAGGTCATAGGGCATTTGAATGTCAAAAATGCCAAGGAAGGATAGATAGAAGGAATGAAGGCCAGGCCAAAGTTGCATATATAGATGAGGATGCCAGATCATCACATTCTAAAGATGTTGAAAGAGGAGAAATGTTGATTAACAGAAGAGTCCTTTTGAGTGGTGAAAATGAACCTAAGCAAAGAAGGAGCCTATTTCACACCAAGTGCAAGTGTGAGGGTAAGTGTTGTGATGTAATTATTGATAGTGGTAGTACTAATAATTTGGTGTCAGAAGAGATGGTGACAAACTTGAAACTCAAGAGGCAAAAACATCCACATCCATATCGGGTTGCTTGGGTGCAGGATGACCATAAGGTCATGGTCAGTGAACAATGCTTAGTAAAGTTCAAGATTGATGAGTACCAAGATGAGGTACTATGTGATATCATATCTATGGATGCATGTCATATATTGTTGGGTAGGCCATGGCAGTTTGACAAATGTGTTTTACATGATGGTCGTGCGAATACCTATTCACTGAAAAATGATGGGGTGTGACATAAGCTAAAGCCATTGAAGGAAATAGAAGAAAAGGTATGTGGTAATGCAAGAATAACTTTTGTTGATAGAGGAAATTTCTCAGATGGTATGAGGCATGAGCATATGTGTTTTATCTTAATATCAAAGGCTGGGAAAGAGGAAGTAGAAGATGTACCTGTAGAAGTTGTAGAATTATTGAATGAGTTTCAGGATATTGTGTTTGATAATGTGCTTGATGGATTACCACCAGTAAGAAAGATCAGTCATTAGATGGACTTGATTCCAGGAACTAGTTTTCCAAATAAGGCAACACATAGAATGACACTAGTAGAAAGTGAAGAGTTGAAGACATATTTGAAGCTTAGTTCATCACATCATCCACATATTGTATATGGAAGTAGTCCTAGAAATGCATTTGAGTTGAGAAAGATAGATAAAGGAGAAATAAGTAGTGCTGAAGCTGAGGATTTTGCAGAACACTTGAACATCCATGAGGAAGTAAGGAAGCACATTACCAAAATAAATGCATAGTATAAGGCTAAGGTAGATTAGAAAAGGAGGCATAAGGAATTTCAGGTTGAAGATAAGATCACAACGGTACAGTGGAGTATTCCAGCAACCAGTTCAGATATCAAGGAGATTGAAGACATACTAGACAGTCTTGTTGGTAGAAGCACAAGGAAAAGGACATATGAAGAGTATTTGGTCAAATGGAAAGGACAACCTATTAAAGATTCATCATGGCTAGCAAAGGAGGAGGTTAACCATCTTCATTTTCCTCTGCACACTTGAGTCATGAAAGAGTCACTTCTCAAATTACCCCAGGTGTCTGATGCGAGAGCATCCTGGGTGTAAGAGCAATCTTGCATCACCCAAAAATATTTATGTTTTCTTTTCAATAAGGGCTATCTAGTGCAGAGTTTCTATTTATGGAAACTTACTATTTTTAGTAAGATTGGTCATATGATCTCAAAATGTTCTGATTTCACAGTTGGAGGTTCATCTCAGTCACTTCAGCCTACCAGTTGAGTTTCATTACCACATCATCAGTATTGGTGAAGTTATTGAGATTTTTGGGTACGAAATCTTTCAAGTCAATTTTGAAGGCCTTAGAGGCTCCAGATCATGATCGACCCCCGATTGACTGCCGCTAGCGCGTGCCAGATGTTGTAGATCTCATCTTGGCATTTCCAAAAAGTGGTTATAATAGAAAAATGGAGTTATGGTTAAAAGTTATGGCCTCTGCAATTAGGGTTACGTAAAATCATATTTTGTATTTCTTTTGAGCTGACCCTATTATAATAATTGTGAAAAAATAAATAATTCTATGTCTAGTCAGCCTAAAGGGCTAAATTTTTGGAACCTTCTCGGGCGGTGGAAATTGCCTATCTAAGAAAGGTTTGTAGAGTTGTCTTAGATAGTTCAGGATAGTTTTGGGTGGTAGATCTGGACAATAATTTGAGGCTTTGTCCTACAGAAATTGTAAGGGAATGCCCATATGGCTTTGCATATTGTAATTCTGAAAGTTTGTAATTCCACATTTGTGGAGATAATAAGAAGCCAATTTTTTGTTCTTGCATATTCTTGTTGCTTTTTTGTTTCTATTATGTGTTTGTGGTATTAAGGGGAGCACCCTTCATCACTTTTGCATGAGTGACATATCCTTTTCACAATTATCTATACTCTTGGATGTATGGGTAAATATCCCTCAGTAAGAATATGGTGTACATTGATGTAAAAAGGATATCTCCTTGCATTGTGAAGTAGGTATCCTCTTCCTCTTTCTCTTCCTTATCATGTCTAGTAGACAACCATGATAAGGAGGGGGGCGTATATAGGGTCTTCCTTGTACTATAGTTTTTAATTTACATGCTAAATCCTTTGAAGGTAACACACATAAGTTTCTAAATCCTGAAGAGACAAGCTTTTTTCAATTTTCAACATGCTAAATCTTGGAAGGTAACGCACATAAGTTGCTAAATACTGAAGAGACACACATTTTTCAATTTTCAATATGTTGAATCTTCTGAAGGTAACACACATAAGTTGCTAAATCCTAAAGAGACACACATTTCATATTCATAGTAATACAAGAAGGTAGATCTATGGGTATTCCAGAAGCCGTCAGAAGATGCACTAAAATTGCAAGCATAGTTTATGGGTGAACTATCAGGTTTTCCCACCTATTTGGCTCTCCCTCCCTTGGTGATTCATGGTAAGGTGTGCATCTTACTGATTGAGGTAATCGCTTTCTCTTTTCTCTCTTTTCACTTTCATGCTAGTAGGGCTACATCATGAAGCTATGTTATTTATAGTATTTCTCTTGTCTTTCTTATGTAATCATTTATGCTTTTATGATAGCTTTCCAAATATGATATTAGTATGAAAATATTTCTTAGCAAGGTTTCTTAAGCTAATTGATTTGGGTTTGTTTGTACTAATCCCTCTTTTGTGTTGCTTTTGGTTTTATTTTCACACCCTCGTGCATGTATGTTGAGTTAGAATCCTTAGCCTGGGGGCTTGTGTCCTTAGCTAAGTGTTATTTTATCTCATTGTGATTCCACTCAGATCTTTTCCTTTTTCTCCTTTACCAAGAGTTTGCATCGAGTCCATACTCTTGCTAAAGTGGGGGCTTAATGTATCATCTTAAAATGGAAGCACGCACTTACATGTTAAGATCATTTATCCATCTGAGTAAGTGGTCTAGGGTCATGTCAAGTGCCTTGATTGGGTCTTTGCATGGATCTGGCAGTTTCCTCCTTGTTTTGCTTCTCTCCCCCTATTTCTAGCCTCTTTCTGATAGACTTTCTTTGAGAAATTGGAAACTTTGACTTTCTGGCTCAAGGATGACTGGAAGGGTCAAGGATGACCTAGACCCTAACCTAGGTCAAGGTCAACCTTGACTCTGACCTAGGGTAGAGTCGACCTTGTCCCTGACCCCAGGTCCAAATTTTAGTTTTGAAAAGTTTTAGGATGTCGGGTTTTAGAAAGTTTCATTTTCCCGCTTTCGGGTCGATTGTTTTAGATTTTAGAATGGTAAACCCTTAAATTGCATTTGATCTAGGTCCATTGCTAGGGGCTAAGATTAATTGGGATTTAATTCTCCAATGTCGGCCTCTCTAGAAGTTTGTGCCCTAGATCACTATAAAAGGAAGCCTTCCTCTCTCATTTTCATCATCCACCATCAAGTTTTGCAATTCCATCTCAAGCACTCAAGTAAGATCAAGCAAGAATTTTATCAAGCATTTTCAAGGAAGCATTCAAGTTCTCCATTGAAGATCAAGGATTCAAGTATCCAAGCCTTTGAAGGGATTTGGTTCAAGCATTCAAGATTCATCATTCAAAACCCTAGATCTAGCCATCATGGTGGTGTGATCTTCCTTCAAGATCCTTTGTTCATCTTCAAGATCATTTCATTCTTCTCTCAAGGTGGATTCCAAGCATACAATCATGGAGGTTTTGATTTACATTTTATAATGTTATGTTCAAGCTTTCATGTCAACATACTTATTTACATTTGAAATACAATTGCATATCTATTAAATATGATAGCTTCATTGTTAGATCTACTTCTACTACTTTCTAGCATTCTCTATTTTAAATCAATTATTAAGGTTGATTATGAACTGGGGTTTGACCAAGGCAAACTCCTCATCCAAAACTAAAATCAATTTTTCTTCCAGGTACATGTACAAAACAATGAATTGAAGTGCAGATCTGGATACCCTTTTCGGTGAACTTTTGGGATCCACAAATAGAATTTTCATCAGAGCTATTTTAGGTTAGGGATGACCTTTACTGGGGGGTAAGATTGTGCCTTTCTATTTGGGTCAAACTCAGCCTGACCTCAGAAGGATAAAAATTTTCTGGGTTTTCTCTGTCTCAGCATTTCTAGTCTGAAACAGGTTGTAGAATTTCCCGAAACTATGTACATACATCAGAAAATAGTGATTTCTTCAACCTTCTTTCGAGATAAGTATTTCTATTTTATTTAATTTATATGTCGATAACATGTTCCATCACACACCCCTCCACTACATTTTAACTTATTTATCATACTATCAATCATACTCCATATCCCAACTATTCAATATATATGCACTTCATGATTTGAAATGTGATCCTTTGGATATATTAGATATGATGATGTGCTTAACCCCTTGTGATGACACCAAAGGGTGAAAGAGAGAAAGATCGATGAGATGAAAAGACATGATCAAAATAGAAGAAAGGAGATATGCAGTCAAGTGTTGTTGACTGATTGTCCATTAATTATAAATGAGAATCTTTCAAAACTCAAATGAAAATAGGAATGCACCATAGAAATCCAATCAACCATGAAAATGTAGAGTGCAATTTGCAAGGGTTAATAGGTCCTTTTTTATCATCGAGCCTTGTTAAGGGACATTTCAATATCATACAACCATCACTAGTGTGAATACAACTATGAAGATATGAATATGATCTATAACAGATAGAATGTAGGAAATACATGTAAGAATCGAGGCATAAGAGCCAAGATGAACTGAACATGGTTTTTGAGTTAATGTTGCAAAATTATACCAGCATCGAGGCATATGCACCAAGATAATCATGAGTACAATCTTGCATGAGAAAATAGAATGTAAAAGTCAAGGATAAAGCTTTAAATCTCATGAGTGTCCAAGGGAACAAATCAAGAGACACCTAAGACCACTAAAGTCATACCCATGGGCAGAAATCAAAGAAAAATATGCCCCATGCCCACAGTCCTCTAGTCGTAACATCATGGAGTGACTAAGGAGGGAACACCCAATGAAAATTATTAGTCATGCAACACACAAAGAGAATAATTCATGACAAATATCAGTCATTTTAGTTTAAGTGTTATGTAAAAAAGAAAAGATAATCACTGACTCGCTAGAACTCATGCCTGTAAGTGAGAAATATTGCACAATCCTAGATTGGATACAAAGCATCAACTCAAGATAGTATATCTGATAAGTATTTAAGAAACACTCAATGTAAAAGGAAGTGTTGAGAAACACTATTTTAGGGTAGTGTTGAGAAACACTGGTGTGAGTTACTAAGGAAATAGCTTTACTTACCAAAGAAGAGTACAGTTCATGCGCTTAGCCTTAGAAAAATATCAATTCCAGACCAAGGAGATAATAAAATGGGAGTCAAAAAGGGTTTGGAGGACAAAGCAATGAGCTAATAGATATAAGTGCATGGGTCTCAAGTAGCGCCTATTTCCAAGTTTTCACTAGTTTGAAGGTTTTTTTTTTCTACCAAGGCACTTGTTTCTAGGTTTTCACCGACGCACGATTTTTTCTCTTTCTCTATTTTTTTTCTATTTTTTATATTTTTGGTATTTTTTGGTATTTGATTATTTTTATTTATACATCAAAGAATATATTTTTTTATTTTTCATCGTGATGATCATTTTTCAGGACTTTTTACAATTTTTAGGATTTTTTCAAGATCATATCTCAATTTTTACAATTTTTTCAGGACATTAAGATATGTACAAAGCTTCTATAGCATCATGCATATAACTACTTAAGATGAAGGGTGTAGATAGGTTCAGGGAGGTGTTCTCCTTGAGGTGTAGAAATTTGATAAGCATCAGATCCAAAGGCAATAGTGATTATGTAGGGACCCAACCAGTTTGGTTCAAATTTTCCTTTTTGTGCTATGTTCTATTGATTCTTGGGATTCTCTCTTAAAATGAGATCTCCATCCTGAAAATTTTTAGAATTAACCTTCTTGTTATAACTCAATGACATCCTTTTCTATCTGAACTTCAAGAGATAGGATAAGTTTGTTGGGATTGGAATGATAAAGTAATGAAAGGGGAGGGGTGAATCAGTACCCTCTAAAACTTTTAACACTTAAAAATTTTCAATAGTAGATATCCATTATCCGAATGATTTCATTGTTTTTCACATACATTCATATAATTGAAAATGTAAAGTGCATTTAGACAAAATAATAAATCATGCATGAAAATAAGTACTCATAACACAAATATTTTGGTTACCAAGAAACCCTTGTTAGAAGGTAAAATCTTTAGTGGGGATGACACCCACAAATTCTTCAATACTGCAGTAAATAAAGTATGTCAGTTAAGGCTAAAATTGTTGATCACTTATGATGATCTTACCCTATTAGGTGTAAGAAAAGATCAACTAGATCAACCTGGTTAAAGGATTTTTTAAAAAAAAAGTATGTCTGTACTCGGTTAATAGATTTACAATAAGTACTATTAAGTTCACTCTGTTAAGAGATTTTGATATGATATAATGGTTAAATTGATAACAGTAAAGTATCTGTAAAATGACAACTAAACTTGTCTAATTAAGATCTATGAAGTACTAAATAGATGTCACCTCATTGTGATGTATATGTCCTTTTGTCCTTCTTGGTAGCCTTTTATGTGTTTTGGTAAGAACTGATTCTACCTCTCATATACCTTATGTCATAAACCCTATGTCTAATCTCCTGATGTCCTTAGTGTGGCTACTACTTCATGATCCTTAATCATAATGACATCTTTAGAATTATATATCAAACAATCTTGAGCTAATTAGGTTTTACATCATCTTAGAAAACCTAAGATCAACGGTATACAAAAATAAGCTATATCTAACATTACATAGGAATCATCACAAAAGTTAATGACTACATCCATATCAAATATGTCTCGATCCTAGTAAACCGTTTATATGAATGGTGTAAACCGTTTGCATATATAAATGTCTCATTCTTGATTACTATGCCATTTTTTGTTTTTATTGGTAATCACTGCATTTGCTTCTTGGTAAATTACTGATGCTTGGTGTGTATGAATTATCGGTGATGACTAGCTCAGTACTTGGTAATTTCTTGATGCTCAGTAAGTATGCTTGGTCAAAACTGTATTCTCTTAGCTTGAAGTTTTTTCTTGTCTCTACTCATTGTGAAGGCTTTCTATGCTTGACCGACTAACTTGTATCCTTATTCCAACCTTTACCAACTGAATAACTTGTTGATACTAATTCTAATCCATTAATGCTCAAATAGAGATAACAATCTCCCCCTTTGGCATTAGTATCAAAACCTTATCTATATGTACTCATTAACTCAAAAATATACTAGCTCCATATATGTACCAGCTATATATACATAGATTCTTTTCTTTACAAACTCCTCCTTTGTGCATGCTCTTGGTGGTGTGAAGTACATAGTGGAATATATCATAGTTTTCCCCCTTTTTTGAAATTAATACCAAAACAAAAAAATGTACTTACTACTTTCAAAAAATTTCTTGTGGGTTTTTTGCAGAGATGATAAGAAGTTCTCCCATTCCTCTTTCAATTTTTCAAGAGAAATGTGCTCAAGATCAACTTGCGCATGCATGTCAAAAATATTCTCTAGAACTGAAATCTCAAGAGTAGAAACTAGGGATTTTTCCTTCTCACATGTCTCTCGATTATCTTAAGGTGTGGACCCAACTTGACTTGTAGCTTGATGACTTGGTTACGTATATTATCCTCTTGCTTCCTTAATTCTTATCTCAACCGCATGAGTTCTTTAACTTTAATTATATGATTGTGAAAAGGATTTGGTTTGGTCAGAGATAAGTTTGCATTGGCTTTGATCTCTTCATCCAACTTTTTAATTTTTTCACTAACGTTGGTAGTGAAATTTTTAACAGTGCATAATTTAAACAAAATTTGAATAAATTTCTAGGTAATAGATTCAAGCTCGGTTATTACCTCAGATAACTTAACCTTGTTTATTGCCACTTCTTGGCTGATTCTTTCTGCAAGTTTCAATTGTATTTTTGCTTCAGTCAGTTCCTCTATTCTCTTTTCTACATGTCTATGTCTAGGGAATTTATGTGACTAGTTAGAAAAGAAAGTTGATCAAGTATGGGAGTATCCTCATTGACATTGATCTCTAGAACTACTTGTTGTAATATGTCTCTAACTTCCTCAAGTATCTACTTAATTTTGCTTTCTTTTCTCAACTTTTCTTGTGTAGCCTTCCTAGTGCACAATTCCCCATATTTTCTAAGTTCTTCAAGGTCTAAAGTTCTATGGTCACATTTTGGTATCTTAATTACTTCATCTAGTGTAACTGGTCCTTTACCGTGCTTCTTTTTCTTCTTCTCCGGTGTGGGGGATTTAATAAATGGACCTAAAGCTCTAGTCTCTAGATTTACCTTCTTGGGCTTAGTAGACACACTCTCCTCTTTAGGGTGCCCGATGTCGGGTGTCTCAGTGGTCTATCCTTGGGCATTGGTGGTGAAGTCTATTTCGGGTATTTCTATTCATTTACTTTCCTCAAGTACTTGTGATACAAACTCTATTTGATTAGCTTCATTTGTCTATGTTATTCCTTGATCTATTTTGTTGTGTTCCTCTATTGTCCCCTAATCCTCTATTGTATCCTTTTTTTCTCAAAGGTCAAGCCTTCAGGTTCCTTCTATGATAAAATATCAACAACTTGTACTAAAATATGTAAATCACCCGGTATGTCATTATTTTCTTCCTCGGTGGGTGTTAACATCTTTATCATCCTTGATATCATCAAGATCTCCATTTTTTATGTCTTCAATAAGAAAATCATCTATCCTTGTCATTACCAATTTCTCAGGAGTATCCTTATCCTCTTTTCTATAGCCTGTCAAATAAAAATCAATAGCAATGGTAGTGTTTGGTACCTCAGTGTTAGATAGATCAATCAATTCCTTTCTATCTAGATTTGCATCATCTGAGTGTATAGCTTTACCTTTCCTTTTGTTTTTCCTCTTGGGTACAACTACCAATTCCATCTTATCAACTTCAACTTAGGCAATAAGAATTGTAGTCCATAAGAGTTGACCATTCTCATCAACATCCTTAAGTTTTCCTGCCAGAATGTTTACTGCTCTAGTTTTTACAAAATATCTTTGAGGATTGTGTCATAATTTCTTCAATCTCAAGAACTTATAATGTAGGCATAGCCAATATAAGTGAGTTTTCCCTCATCTTGTTCTCAGTGTGAAAGGCATAAGTCCATCTTGTAGACACTTTCTCATTAAAAATCTTAGGTATATATTTTAGAAATTCAACTCGTACATTTTTAAACTTGATCATCATTTGTATGAAAGCCTCTTCTATCTTTTGCTAATCTTCGATAGACATATGTACATACCGACTCATCTTGGGGTTGATAAGACCACTAGTTTCCTTTATTATTTCAACTAGCTCATCAACAATGGGATTCTTATTTACAACTGCTTTGAATATATCTTGGTCTTCTTCTTCATCTTCTTCATCTTCTTCATCAATGTAATCCTTTTCCCTTATTAATTTTCTCCTTTTCTTTGGTATCTTGAAGGTGGGTTGTGCACCTCTCTTTTTCCTTTTATATGTATTGGTAGGAGTAGGTATAGAAATTTTTACAACTCCTTTCTTAAGAGGTGGAGAAGCATCTATTGTGGACCTTATCCTTACTCTTAGATGTACTTATTCTAGCTTCCTCTTTTCTATGGGCTTGACTAGTGAGACTGTATATCTTTATCAGACTTTGTCTCCTCCTCATCATGTCCACTATTACCAATTAGTAACTCTTACTCGATTGCCACTTCAACCAGAATATCCTAAGATGCGTTCTCCTCTTCTACATCATCACTGAATTATTTTAGTAATTTTTCCATCATTTTCTTAGACTCATTTGTCACCTTGACTTTGACTAGATCCATCTTAATTCTTGTTTTTTCCTCTTCATATGTTCCAAACCTAGTTTCATGTGGATCTTTGGGCTCAACTAGTAAAGCCTTTATAGACCTAGAAGATCAATAAATGCCAATTTCTTATCCCATTGGTGCCAGCCATGTTGTTCTTAGTTTAACAACCTCTATCAAAGTCTTGTGGGGTTCCACTAAGAAACACATATCATATTTTTATTTCTCAACCAACTATCCTTTTATTCTACTTGTTTGGTTCATTCAGTCCTTCAATTGCTCAAAATATACATCCATGATGTCGACAAAATCTTGTCCCAAAATTTGAATATAATCATTTATTTGTAAAGTGACCAGTTAGTCAGTGTTCCAATCAACATTACCTACTGAGGAGAAAAATTTTTGCTCATATGAAAATATGCAAAGTAGAAATGATCCAAACTTACATGTTTTATACTCCCCCGACTTGTTGGTTTTCATGTTTTCTTCTAACTACTTCAATAATAACTCAATGAGGACCAGTTGAAATCCTTTCTTCACAATCTTATAAGTGATGTCCATAGCTCCATATGGCACATTGTTAGGTCTGCTAGATTGAAATATTTTGCAAGCAATAGCATATACACTGAACCTAGTCTTGGGATCAACAATGGTGTTGATTCCGGTGCCTCTATTATTGCATTTAGCTCCTGTAGCTTTTTCAATCTCGGTCCTCGATGCACTTCTTAATGCTTTGACCTTATTATTTATGTGATAATTGGTGACCATGTTTATTATGTCCCTGGTGATCCTCATAGGTTCATCCAATAATAACTTACCCTCGTGCACATTGCTCAATACTATCCTGATCTATTCATTCTAAAAAACCCTCATGAAATATAAGGTATTAACCAAACCTTTAACCTCCAAATGTGTGTGCTCATTCTTGAGCTTTCTGTCTACACTTAGCTCCTTGAAGGTGGATCAGAGCTCAAAATCACCTACCTCTGAGATTTTGTAGTGAATATATGTGTGAATGTCTTCAACCAACAAAACCCTAGGTGGTATGCTAAAAAATGCTTCAGTTTTGTCAATTTGTGAAGCAACCTGGGGATGTATTTTATACTTTGAATCATTGTAGGTTACAGACTTTATCAACTTTAGATGAGGACACCATCAATTTTCAAATTAGGGATTTGAGAGAAATCAACTATATAGATCAATAAAAATGAAACTTACTTCAACTGTGAATTCTCATCTCAGAAATCCTTCAAATCTATGCTCCAATTGCTCTTGAATCTTTCTTGTTAGTTCTCACTCAAAATTGCTCTGTTCTTCATGTTCACAGAGTGAACTTAATAGCTCTTATTGTAAATCTCTTAACTAAGGACACACATACTTTTTGTTATTTAAATCCTTTAACCAGGTAGATCTATTCGATCCTTTGCTACTCCTAACAAGGTAAGATCATCAGAAGTGATCAATAATTGTAGCCTTAATCGACATACATTATTTACTGCAATAGTGAAGAATTTTTATGCTTGACCGACTGACTTGTATCCTTTTTCCAACCTTTACCAAGATCGAGACATATTTAATATGGATGTAATCATTAACTTTTGTGATGATTCTTATGTAATGTTAGATCTAGGTTATTTTTGTATATCATTGATCTTAGGTTTTGTAAGATGATGTAAACCCTAATTAGGTCAAGATTTTTTGATAAATAAGTGTAAAGATGTCATTATGATTAAAGATCATGAAGCAATAGCTACACTAAGGACATTAGGAGATCAGACATAGGGTTTATGATAGAAGGTTTGGTGCAGGGGTGCCAGTTGCAAGGATGAAGACCTAACAAGACACTAGGGTCACTGAATAGATCCTAGGGGGCAACAAGAGATCAACATGACCATGTTAGGTCATTAGATGTAATAAGACCATGTAATGGTCCTTTAAATATGTTTTGTAATCATTGGATCATTTTGTTAAAAGATCAAACTTGTAAGCCTTCAATGGCATTAAGAAGGGATAAGGGTACCTAGGGGTCACTAGGGAAGGATAAATTGATCCTAAGTTAAATGGGATTTGGAAAATGACCTATATGGTCCATTATGTTTCTAAATGGCCTATTGAGCCATAAAATAGATGTAAAAGCACTTGTAGTGCTAAACTATGTAAATGGCCTATAGTGGCAAACTAAGGCCTAAAGGCTTGAGTAAGGGTCTAGGAAAGGTTTAAGGCTTTAGAGTTTCTAAAAAACCTTTGGGAAGGTTAATAAAGTATAAAATGGTAAAGAGTTGTTGAGTTGACAACTAGGTTGTCAACTAGACAGCAAAGCTAAACAAATAACTAACTAATAATAGTCCTTTAACTAACTATTTGTGCTTTGCCAGCCTTGGTAAGGCTTATTTGATAGAGTGATGTAGGAGCATCCTGGGTGTAAGAGCAATCTTGCATCACCCAAAAATAGTTCTGGTATTTTTTCAATAAGGGCTATCTTGTGCAGAGCTACAATTTTTGGAAAGGTACTATTTTTAGTAAGTTTTCCATTCGAGCTCAATATGGTCTATTTTATTCCCTAGAGGTTCATTTTGGTCATATTAGCCTGCGAATAAAGTTTCATTACCAGATCAAGTTTAATTTTGAAGATATTGAAATTTTTTGGTATTGGCAGCAGGGTACAAAAACTTTGAACTCATTTTTGAAGGCTTTAGAGGTCTCGTATGAGGTTGAAACTTCAGTTGAATGAATCTTGCTTGATTCAAATGGTGTAGAGCACTTCGTGCCCTTTCTGAAATGGGGTCATAATAATCAATTAGGTCAACAGGTGATGACTTATGGTCTCCAAAAGTTGGGCCACCTAAAATGGTGGAAATTAAATTTCCATCAAAATTTTTGTTTGGGTTTCAAAAGTTGTTTTGAGCCGACTATGATGTAATAAATTGAAAAATAAAATAATTCTATGTTTGGTCGACCTTAGAGGATAAATTTCTCAAACCTTCCCAGGCGGTGGAAAATTGCCTATATAAGGAAGGCCCATAGTGTTGTCTAGGGAAGTTTGGAGGAGTTTAGAGTAGTTCTAGGTAATAATTCGAGGCTTTATACTACAAAATATTGTAAGGGAAATGCCCATGTGGCTTTGCATATTGTAATTCTTAAAATTTTAATTCCACATTTGTGGAGATAATAAGAAGCCCATTTTTTGTTCTTGCAAATTGTTGTTGTTTCCCTATTTCTATTATGTGTTTTTGGTAATAAGGGGAGAACCCTTCATGAAGTGGTATCAGAGTGGGAGTTCTTGAGTGTGTGGATAGATCACCGACTGTGAGGTAGTTTGCACCAAGACCATGGTTTAGCATTTCAGCGATAAGAGCGAAAATGCCTCCATGAAGGGAACGTGGTGGAAGAGCTGGTGGTGTGACACCTGAGGTTAGAGCACTCTAGAGACATGTGTGAGCATTGCAAGAAGAGATTCATAGAGGAATGAATCTTAATGTCAGAAATGAAAGCTAGGATGAAGCTGAAGAAGGAAATTCCGATCAAGAAGGAGAAGGCAAAATTATGAACTGGGAGGAAGAAAGACTTTTTTGGGCCATCTCCAAGATCGGAAAAAGACCTAAGATTGAGGTTCCTACATTTTTATGAAATCTTAACCCAAAGGAGTTGATTGACTAGATCAATGAATTAGAGGAATATTTTGAGTATGAAGATATCAAGGATCCTGATTGTGTCAAGTTTGTTAAGGCCAGACTAATTGGTCATGTGAAGATCTAGTGGCAAGAGATTCAATTGGAGTGAAATAGAAGAGGAAAGGATAAAATCAAAAGATGGGATTAGATGGTGGATATATTGAAGTGAAAATTCATTCCTATTGATTATGAGCTTGATCTGTTGAAGAAAACACAAATTTTTAAGAAAGTAGGAAAATTTGTTCAGGAGTATACGGAGGAGTTCTATCGAATCCTCATCAGAATAGGCCATGCAGAAGCTGACAAGGACAAACTTTCTCATTACCTAATGAGTTAAGGCCAAGTATTCCAGAGGAGCTAAATTTGGTTAGAATGAATAGTATTAAAGAGGTATACCAGTTTTCCCTAAAAGTAGAGGAGAAGTTGAACAAGAAGTTTTAGAGCAGACAAAGAGGAAGAGGTTGTGGTGGACAATCTGGTGGACAGTCATATGGAGGGCATAATAAAGATTTGAAAAAGAAGGATGAGGCCAATAGTAGTCAGAATCAGAGAGGAAATAATTCTAATCATTTCCATGATCAGAATAATAGAGATCAAAGAGGAAGAGGAAGAGGAAAAGGACCTAGAAGAGGAGGCTTTTGTGGAACATGTCTTCACTGTGGAGAAGAAGGTCATAGGGCATATGATTGTCCTAAATGCCAAGGAAGGACAGACAGGAGAACTAAAGGCTAGGCTAGAGTTTCACATGTAGATGAAGATGCAAGATCATCACATTCTAAAGATGCTAAAAGAGGGGAAACACTAATTAATAGAAGATTCTTTCTGAGCGGTGAGAATGAACCTGAGAAAAGGAGGATCCTGTTTCACACTAGGTGCAAGTGTGAAAATAAGTGTTGTGATGTGATTATTGATAGTGGAAGCATTGAAAATTTGGTGTTAGAAGAGATGGTCACTAAGTTGAATCTCAAGAGGAAGAAACACCCACATCCATATCGGATTTCCTAGGTACAAGATGACCACAATGTCATGGTCTAGTGAATAGTGCCTAGTGAAATTCAATATTGGTGGATACCATGATGAGGTACTAAGTGATATCATATCTATGGATGCATGTCATATGTTATTGGGTAGACCATAGTAGTTTGATAGGTGTGTTGTACATGATGGTCATGTGAATACCTATTCCCCAACAAAAGATGGAGTGTGACATAAGCTAAAGCCATTGAAGGACACATAAGAAAAGATATGTGGTAATACTATAAGAATAAGTTTTGTTGATGGAAGAAAATTCCTAGAGGGTATGAGGCATGAGCATGTGTGTTTTTCTTTAATTCCAAAAGTTGGTAAAGAGGAAGTAGAAGATGTACCTGTAGAAGTTATAGATCTGTTGAATGAGTTTCAGGATATTGTATCTGATAATGTGCCTGATGGATTACCACTAGTAAGAAAGATCAATCATTAGATGGACTTGATTCCAGGATCCAGTTTACCAAATAATGCACACAGAATGACACCAACAGAAAGTGAAGAGTTGAACAAACAAGTACATGAATTGTTGCAGAAGGGGTTGATTTGAGAGAGTCTGAGTCCCTATGTTGTACATGTAGTATTAGCACCAAATAAGAATGGATAATGGATAATGTGTACAGATTCCAGGGCTATAAACAAGATCACAATCAAGTATAAGTTTCCATTACCACGAATGGATGATATTATGGATTGTTTGAGTGGAGTTGTGTATTTCTCAAAGATAGATCTAAAGAGTGGATATCACCAGATTTGGATCAGAGAAGGAGATGAATGGAAGACTACCTTCAAGACAAAAGAAGGACTGTATGAGTGGTTAGTCATGCCTTTTGGGCTAACTAATGCACCAAGCACTTTCATGTGGCTCATGAATGAAGTTTTGAAAGAATTTTTGGGTAAGTCTGTTATTGTTTACCTAGATGATATTTTGATCTTTAGTAATACTTTGGAGGAGCATATGATGCATATTTGTATGGTGTTTGAGAAGTTAAGGGAAGAGAAATTGTTGATTAATTTGAAGAAGTATAGCTTTGTGAAGAAAGAGTTAGTGTATCTGGGATTTGCAGTTTCAAGAGAAGGTCTAAAAATGGACCCAGAAAAAGTGTAGGCTATCCATGAATGGCCTACTCCAAGGAGTGCTATACAAGTAAGATCTTTTCATAGTTTGGCTAGCTTTTACAGAAAGTTTATCAGAAATTTTAGCAGTATTTGTGGACCCTTGACTGAAACATTGAGAGGGGATAGAAAAGAGTTCAAGTGGACGAATGAGGTGGATAAAAGTTTTAAACTGTTGAAATAGAAAGTTATAGAACAACCTATTTTAGCACTTCCAAATTTTAATAATGTGTTTCAAGTAGATTGTGATGCTAGTGGTACTATAATAGGAGCTGTTATGAGTCAAAAAGGTAAACCTGTTGCTTATTTGAGTGAGAAGTTAAATGATACCAAGAGAAAATATTTTTTTTATGATCATGAGTTTTATGCTATAGTTCATGCATTAAAGAAGTGGAGACACTATCTACTTCCTAAGGAGTTTGTTGTGTATACTGATCATCAAACTTTGCAATATTTGAATAGTCAAGGAAATTTGAATCAAAGGCATTTGAAATGGGTTGAGTTTTTGTAGAGTTATACATTTTTTTTAAATATAGGAGTGGAAAGTCAGTTGTAAATGTGCTTAATAGAAGGAAACTATTGCTAAAAGAGATGTAGATTGAGGTGGTTGGGTTCAAGGAACTCAAGAATTTGTATCTAGAGGATCCTTTTTTTGGAGAAGCTTGGAAAGCTTGTACAAAACTTATTACTCTAGATCGAACAAAATGGTTGGATTTCATCATCCAGGATAGTATGTTATTCAGAGGGAGTCACTTGTGCATTACACAAAGTTCTATGAGGGAGAATCTCATCAAGGAGAAGCATAGAGGAGGATTGGTTGGACATTTTAGTCATGGTAAAACCCTTGCTTTGGTTAGTGAGAATTATTATTGGCCACAGTTGTAGCAAGATGTCAAAGATTTTTTATAGAGTTGCAGAGTATGTCAAATGGCATAAGGAGTGGAGAAGAATACATGGTTGTATCAGCCATTACCTATACCAGAAAAGCCTTGGGAGGATATCAGTATGAGCTTTTTTCTTGGTTTACCAAGGACTCAACGGAGACATGATTCAATTTTTGTGGTGGTTCATAGATTTTTGAAGATGGCACATTTAATTCCATGTAAGAAGACTAATGATGTTATTCATGTTCTAGAATTTTTTTCCAGAGAAGTGGTGAGACTACATGATTTGCCAAAGAGTATAGTTTCAGATTGAGACACTAAGTTTGTTGGATATTTCTGGTGCACATTGTGGAAGAAGTTGAAGACAGATTTAAAGTTCATTTCATCACATCATCCACAAATTGATGGATAGATAGAGGTGGTGAATAGGAGTTTGGGAAATTTGCTGAGATGTTTGGTTGGAGACAAGCAGACATGATGGGATTTAAATTTACCATAGGCAGAATTTGCATACAATAATTCTATCAACATGAGCACTAGTAAATCACCATTCCAGATTGTATATGGAAGTAGTCCCAAAAATTCTTCAGAGTTGAGGAAGATAGATAAAGGAGAGATAAGTAGTGTTGAAGCTAAGGATTTTGCAGAACATTTGAAGAACATCCATTAGGAGGTGAGGAAGCATATTACGAATATGAATGCACAGTATAAGGCTAAGGCATATGAGAAAAGGAGACATAAGGAATTTTAGGTTGGAGATGAAGTCATGGTTCATTTGTGAAAGGAGAGATTTCCATTTGGTACATATAAAAAGTTGAAAATGAAGAGGTTTGGGCCATGTAAAATATTGAAGAAGCATGATTCATGAAATACATATGAGGTAGAATTTCCTACTGAGCTGAATATTTCACTAGTATTTAACATTTTAGATCTGATAGAGTATCATGAGGGAGGTGTTGAGGATGAGATTATAGCAACACAATGGAGTATTCCAACAACTATTTTAGCTACCAAGGAGATTGAGGACATACTGGATAGTCATGTTGGTAGAAGCACAAGGAACAAGACATATGAAGAATATCTGGTCAAATGAAAAGGACAACCTGTTGAAGATTCATCATGGCTAACAAGGGAGGAGGTTAACCATCTTCATTTTTGTCTTCACACCTAAGACGTGATGGGGTCACTTCTCCAATTACCCCAAGTGTCTGATGCAGGAGCATCTTGGGTGTAAAATAAATCTTGCATCACCCAAAAATATTTCTGGTTTCTTTTCAGTAAGGGTTATCTTGTGCAGACCTGCTATTTTTGGAAAGTTACTATTTTTAGTAAGTTTTTCATTCAAGCTCAGAATGGTATATTTTCTTCCTTGGAGGTTCATTTTGGTCATATTAGCTTGCCAGTAAAGTTTCATTATGAGATCAAGTTTAGTTTTGAAGATATTGAAAATTTTTGGTATTAGCAGCAGGGTACAGAAACTTTGAACTCAGTTTTGAAGGCTTTAGAGGTTCCGGATGAGGTCAAAACCTTTTCCAAAGGAAGCTTTCTTGATTAAAGAATTGTAGAGAACTTCACACCCTTTTCAAAATGGGGTCATAATAGTTAATCTGGTCAACAGGTGATGACTTATGGTCTCCGAAAGTTGGGCCACCTAAAATAGAAAAAATTAAATTTCCTTCAAAATTTTTGTTAGGGTTTCAAAAGTTGTTTTGAGCTGACTATGATGTAATAAAATGAAAAATAAAATAATTTTATGTTTGGTCGGCCTTAGAGGCTAAATTTCTGGAACCTTCCTAGGTGGTGGAAAATTGCCTATATAAGAAATGCTCGTAGTGTTGTCTAGGGCAGTTCAAAGCAGTTCATAGTAGTTTTGGGTAATAATTTGAGGCTTTTTCCTACAAAATATTGTAAGGGAAATTCCCATGTGGCTTTGCATATTGTAATTCTGAAATTTTTAATTCCACATTTGTGGAGATAATAAGAAGCCCATTTTCTTTTCTTGCAAATTGTTGTTTCTATGTTTCTATTATGTGTTTGTGGTATTAAGGGGAGCACCCTTCATCATAGAGTGTAGGTGTTCTTGAGAGAGATATAGGAAGGAGAGGATTAGATAAAAGATGAATGATTGATCCAGATCATGAAAGTTAATGTAAACTACTTTTAGCAATGAAATGTAAATTAAATTGCATTCTGCCTGTCCCTGCCTGTGGGGACACAATCCTTGATTGGGTGTTCTTAATCCTTCTTTCAAACCAATGTGTGAATGAAATGGATTAAGGTTATGATGTTTATGCATTTCATTTGAGTTTTGAATGGTTTTCATGCAATAGTTGGTAGTGTTTTGAAAGGAGGAAGATAATAGTTGTTGAAGAATGAAGGAATGATTGTCATAGAAATTGCAGTCCAGTGTGGGGACCATATATTTCAATTGAATCATTGGAGCTTTCTACATTTCATATATGTTATATAAAACCTAATTGTGCATATCTTCACTAGAGGGATATTTAAAATAATTTTTTGTTAAAGAGTTATAGTGATTGTTTACCAGTCTATCGAAGAAGACATCAAGAAGGTAAATTTGTTTGGTTTTATTTGATGTTAAGTTCAAGGAGTCAAATGAACATGGTGAGTGTGTGGAAAAGAGTCTAAAGGGGTCTAATAAGACTCATGTTGTGTTTCTTTTCATTTAGGATTGTGGGGACACATTGGAAGGGTTGGTTGTAGTGATTGTTCCAAAATGAGAAGGTGACTGTCATAGTGGACAACAAGTGTGAGTTTTTCATTCAAGGGTGGGATGCATAGTAGTTTTGTTTTGAAAATATATTAATGGTTGTAGAATAATGTGTAGAGATTCCTCTTTATGAGGAGGTAAGTGGTGGATCCATAGAGAGTGATCCAAGTAATGGTTTGGGACAATCGCATTACATTGGCAAATATGCATGAATGGTTAATTTGGGTGAGTGTAGATTTAAGATGTGGAGTCTTGTGGAAGAAAATATTGTTACAGACCACTAGCCTCTGCATCAAGTGGTATCAGAGTGAGTGAAAGGTCTAGGAGGAGAGACATAAGATGGCTTACACAATATCAGAGAGAGAGTTGTACAAGTTGTGGAAAGAATTATTGAATGAAGAAAAGGAAGAAGAAGAGTTGAGAAGCTTGAGGAAATCTTTGGAAGAGCAAGAAGAAGAGAGAAAAGAGAGGGAAGAAAAGATAAACATTCTAGAGAAAGCCTTGGAAGAAGGTGAAGCAAGGTTGGAGAGACTTGAGGAGATACTCAAGGATGCTACAAGTTGGCACTTAAGGTTGAAGAGGAAAAATATAAGATGGCCTATTTAGAAACTAGTTGCACTAGCAAGGATGAAGAGAAAGATGGAAGAGGAGGGTACTAGGAAGGGTACTCTTAGAGTGGAAGATGCACCTATGATGAGAGGTGTAAAGACTTGTGAAGAAGTCTTTATGAATGCTAGAGGAGACAACATAGATGAAGGCTTGGATGGTTTTGAAGGTGAGATGGATTTGTGAAATGAGTTTTCTACAATAGTAGAGGAATGGCAGAGTTATGGAGGAGTTTTGGAGGCACATGAAGAAGCAGCCTTCAAAGAGGATACTATATTTGTAGAGATGGGCCATGAGGAGACTCAACACATGAAATTTTTTTCTCCTTGCATGGAGATGGTCCAAGTGGCATTAGAGGTATAGATTGGTGTGATGGTGAGTGAGAAGCAGTAGCATGGGCAAGCCATGATCATTTTGGTGAGGGATAGAAAGCCAAGATGCAAGATGAAGTTGTATGGGGAAGCATGGTTCTAAGAGGACCTATATTTTCCTAAGGTCAAGATGAAGGCCTGATTGTTTTTACTGACATATATTTCTTTGTAGGTTTCCAAGAGGACTTGGAAATTTTTTAAAGCTATGGAGTATGGTGCAAGAGCACCAGGACCAAGGATGAAGACCTAAGAAGACACTAGGATCACTGAATATATCCTAGGGGAAACAAGAGATCAACATGACCATGTTGGGTCATTGGATGTAATAAGACCATGTAATGGTCCTTTAAATGTGTTTTATAATCATTGGATCATTCTATTAAAAGATCAAACTTGTAAGCCTTCAATGGCATTAAGAAGGGATAAGGGTACTGAGGGGTCACTATGAATTGATCCTAAGTTAAATGGGATTTGGAAAATGACCTATATGGTCCATTATGTTTATAAATGGCCTATTGAGGCATAAAAATAGATGTAAAAGCACTTGTAGTGCTAAACTATGTAAATGGCCTATAGTGGCAAACTAAGGCCTAAAGGCTTGAGTAAGGGTCTAGGAAACATTTAAGGCTTTAGAGTTTCTAAAAAACCTTTGGGAAGTTTAATAAAGTATAAAATGGGAAAGAGTTGTTGAGTTGACAACTAGGTTGTCAACTAGACAACAAAGCTAAACAAATAACTAACCAATAATGGTCCTTTAACTGACTATTTGTGGTTTGCCAGCCTTGGTAAGGCTTATTTGATAGAGTATAAGCATTCTTGAGAGAGATATAGGAAGGAGAGGAGTAGATGCAAGATGAATGATCAATCCAGATTATTAAAGTTAATGTAAACTACTTTTGGTAATGAAAATGTAAATTAAATTGCATTATGCTTGTACTTGCCTATGAGGACACAATCCTTGATCGGGTGTTCTTAATCCTTCTTTCAAACCAATGTGTGAATGAAATGGATTCAGGTTATGATTTTTATGCATTTAATTTGAGTTTTGAATGGTTTTTATGAAATAGTTGGAAGTGTTTCAAAAGGAGGAAGATAATAGCTATTGAAGAATGAAGGAATGATTGTCATAGAAATTATAGTCCAGTGCGGGGGACATATATTTCAATTAAACTGTTGGATCTTTCTGCATTTCAAATATGTTATATAAATCCTAATTGCACATATCTTCACAAGAGGGATCTTTAAAATAATTTTTTGTTAAAAAGATATGGTGATTGTTTACCAGTCTATTAAAGAAGACAGCAAGAACGTAAATTTGTTTGGTTTTATTTGATGTTAAGTTCAAGGAGTCAAATATGGTGAGTGTGTGGAAAAGAGTCTAAAGGGGTCTAATAAGACCTATGTTATGTTTCTTTTTATTTAGGTTTTTGGGGACACATTAGAAGTGTTAGTTGTAGTGATTGTTCCAGAATGAGAAGGTGATTGTCATAGTGGACAGCAAGTGTGAGTTTTGCATTCAAGGGTGGGATGCATAGTAGTTTTGTTTAGAAAAGATATTAAGGGTTATAGGGGGATGTTTAGAGATTCCTCTTTGTGAGGAGGTAAGTGGTGGATCCATAGAGAGTGATCTAAGTAATGGGTTGGGACAATCACATCACATTGGAAAATATGCATGAATGGTTAAGTTGGGTGAGTGCATATTCAAGATGTGGAATCTAGTGGAAGAAAATATTGTTATAGACCACTAGCCTCTACATCAAGGTTTATGAGAGGTAGAATCAGTTCTTATTAGGACATATACAAGGCTACTAAGAAGGATAGAAGGACATATACATCACACTAAGGTGACATCTATTTTGTACTTCACAGATCTGAATCAGACAAGTTTAGTTGTCATTTTACATATACTAAAACTATTATCAATTTAACCGTTGTAGTAGATCAAAATCTCTTAACAAGGTGAACTTATAATAGTTCTTATTATAAATCCCTTAATTGAGTAAACACATCCTTTGTGTTATTTAAATCCTTTAACTATGTATATCTAGTCTATCTCTTGTTATGCCTAATAGGGTAAGATCATCAGAAGTGATCAACAATTGTAGCCTTAACTGACATACTTTATTTACTGCAGTAGTGAAGAGTTTGTATACTTGATCAACTGACTTGTATCCTTATTCCAACCTTTATTGACTAAATAACTTGTTGATACTAATGACAATCCATTAATGCTAAAATAGAGATAACAAGCTTCACATCCATAAACAATTACAAAGGACGTAGCTCTAGTAGGTGTGTAGATGGTAGTGCTATAAGCCCATAAGGAAGGATTAATCTATAAGTGCCAATCTCTTCCTTTCTTATTTAATATCCTATGTAACATTTTCATAAATTTTTTGTTATAATCTTTATCCTGGCCATTACCTCGAGGGTAGTAAATTGAGGACCAGTGTTGTTCATTCCTAAATTTCTTACATAATTGTTTCTGATCCTTATTTTTGAGCTATCCTCTATTATCAGTAACTATGGAGGAAGGTATGTCATAGTGATAGATGATGTGATTGAGTATGAACAAGGACACTTGTTTTCTTATAGAAACTAAAAGAGGAATAACCTCAACCCATTTTGTAAAGTATTCAATTGCAGTAATGATGAATTTATGTCCACTAGATGAATTAGGATGAATTTTTCCTACCATGTCAAAACCCCACTTTTGAAAATGCCAATATTAGGAATGAATGCAAAGTATTTTGGTAGTTATTCTATAGCAGTTGTTGTTGCATTCATGACTTGGATTGTCATTGATGTCAACACAGTGATATTCTAGATATCAGCAGGAAAGTAGGTACAGTTTTGTTTTGCACACATGTTGTATTGCAGATTGGCTTTTACATAGTTGATCGTATGTTCTTTGGTGTGTTATTAACCTATGGTTAATAGTGCAAAAATAAATTCATTCATTCATGAGAGTTATGAGAATTTTGGTGAAAGCAGTGTTTAGACAGTGTTTCTGTGAAGCGATTTTCAGAAATCGGAGGATATCTCTTAGCTGGGATGGAATCTGATTTTGCACAGTTAAAGGGATGTTGGAGACTCATTAATTATGATGTGGTTCATAGTGAAAACTTTGAGGATATGTTTGGAGAAAGTTACAGTATCTGGAAGCCGACAGTTTTATGTGAATTTTGTGTGTAGCGTGTAGAAATTATTATTTTGTAATTGAGGACCGACTCATTTGTAATTATTTGAGTTTGGTATATAAGAAGGAATTTTTTCCTTGTTGCTATATGTATTTTGAAGGTTGAGATATGAATATATGCATGAAGTGAAGAAAAGAGCTAATTGAGTGATGAAGGAAGACTTGTGAGTACAAAGATCTGGAATTGTGATCTTGTGTAGCAAAGAGTGTGGTTTTGGCATAGTATGAAGGAGGTAATATATTTCATATAATTCTATTGAATAATTTTAAGATCTTTTGGATAGTGGGTTCAGAGATCTGGCCTTAAAGCTGTTTGGGCAGTGGGTCCTTCTGTCTTCCATAAACACTTAACCGGGTTAGAATCTTTTAACAGGGATTCAAAATCTCCTAACAAGGATTTATATGTATTGAATGTATTTTATAAGACTCCTAACAGGGTCCATCCTCTAACAAGGAACTTTCATATTAGTGTTGTAGACATGGAAAATTGGCAAAGGCTTAAATCAATCAAAAGGTGCATCAAGTCATCAAAATAGCACTAAAAATTGATAAATGGAACAAAGGCAATTCAAATCAAAGGAAAATTTAATTAAATGATTAAATGATTAAATAAAGCTTGAAAAGGGGAAAAACACTAAGAAATTGATTAAATTCAATTAATGACATAGTTGTTGAAAGCAAAAATAAAAAAGAACCTCTTACCCTTCATGGCTAAATTTAATTACTTTAATTAATTAATAAATATGAAATTCTCTCAAACAAAGGAAAAAGGAGACAAAATGGACACAAATCACTCACCTTTGTTGAAATGGTCCAGCCTTTTGAAACCATTTAAATGTTTGTCCCCCAATTTAGGGACAAAGCAAAGCCAATTGACCTTACCCAAGCATAACCATGGTTATCTCACTCTACCCCCTACCCTTCGGAAAATCCTATAAATAAAAGGCATTTTGAGGCATTATTCATCCACTCCATATCTTTGAATTGCAGCAAAGCTCTTGCAATTTGCATCCACACCACTCACTTAGCATTTTCATTGATAATTAGCTTCAATTGTTGATCATTTTAGAGATTTTCTTATCAAATAGAGCTAGAATTTGATAATTAGATCTATTTTGCATATCATTCTTAGTTCAATTCTCATAATTAGAGTGTCACTAGTGAGGATTTGTAGCTGAGAGCCTCACTTACTACTTCAATTTAGAGAACCATGAGATATTTAGATTAATTTGTGCATTATTTAGATTAGTTTGCTTTGAATAGTGTAAATTCTCTTTAAATCTTGTTATTTCATGAAGGTGTAAATCACTCACACACAAATGGCGCCCACCGTGGGGCTCTAGGCCTCAAATTTATCATAATTTCCATGTTATTTGCAAAATTTAGGCTAGAATTGCTTGATTTTTCTCACTGTTTGCAGGTTATAGGAAAGAAATCATGTCTGCCGGTAAAGAAATCATGCCTAAAGAAAAGAGATGTCGCTTCCAAAAATTAAAATGTCGCCTGGAGTTTGAACGATCACGCTTATCAGCCTGCAGAATCACGCTTCTGGAGAAAGAAATCACGCCTGCGGAAATTAAATTCTCGCGTCACAGACAAGCAGCTGATGCCTTTGGTTATTAAGATGTCACCTGGAAAGAATTAAAAGCCGTGGCCGAGGAATAAGTTTACGCCTGGTGTAAAGGGAGTTTCCTGCCTTTCGCATTTAATTTCTCACTTTGAGTATTTTAAATGTCACTTTCAATTAATTAAATGTCACTTCTCTGAGTTAGTTTGTCGCTTGAAATAAAGAGTTCACGCGTTCATTTAATTTGATATCGCACTTAATTACTTTAATCTCGCTTGAGCCCCTTTTGGTGACGGTCGCGGTTAAAGTAATTACGTCTTTATTAAATTAGATCTCACCTTTAGCATGGACAATGTCGCCTGGTTTAGCATTGATATTGTATCAGAGTAATTACTGTTGTCGCATGTATTAAAGATTTCATGCGTTTGCAAAATTTAATATCGCACTTGTCTATTTTAATCTCGCTTGAGCCCCTTTTGGTGACGCTCGCGGTTAAAGTAGTCACGTCTTTGTTAAATTGAATCTCGCCTGACTGTATTTTCTCTATTTTGTCAAAATAAGGACTGTATGCTAACTTCATTGTCATTTTTTTTTGTCTCAGGAGCATGGTCTGTCATAAGAAAGTGCAAAAACCAGAGAGAAGGCACAACTTAGAGGAGAAATTGATCTCTAAAAGGATAAGGAAAGAAAACCGGGTACATTCTACCTTTGTTCTCAACAATGATTTAGAGAAAGAAGTAGAATTATATGCTAAATACATTGCTGTTGTAGATGCTTACAAACGAAAATATGTCTCATTAAATTGGGAATTTAGTCCTTAAGTTTGTAAGAATTTTACAAATATTTTGGTAAAAAGAATCAAAAGCATAATCAATTATATCATTTTAAGCTTTGATTTTGGTTTCCCCTCACTTTGTTTGTATTGTGCTGACTAACTTGTTGGTGGAGGGAATGTTTTGCTAAGGTAAGAGAAGGATTGGGAGAGAAAATGAAAAATCTACTACTTAAAAATGCGCCTAGCCTTTGCTAGCATCGTTTGAGGTATTTTTCTCATCAAGCTTGCACTTCCCTTAAATTGTGGCATTTTCAAAGTTCAAAACATAGTTTAATCATAAAAGGAAAAAATAAACACTTCAATTCTAAGAACCCCTTTGTCACGGGGTTGAAAAAGAACCAAATTAAATGTGAGTGTTTGGGATAAGGGAAAAGCAATAGGGATATGCTCTTCACTCTTTGAGTGAATCAAATTCCCAAACTTGCTCTACCAAATCCACTTTTCATGCTTTCAAATGAACATGTTTAAAACTTAGTGGGCTCACCTCCCGAGATTGCCTTAGAAGGGCCAGTGAGAGGGACAGCCCAAAGTGGGATACACTTGCTTTTTCCGTGAGAATCCGACCCACTATAAAATGAAATGTGGGTATCCTTAATGGGGTACACGACAAAAGGATTTTAGCTCTTTCAAACTTCCTCTAGTAGTCCTAACGGATTGCGCAAAATCATGCTTTTGTGCATGTGGGAAGCCCCTTAACATAGTTGGGGGATGAAAAGCTAAGATCTCTTTTGAACGGAAAACTTACTACATAACGGTAAAATAGCAAAACTACCTATTAGAGCCATGTTTACGAACCAATTATGTGCTAGGTAGATTGTGTGGAAGCTATTCTTGTGTTAAACCTGTGAAAACATTCAAAAATATACACATTAGAGCATTCTAGGGATATGGTACCCAATTGATGTGTGTGTTGAGATTATTTTTATTTTCAAACAAGATATTCCAAAGTTATTGATCAAAACACCATTAAAATTTTAAACCATTTAAAATTGATCAAAAAATTTTACCGTATTCCAAAAATAGCTTATCAAGAGAAGAAAGTCAACATACCCTTAAAGTTTGTTCATGCCTGTTATTACAAGGTCACTCTCTATAAGGAAAGCATTACAAATAGATGGGACCTACAACGGAGAAGAGCTCCCATTTCCAAAGAACACTTTCATTACTTCACGAGTGACTGAAAAACCCGCTAAGGCAAAGGACATTAACAAGATGTTTAGCGATACCCTAGGAAATATCGATCCCAACAACCAAGGGAACAACATGAATGGGGGTGTAGATCCTAACAACAATCAAGGGAACAACATGAATGGGGGTATGGATCTTAACAACAATCAAGGAAATTCTAATAATGGAGGAAGAGATCCTAATTCTCAAGAGGCAAATTCACAAGGTAACAACTTATTTCCTCTTCATAATACAAACTTACCCCCAACTACAGAAGAAGCCACAATTGAAAGAGCATTAGAGGCAAGACAATGTCCTTATTTCATAGAACTAATGAAAAAGACCATGCTTATGGATAAATAAAAACACTTCATGGACTTAATACAAACGGGGGTAAAGCTACCTAAAGATTTTGACATAGAGCAATTAAAGCCCAAGGAAATAGAAGACCCTATGGAAGCAATAAGGGAACAATTCAAGGCATTACAAATGGAAATTGACAGTTTGAAACAAAATGGGGCTCCTAAGCCTTTTTCTATTGAAACATTATGTCCTTTTCCATTCGACAAGAGTTTGGTCATGGTGCCTTTTCCCATTAATGTAACATTTCCTAAATATGAGAGGTATGAAGGAACATCTGACCCACATGATCATCTTTGGGGGTTTTGTGCATTGAGTCTTGAATTCATGCATGAATCAACCTATTTAATGAGACTATTCCCAAGAAGCTTGGGAGGAACGGCCATGGATTGGTTTTCAAAACTACCATCTGGCATAAAATCCTTTGAAGAGTTAGCTTCTAAATTTGTGACTCATTACTCTTATAACATCAAACATGAGGTCACAATGATAACGTTATGTAACATGAAGCAACAAGATGGAGAAGCCTTTCTCACATTCTTGCAAAGATGGAGGACTGCATTTGCTAGATATCCAAGAAGTGTACCGGAGAAAGAAAAAATGGATATCTTTATTAACGGTTTAAGAAGCGAGCTGAATTATAGACTAAGGATGCAATGTCCTAAAACTTTTCAAGATTTGATTGATAATGGAATTACAATGGAAGAAGTGTTGATTAAGAGTGGAGAGTTGAAATTGTACAAGGAAAATAAGAATAACTCTAACTCCAATAACAACAATACCAACAATAACAACAATCCAAATAAAAGTTGGTACAACAACAATAGCCGTTATGCTGCAAAGAATAATAACAAAGGCATTGTTAATGATGGTGTAGTGGAATCCAGCAACTTGAAGGTGATTCCATTTGCCCTTACAAAGACACCAAATCAAGTGAATAATGCTAATCAATCATATAATGCATCTTCCAACAACAACAACAATGCCAACAAGAATAATCAAGGAAACAAGGATCAAAATAGAAAGTATGATAAGTATTTGAAGCCCACTCCTGCAAGACACTTTACACCCTTGGGAGAATCACTTGAAACTGCATTAAAGGCTCTCATAGCTAACAATGTTATTACATTACCTGCTATTAAGCCTTATGAACCAGACCACAAGCCGGGTTGGTGGGATGCTAAGCATCATTGTGAATATCATAGGATTCGGGGGCACACTACAAATGAATGTCTACAATTAAAGAATGTGGTGCAAGACTTGATAGATAATAACATAATCACTGTTGATGGACCCCAAAATAATGAAGATCATACGGCCTTCAAACAACCTTTTTACAAACATGATAAAGGTGAGTCATCAAATGGCAAGAAACAAAGTGCCAATAATCTCAACTTTGCACCATCATATGATCATATTGTTAATGCTATCATCATTAATGAACAGCCTCAAAAGGAAGCAACTAATGTCATTACAAGATGGAAGAATTCTAGAATGACCTTACAAGGGATAGTCCCTCAAAACACCAATCTCCCACCATCCAACATTATGGTCAAACAACCTCCTACAGTAGCAAGACCTTATAGTTTGGTGGACCAATTGCAACGTACTCCAACACAAATCTCAATCTTAGAGTTATTGAAGTTGTCACCAAATCATAAAGAGATTTTGGAAAAAGCTTTGGAAGAGACACATGTTTCTACTACCTTAGGGGAAGAAAAATTTCAAAATATGGTAGGACATCTTGTGGCTCCTCATTGTCTTTCATTTTCAGATCAAGATGACATATCTATAACTCATCCTCAAAATTTTCCATTACATATAGAGGTTTTGATCGAAAGGCATAGAGTCAAAAGAGCCCTTATTGATGGAGGGGCTGGCCTTAACATATGCACATTGAGTCTTGTAAAATCCCTTGGTCTATCTGAGTCTTGCATTGACCCTACAAAGAAAATCACCATAAAAGCTTATGATGAAGCTGAAAGAGCTTCTAAAGGCATGATTGTGTTGCCCATCCAAGTGGGACCAGTTAAGAAGGAAACCAAATGTCAAGTGTTGGACATGAAATTAACCTATAACATCTTATTGGGAAGACCATGGATTCATGAGATGCAAGCTATCCCATCCACATACCACCAGTGCATCAAGTTCCCATACATGGGTGAAGAAATCACAGTTGGAGGAGACTCAAATCCATTTCAATATTGTAATGCACTCAAACCCTTGCATGAATTGTACATTCCACATAATTGTGAAGGAGTTGTTCCAAGAATCACCAATGAAGATGCACAAAATCCTCTTCAAGCTAGCTCAACTACATCAACTAAGGGCAAGGAAAAGGTGAGCTACGAGGGTCCAAATGTGATGGAAAGTCCATATGTGGCACCTAAATTGGAAACAGTGATCTACAAACCTACTAAAGAGGAAAAAGAGCAAGCTAAAGTAGATCATTACCAATACATGAGTGAGATGATGAACAAATTTGATAAACAATGCAAGATTAGTTCAAAAGGGGTAGGAGAATATTCAGTTTCTCTATTTGACATGCCCATGTCTCCCAAATCACATGGAAAACCCTCAAAAGAACATCTTCCACATAAGTATAATTCTTATTTTGTGAGGGAAGATAGCAAAGCAACATGGGATAAGGAAGAGGATGATGTCCTTCAATGGATTTATCATGATGAGGATGGTACCCTAGACACTCCCATGGAAAGAATTCAGCATGTCAATATACAAATAGAACAATATGGGAAAGGATTTGATATTATGCAAAAGATGGGATACAAAGGAAGATGACCCCTAGGCCAAAGAAATAGAGGATTATTAGAACCTATTGAACCTATTTGGAGGGCAAGTCATGAAAAATCCAGAGTAGGTTTTCAATATAAGGGAGAAAGTTCAAGTCCAATGCATGATTTTCATCCTCAAATAAATGCATTAGAATCCGAAGGAGATAGTGATGACTCTAGGGATTATGAATGGGATACTTTATCAGATGAGTCATGTCAAGATAAAGAAGTCATTGCTATACATACTTATGCAAAAATCCCAAAACAAGATGCTCCAATTAATGAAGAATCTCCTATTCAAAGGCCTAATATAGAACAAGCATCTAGTAGTGGAGCATGGATAGAAACATTTTGGACACCTTCAGAGGAGGGAAATTCAAACGTTAGTTTTAACCCGCTTGTGGCTTTTCCCACATTGTTTCCCGTAGAGGTCGATGAGGATTCAAGTGAAGGGGACTTTGACCCTGCTTCCATGGATCATCTTGAGGAAGCGCACATCATAGATCTAAATGATACAATGTATGAACCCTCAAATGAAGTCATGTCCTTAAATCCTATTGATGATACCTTACCCAATAACTCCTTAATTTTGATACATCCAGACCTCATTGATTGGGATCAAACTGAACCACATGACTTACTTTACTTCCCAAATGACCAAGCAACAAACCAATACCTCAATGCGGTTGAACCCTCTTTCACCAATGAACTCAATATGGACATGATGACAATAGAAAGGGTCCAATCTCTTAGTCAAAAAAAAGAAAAAATGAAAAAAAAATAAAAAATGAGAAGTTCTATTGGTGAAAACCCAACTGTGGCACCATTAGAACCAAAAACAATGAAAATAAAAGACGTTTCTTTTGGTGAAAACCCAACTGTGGCACCATTAGAAGAGAGATTGGACACTTTGCCTGAACATGAAGAAGAATGGTCATCTATTCTTATAGAACCAATAGAAAAAGTTAACATTGGTACAGAACTAGAGCCAAAGGTTGTACACTTGGCTGCATCACTTACGTCTCTTGAAAGAGAGGACTTTATCAAATTCTTCCAAGAACAACAAGTAAATTTTGCATGGTCATATGCCAATATGCCTGGATTGGATCCTGATTTCATAATGCATCATCTGAATGTTAGACCCGGAGTTAAACCTGTGAAGCAAAAACTAAGGAAAATGCACCCACATGTGGCTCTCTTAGTCAAGGCAGAATTGGAAAAATTGTTAAAGGTGGGATTCATAAGAACAATAGCATATGTTGATTGGATCTCTAACATTGTGCCGGTTACTAAGCATGATAAATCTATCCGTGTGTGTATGGATTTTAGAGATTTAAACCTTGCATGTCCCAAAGATGACTTCCCATTGCCAAGCATTGATACCATAGTGGATTTGACAGTAGGTCACGCAATGTACTCATTAATGGATGGATTTAGTGGCTACAACCAAATCAAGATTGCTCCTGAAGACCAAGAAAAGATAGCATTTACTTGCCCTTGGGGTACTTTTTGTTGGAATGTCATGCCCTTCGGTTTAAAAAATGCTGGAGCTACATATCAAAGGGCCATGACAACTATTTTCCATGACATGATGCACACTTTCTTAGAAGATTATGTGGACAACATTCTAGCAAAATCCCACAATAGAGAAGAGCATTTACAAATCCTAAGAAAAATATTCATTTGGTTAGAACAATTCAAAGTTAGATTAAACCCAAAGAAATGTGCCTTTGGTGTCTAATCCGGCAAGTTATTGGGTTATATAGTGTCAGCAAAAGGCATTGAAGTTGATCCTAAAAAAGTACAAGCCATTCTAGAAATGGAGATTCCAAGAAATATTAGCCAAATGAGGTCACTACAAGGAAAGATTCAATCAATAAGGAGATTTATCTCTCAATTAGCAGAAAAGTGTCACTCCTTCACCAGATTGTTACACAAGGACACTACATTTATGTGGGATGAAGAATGTGATAAGGACTTCACTACTTTGAAGACTCATTTGATAAACCCACCTATTCTTATGTCACCTATCAAGGGTAAAGAACTGTTGTTATACATATCAGCCATAGAAAGGTCTCTAGGCATATTGTTGGCACAAGAAGATGAGCAAGGAAAAGAAAGGGCAATCTACTATCTTAGTAGAACCTTAATAAAATATGAACTCAATTATTCATTCATGGAAAGAGCATGTCTAGCAGTGGTTTTTGCATCTCAAAAACTAAGACATTATATGTTGATGCATAAGATCAAATTAATTGCCAAGATTGATCCTCTTAAATACTTGCTAAGTAAAACTGCCTTAACAGGTAGAATAGCAAAATGGGTCATGATCCTAAGTGAATTTGACATTGAATATGTTGATAAAAGAGCAATTAAAGGACAAGTGATAGTAGATCACTTAGCAGATAATCCAATGGAGTCTACACAAACCATGCAAATTGAATTTCCAGATGCAGAAATTGTCAACATAGAAGCAAAGACATGGAAATTATATTTTGATGGATCTTACACACAAGGAGGTTCTGAAGCAGGTATATTATTGGTTACTCCTCAAGGATACACCATTCCAAAGTCCTATAAACTCTTATTTCCATGCACCAATAACATAGCGGAATATGAGGCATTAGTCATTGGCATCAAAATGGCTTTAGAATGGAATATTGTAGAATTACAAGTGTATGGAGATTCCCAACTCATAATCAATCAGGTTAATAATGAATACAATACCAAAGATATAACATTGATGAAATATAAAACCTTGATTGATGGATGGAAGAAGTACTTTTCTTTGATCACATTTGAATAGATTCCAAGAGAAAAGAATAGAGCAGCAGATGCCATGGCTACCTTGGCTTCATTGTTACAAAAACCAGATCAAAATGAGAAGTATGAGTTCTTGGTGGAGGAGTTGGTAAAATCGGCATTTAACCTTCCTGACACCTAAATTGTTTCTCTTTTACATGGACATGACTCTCCTTGGTATGGACCCATCTATACTTACCTTAAAGACCAAGTACTCCCCATAGACCAAACTCATGCCCAAAAATGTAACTTCATACGCCAAGCTGCCCGTTACCTAATCCTTTCAGACACATTGTATCGTAAGGGTCTTGATGGGACGTTACTTAGATGTGTAGAGGAAGAAGAGTCTAAGTTAGCTTTACGCGAGGTCCACAAAGGCATTTGCGGGTCACACTCAAGCGGTCTTAATCTAGCTAAGAAAATCCTTCGTTTAGGGTACTTTTGGACAACATTCGAAAAGGATGCTTGTCAATTTGTGAAGACATGCAACAAATGTCAATATCATGGTAATATGATACATGCACCAGCTCAAGAATTACACCCATTCATTACACCATGGCCTTTTTATCAATGGGGTTTTGACTTGATTGGAATCATATATCCGCCATCTTCAAACAGACACAAGTATATCATCACAGTAACAAAATACTTCACCAAATGGGTGGAAGCAATTCCATTAACAATAGCAACCAGCAAACAAATTTCAATGTTCATTTTGAACCACATAATTTGCCGCTATGGTATTCCACATGCCATTATCACGGATAATGGGAAACAATTCAAAAATCAGGATATTGATGAACTTTGCATGACATTTCACATTACACATCATTCATCATCCATTTATTATCCACAAGGCAACGGACAAGCTGAAGCAACAAACAAAAATATCCTCAAAATATTAAAAAGATCAGTTAACAAATTAGGAAGAGATTGGCATGTGCAAATAAATTCCGCACTATGGGCTTACAGAACTAGTATCAGAACACCTACAGGAGCCACCCCATTCTCTTTAGTCTATGGAACCGAAGCAGTTCTACCATTAGAAGTTGAAATTCCATCTCTACGGGTTTCATTAAGAGGATTGATCACTGATGAGGATTATAGGATTGCCAGACTACAACAATTGGAATTGTTAGAGGAACACCAGACTCAAGCTTATGAGCATTTAAAAGTTTATCAAAATAGGATTGCACACAATTACAACAAACACATCAAACCAAGAATTTTTCAAGTAGGAGACTTGGTACTAAGAGAAAATCCCAAAAATCAAGCTGAAAGGGAAAAGAAAGGAAAGTGGGAAGCTAATTGGATAGGCCCATTTGTGATAGTGTCATCCTTTGGAACTAGAACATATAAGTTATCAGATTGTAATGGTGAAGAATTACAAGAACCCATAAATAGCATTCATTTGAAGAGATTCTACACCTAAAGCAGATGAAAGAGTATAAAGAGTATCAGATGAGAGAGCATCATAATTATTGTACATAGTTGAAAAGGGATCTTGAAAATACCAAAAACATTTGAAAATGGAAAATCCAAAAACATTGGAAAAGAAGAAAGATCAAAAACAGTGGAAAATTGAGCCTGAAGAAAGCAAAAACATTTGAAAAACTATCTCTTGGTGAAAACCTAGCAAATAGGTGCCAAGGTGATAAAGAAAAATACAAAAAAAGGAAAAAAAGAAAAATACAAAAAAAGGGAAAAAAGAAAAATACAAAAAAAAATGAAAAAGAGAAAAAGTGCCTTGGTGAAAACCTAGCAAATAGGCACCTCGGTAGCAAAAAAAAAGAGAATACCCAAAGGTGAAAACTTGGCAACAAGCACTTTTGGTTCCCTTAAGTCATTTCCTTCCTAGCCACATGTGTACATAATGCATCTCATCATCCCATTTGTCTAAACCTTCATTGCATCCGTCATTTGTACATAGTCATAATAACAGTTTGTAGCATCATCCTTTGCATTGCCCAAAGTTGTCAAAATTGATACATCAAATACTTGGGGGCAGCATAAACGGATTGGAAAGTGGGTACCTCAAAAAGGATTCAAATAAGCAACATTCAGTCACAAGCAGAAAGGGATCAAAATTTTCAGAAGAGAGATCAGATTTTTGTAAACCATTGTTTACTAACCAAGAGGTTGACTACCACAACAAAATCCTTGAGCCTAAATTGACTTATTATTCAGGATTAAAAATCAAACATTATTCCATGATCAAACACTTGGAAATATTTTTTGTTGAAGATCAGAAAACAATGCAAAACACTTAGATAGATTCTTTTAAAAAGTTGGTTAAAAATCTGTTTACTTACATTCATTCAATTTGTATCAAGTCTTTTTAGCTAATCAATGATGTTTCGACTAGATTGGCAATGATGGAGACATGATATTTTTCTTGACTATGAAGTGACTGTTTGGAGGAAGATTCATTGCCTTATGAGAATTCATCTAAAGACATGGTCATCAAAGAACCATCGAGGATTATCTTATAAAACAATGAGTTAACCTTTGTTTGTTTACGCAACCGGATACCTTGGATATTTAGATTCTTCATATCTAAATGACAAAATCCACTTGCAACATAGAATCCAACAAAATCAGTATTCGTACTCTCATGATTGTTTGTAATCAGTGATAGTCGTATCGATGAGACCGATGGGAAAGCAAAACGGAGGTTACCATATGAGCAGTAAATAAAAAGTGATATTCATATCATCATGTCAGTGGGCAGTGGTGATTGTATCGACTTTCCGGTCCCAAGTGCTCAATGATGAAAATATATCCTCAAGGCATTTATTTGCTAAAAGCTAGTGACACTTAGCTGCATTCATAAAAAGGTTAAATGCATTCTCATGTTAGATTAATTGCATGTGCATTTTTTTCCCAAGGGTTTCATTTTGCATCAAAAAGGGGGTACATAACATTATCAACAGGGTTAAATCAGCAAGGACAACATCACTTCAATATCATCTTTTCTACAATAAAAACATGAGATTATACTTTTTGCATTCATTCCATATCATTAATCATTACATCGATATATTATCAAGAAAAAGAAGGAAATAATCATTTACATGTGCATACATACAGATTGCATACATGATAAATAACATATCAAAACTGCATCCATACATAAAGAAAGAAATGCATCCATCTATCTATATCATACATAAGATACGTTGCATCCATAGACACATCCATCCAAAAACAAATGCATTAGATAAACACATATAGCAGCATCTAAAGGAAATCTCATATATCATCAAGTAAAAACAGGAAAGATCATAAATGTCTTCATGTCACATGTCTACTCACAACTCAATACATCAAGTATATCATAAAATCAACTTTATAATCGCCCATCAACAGGGGCATCAATGTCAAATAAGTGTCAAAATACAACTGGAAAGGTGACACCAAGGTCACAAGACTATGGTACAATATCAAGTATCTCAGCATCAGTACATAAATGATCAATAAGAGCACTCATAGCTCAACTCTCATCACCACTGGGAGGAGGTCCTGGAGGAGGCTGTGGAGGAGGCTGTGATGGAGGCTGCTGAGGTGGCTGAGGAGGTGTCTGACCAACCATAGCAACAAGGAGAGGAATCAATGGAGCCAAACCTGATACTAACTGCTGAATCATAGACGACATCTGTGACACCTCTATTCGTAATCCTCCTACATCTGCTCGTAGCTAGGTAGTACTAGAACTCTCCCCAACCTCATAGGTACTCTAAGGATCACCTGTATCTATAGGAGCTTTTCCCCGAACACAGGAAAAAGCTGCTGGCATCTGTTGTGCACCTGTATCCTGACCATCCACGGTAGCCTGCTGTAATCCTGCTCCCGTATCCTGTCCTGCACCTGGATCCTGTCTAGCAGCCCTCACATGATCTTGATGATCTATCCTCTGTCTCTGTGCTACTGCAGGACGAGGAGGAGGAGGTGGTGCCTGTACCTATGCGTCTCTCACTCGTCCTCTGAGCCTAATCACTACCCTACCTCAGGGTCTACCTCTGCGTCTCCTCCCACCACCGACATCATCACCATCATCATCTCGCCTAGGCACTGGCTCTACAGGGTCTGTAAATCGAGGCATCGGATGCTCCATCAACCAAGCTAGATACTCCTGCGTGACTCCAGCATCTCTGATGTGTAATCTCATGTCCCAATCCATATAACCCAGTAGTGATATCTGCTCTATAGCATCATCATATGAAGGCATGTGACCCCAAGTAGCCTGCTCTGTACTAGAATGAGCATATACTGCAGATCCCTGAGGCATAGGCTGAATCCGCCCAAACTGCCGTAGCACTCTCCCTGCCAAGAATCTCTCAAGAACAGAGTCGATCCTGCTGATCATCCATCGAGGAGCAAACATATATGGTAACTCCAAGCTATCCTCTCTCCAATCCTTGACCTCAACATATGGTCTCCAATAGACCTCATCCATGTCATCAATCTGACGCCACCAATACTCCAAGTGACCCAAGTGATGTTGTGTCACCATACTAGTATACTGCCATGCAAAAGGATATCCTAGAGGATGATCTCGATCTGATATAGGATGACTGACTGGTAAGTGCTCCCATATCCACAACTACAAAATATGAATCCCAGCAGATAATGAGGCTAATCTCCTGTAAACTACCTCATGAAGATCGTGATAAAGCTGTGCTAGCACACAAGATCCCCAGTCAAAGTGTCGAGGCTGATGTAGAAAATCCTTGATAATCCTGCCCCATCCCACTGAAAATCTGTGACCTCACCGATCAGGTAATAATACACCACCAATGATAGAACCTAATAATGCTGGTAAAATAGGAAATGAGGCAAACTAAGGCCATAAGATGCAATCATCACCTATAGATGGATCTTCGAATACTCGTCGACAATATGTCCCATCATAGACTGCATCATAATATGCTATCTCTCCATGAGTCGAGATCCGTAGCAATCTGTAAACATCCTCAGGTGTAATAGTCATCTCGCCCTGTGGTAGCCAAAACATGTTTGTCTCAGAGTGCCAACGCTCTGCGACAGCGGTAATCAAACCTCGGTTCATCTAGAACCGAGGAAGCTCTAGTACACATAGTAAACCGCAACACCTAATCACTCACCTCTCGGCGTTAGTCAACTACACCCTAAGCTCCATCACCCAGTGTGGTACAGTCCAAAGGTACAGCACAGGGACATCCTCCTGTTTAATCAAAATAAGGGAATCACATGAGTAACTTACTATCAGGAAATCAAACAATCAATCATAGTCATCAATTTAAATATACCTATCAGACCTACCAATCCTAACTCTAAGCATTGAGGAAGGATGATCCTAGTTTTATGTCTCTAAGCATTTGAGCATAAAATGAATGGACATTTAGATCCATGACCTATCATTTGTGATGAAGATTGATTAACCTTATTCTTTGATATTATAGTTACCTATGGCCTAATTTGTTGTTGAAATCAAACAAAGGGAATACCCTAACTGAACATTCGATTGAATTCATTGACGTGATTGATATCAATCAAGTTGACGCAATCGAGCAATCAAACGTCCTAGAAAAGTCTCAAATAAACAAAAAATTTTCTACTTACGCGACTTTTCTTTCTGGCGTCATTTCTTTTACCAGAGGCAACATCTCTTTATTTATACGCATGATTTTATTCATCTGCATGACTTAATTTCACGGAGGCAGTATAAGATTTTCCGCAGGTGACATTTTATTATCACGTGATACACAATTAAAATGATTAAAACCCTAAGCGATATTAAATTATCCTTAGGCGATAAAAGATTTTCTAAATGCATGAGAAAACCTAAGGAAGGCGACATTAAATATATCGAAGGCAACATTTTAAATTTTCAGGCGATATTAAAAGACACGGAGGCGACATTTCTTTTCACAAACGCAGAATTAAAATTTTTAAATGCATTAAATGAGGTCATAAATGCAACTTTAAAGACATGAGGAAAATTTGAATGACATACCGGAGGACCATCAGTCGCTCTCCGACTGAACCGGTGTGCTCTCTCAAACCGATGCTCGCAATGTGGGACCACCATCATCTCAAAAAGGCTAAAATCAGAGCTCAAATCTCAAGAGGGAATGGTGCAAATGAATAGTAAAATGAGGGGTTTTACCCTATTTAAGGTGAAATTTGTCCTAATAAACACTTAAAAAATGCACTTTGGACCTATTATAGGACATTTTCATTAATCGGGGCATGAATCGAACTTGATTGTTTCTTTCAAAACGGTATCAGAAATTAAAATATATTCCAACCACTCAAAATCATTCAAATCAAGGGATTAATATGTTTTATTTCTGAGGGGGCATCAGAGTATCAAATGGGCATCACATCAAAAACATTTATCAGTGGGGCATATCATATCAGTATCATATCAAATTCATATCATATCAAGTATCATATCAGGAGGCAAATCAATTGCATATCGGTTTCATATCAAATCCATATCATATCAAATCTATCAACATATCAGCAATCAATCAACCCAGGATCTTTATCAATTAACCCAGGATCTTTATCAATTAACCCAGGACCTTTATCAATTAACCCAAGACCTTTATCAGTGAACCCAGGACCTATCATCAAACCAGGACCCATATCATATCAGAGGCATCAGAATCATATCAGCACCATCATATCAGAGGCACATCATCATCATCAGGAAGTACATCAATCAGAACGATCAGAGGCATATCAGAACCAGGACCTGAATCAGATCATCATACTAAGGGAATCTTTGAATCGGTGTTCTTCGCACATCAACTCAAAGAGGGGCATTTGTAGACATGGAAAATTGGCAAAGGCTTAAATCAATCAAAAGGTGCATCAAGTCATCAAAATAGCACTAAAAATCGATAAATGGAACAAAGGCAATTCAAATCAAAGGAAAATTCAATTAAATGATTAAATGATTAAATAAAGCTTGAAAAGGGGAAAAACACTAAGAAATTGATTAAATTCAATTAATGACATAGTTGTTGAAAGCAAAAATAAAAAAGAACCTCTTACCCTTCATGGCTAAATTTAATTACTTTAATTAATTAATAAATATGAAATTCTCTCAAACAAAGGAAAAAGGAGACAAAATGGACACAAATCACTCACCTTTGTTGAAATGGTCCAGCCTTTTGAAACTATTTAAATGTTTGTCCCCCAATTTAGGGACAAAGCAAAGCCAATTGACCTTACCCAAGCATAACCATGGTTATCTCACTCTACCCCCTACCCTTGGGAAAATCCTATAAATAGAAGGCATTTTGAGGCATTATTCATCCACTCCATATCTTTGAATTGCAGCAAAGCTCTTGCAATTTGCATCCACACCACTCACTTAGCATTTTCATTGATAATTAGCTTCAATTGTTGATCATTTTAGAGATTTTCTTATCAAATAGAGCTATAATTTGATAATTAGATCTATTTTGCATATCATTCTTAGTTCAATTCTCATAATTAGAGTGTCACTAGTGAGGATTTGCAGCTGAGAGCCTCACTTACTACTTCAATTTAGAGAACCATGAGATATTTAGATTAATTTGTGCATTATTTAGATTAGTTTGCTTTGAATAGTGTAAATTCTCTTTAAATCTTGTTATTTCATGAAGGTGTAAATCACTCACACACAAGTGCATCATTTTTTGGGCATCATTCCCACCGGGGTTTACTCTTTTCAAGAGGTTTCCTAGTCAACATATCTTGTGATATTGTGCAATTGTGTATGGCTATCTTTCTATGGTTGATTACTACATTAATTATATTGTTTAAAGTAGTTGAATGGTTAAATTATTAGATAACTAATTCAACCCCCCCCCCCCTCTTAGTTATCTTGGGGATCTTTACTTTCTAACAATTGGTATTAGAGCGGCAGGTCCTTGAAAGAAAAGTTTAACAACTTAAGGAGATCCATGGCGAATTTCAAGAAAGAAAGCCCTAAGTTTGATGGAGTAAATTTTGACAGATGGAAAGAAAAGATGAAGACACATCTATTGTGTTTAGGACCAAGTTATTGGTTGATTACAAAGAATGAGAAGACTATCATTAAGGAAGACAATCTAGAGGCAGGAACTAAAGATGAACTAGATCTATTCAAGTGTAACATACTTGCAAGAGAAGAACTTTTGTCAGCACTTTCGGAGAATGAATATAGTTAGGTAAGATGTTTGAAAATATCTCATGCAATTTGGAAAGCTTTACATTCTACTTTTGAAGGTGATGAACATGCAAAAAAGGCTAGATTACATAATTGGATTTGTGCATTTGAAGATATCAGAATGATGGAAGATGAATCTATTAGAAGCTATATTGGTAGGATGTTTGAGATTGTAACAAGAATAAAGTCTTGTGGAGGTGATAAGATAGAGAATGAAGTGATATGGAAAATTTTGAGAACTTTGACACCAGTATTCAAGCAGACAACACAGATGATTGAACAAGTGATACCTTGTACATCAAACTTTTCAAGAGAGACTCTTCTTGGAAGATTAGAAATAGAAGAGATGAATTTGAGATTATTAGGAGAGCTGCCTAGAATGGAGATAGCATTCAATGCTCTTAACATTAGACCTACAAGAGGTACTAGTGTGAATGGAGATTATGCCAGTAGTAGCAGATCTAAATCTGAGGAAGATAAGAAGATTGAAGAAGGTATTCCATTACTTGTAAAAAGAGAACCAGATGGTAAGAAAATCTTTAAATATTGGACTTGTCAAGAATATGGTTATTTTGCATCTAAATGTCCTAAAAGAGTTAAGTATAGAAGCAACTTTAAACCTAGGAGATATAAAGAATTTTATTATGCAAATGATGAAGATCTTGAAGTACGAATTGAAAGACATTTAGGTGATAGTAATAATGATAACTTTGAGGAAATAGGATTTGTAGAAATTAAAGAAGAAAGTTCTAAATCTAATGAAAGGGAAGAAAAAGAATTAGTTTCTCAAGTTGAAAAGAAATCTGATTGGATTATAGACAGTGGTTGTTCACATCATATGACTGGAGATAAAAGAAAGTTTGTTAAGTTAGATAATTATGATGGAGGAATTGTTAGGGTTGGTAATAATGCACCTTGTTTGATTAAGGGTATAGGATCTATTACTCTTGATGGAAAGACTAACACTGATGATGTTTACTTTGTTGATGGATTGAGACATAATCTACTAAGCGTTGGACAATTGGTTGATAAGGGTTATCAAGTTTGGTTTGCTGAGAAAACTTGTGTGATAAAAGATAGAGATGGAAATCTGATTGGAAAAGGATCGAGAATCAGAGGTAATGTATTTCAGTTGAATCCTACTGAGATGACATGTTTGATAACTAAGATTGATGATAGTTGGTTATGGCATAAAAGGTTTTGTCATATAAACTTTGATAATATTGTCAAGGTGAGAACTACACTTGCAGTAAGAGATTTACCTAGAATTATGAAACCTACTAACATGATTTGCAAAGAATGTATGATGGCAAAGTAGAAAAGGAGTTCATTTCCCAGCAAGAAGTTCACATTGACAGAGAAGCTGGAGATTGTTCATACAGACTTGAGTGGTCCTACTAGGACTAGAGGATTCTATGGAGAAAGGTATTTTATGATTCTTGTTGATGATTTTACAAGGATGATGTGGATTGCATTTTTGAAAGAAAAATATGAAGCATTTGATAAATTTAAGATCATGAAAAAAAAAATTGAGGATGAATCTGGAATGAAGATTAAGTGTCTAAGATCTGATAGAGGTGGTGAATTTACATCTAGAGAGTTTAATACTTTTTGTTAAATGAATGGAATTAAGAGACAACTTTCAGCCCCTAGAACACTAGAAGAAAATGGTATTGTAGAAAGAAGGAACAGGTCAATAACTGAAGCAACAAGAGCTTTGTTGTTTGAAAATGATTTGGCTAAGACTTTTTGGAGAGAAGCAGTGGACATAGCAGTATACACTATGAACAGAGTACAAATCAGAGCAGATACAAAAAAGACACCTTATGAATTATGGTTTGGACATGCACCCTTAGTTAAATATTTTAGAATTTTTGGAAGTTAATGTTATATTAAGAGAGATGATGATATAGGAAAGTTTGATCCTAGAAGTGATGAAGGAATATTTCTTGGATATTCTTTGAAAAGGAAAGCATATAGCTGTTATAACAAAAGAACTAAGACTATTGTTGAAAGTCCAAATGTAAAAGTTGATGAGAAGTTTAAAATTTAGGAAAGAATGCTTGATTATGAATCTAATGGAGAAGCACAACCTCAGCCTAACATTGAAAATGCAGAATTATTTTTTGAAACTAACAGTGATTTGCTGAATGAAAGTCATACTGAAGAAAATAGAGAAGAAAACAAAGAAGAAAACAAAGAAGAAAGCAGAGAAGAATCTACAGTTGGAACAAGATCAGTAACTATGACACCTAATAGGTATATTTCAAGACATCACCCTATTGAGCAAGTTATTGGAAGTTTAGACAGAGGAGTTTTGACTTGAAATAAGGTACATTTATGTTTGATTTCTCAAATTGAACCTAAGACTACTAATGAAGCTTGTGAAGATGAACATTAGATTAATGCTATGAAAGAAGAACTGGAGCATATTGGAAAAAACAAGACATGGAAACTAGTCCCTAGACCTAAAGAGAAGAATGTGATTGGAACAAAGTGGGTATTCAGAAACAAGATGAATGAACAAGGAGAAGTGATAAGAAACAAAGCAAGATTGGTATGTAAAGGATATTCACAACAAGAAGGAATTGACTATGAAGAAACTTTTGCACCTCTGGCCAGACTTGAAGTAGTGAGAATGTTTCTAGCATATGCAGCCTACAAGAAATTCAAAGTGTATCAGATGGATGTGAAGTGAACATTTTTGAATGGTGAATTGGAAGAAGAAGTCTACATTGAGCAACCTGAAGGTTTTCCTTTGACACAAGAAGGAGATATGGTATGTAAGTTAAAGAAAGCTTTATGTGGATTAAAACAAGCACCTAGAACCTGGTATGCAAGATTGGATAAGTATTTATTGAAATTGGAATTTATAAAAGGAACAACAGATAGTAACTTATACACAAAAGAAATTGAGAATGGTTTGTTGGTTATAGTTATATTTGTTGATGATATTATCTTTGGAGGAGAAGATGAAGCTAGTGACAAATTTGTAGATGAAATGAAGACGGAATTTGAGATGAGCATGATTGGAGAAATGAAATATTTTTTGGGATTACAGATAACACAAAGCAAGGAAGGTATATTTGTAAGTCAAACTAAGTATTTGAATGACTTATTGAAAAGATTTGGAATGGAAGATTCTAAACCTATTGGAACACCTATGGTAATTGGACATAAGTTATCTAGCAAAGATGAGACACCAGTAGTTGAGCAGAAAAAATATAAATCTATGATTGGAGGATTGTAGTACTTGACACATACAAGACTTGATATAGCACATTCAGTTGGGATTGTAGCAAGATTTCAAGTAGAACCTAGAGAATCACATTATGCAGCAGTAAAGAGGATATTGAGATATCTGAAAGGAACAATGGATTATGGATTACGGTATGAGAATTTTGATGATTTTACTTTATGTGCCTATACTGATGTAGATTGGGGAGGAAGCATTGATGACAAGAAAAGCACCAGTGGTGGAGCCTTTTTTCTAGGAGGAAAATTGGTCTCTTGGTTAAGTAAAAAGTAGAATTATACTTCACAAAGTACAGCAGAAGTAGAATATGTTGCAGCAATAAACAATTGTAATTAGATTATTTGGATGAAGCAGATGTTGAAGGATATTGGAATAAAGTTTGATGAGCCTATTGTTATACATTGTGATAACACTAGTATAGTGAGTATGTCAAAAAATCTTGTTTTACATTATAAGACTAAACATATTGAGCTCAAGTATCATGTTGTAAGAGAGAAAGTTGTAGAAAAAGAAGTAAGATTGGAGTACATAAGCACAAAGGAACATATAGCAAATATATTTACAAAACCTTTACCTAAGGATACATTTGTGTATCTGAGAGGTATGCTTGGGGTTATGCCCCAACCTATTTTTGAGAATTGATGTAGATGATTGCATCTGTCCAGTGGTATATGAGCCCTATCTTTCTTTTGGATTGGATGTTGGAACTTCCTCTATGGGGGAGCTTATGAGCTGAGTCATGAGGACTCTTGTTATTGTATTTTTCTAAAAAGTGTCTTTTGACATTAAGTTGTTGTTGACTTAGTGATGGAATTTCTGTCATTGATGTCAATGGGGGAGAGATATACATGAAAAATATTGTGGATTGTATGAGAGAGCTGAATAGGAAAATGAAGAAAGATTTAATTTGATATTTTGCAGTGATGTTACAGTATTGGATTTTTGGAACATTGGATGTTTTTCATCTATGTTGCCATCAATTCCAATGGGGGATATTTTTAGGAATGAATGCAAAGTATTTTGGTAGTCATTCTGTAGCATTTGTTGTTGCATTCATGACTTGCATTGTCATTGATGTCAACACAGTGATATTCTAGATATTAGCAGGAAACCAGGTATAGTTTTGTTTTGCACACATATTGTATTGTAGATTTGATTTTGTGTAGTTGATGGTATGTTCTTTGGTGTGTTATTAACCTATGGTTAACATTGCAAAAAGAAATTCATTCATTCATGAGAGTTATGAGAATTTTGGTGAAAGCAGTGTTTAGACAGTGTTTCTGTGAAGCAATTTTTAGAAATCAGAGGATATCTCTTAGCTGGGATGGAATCTAATTTTTCACAGTTCAAGGGATGTTTGAGACTCATTAATGATGGTGTGGTTCATAGTGAAAACTTTGAGGATATGTTTGGAGAAAGTTACAGTATCTGGAAGCCGACAGTTTTATGTGAATTTTGTGTGTAGCATGTAGAAATTATTATTTTGTAATTGAGGACCAAATAATTTGTAATTATTTGAGTTTGGTATATAAGAAGGAATTTTTTCCTTGTTTCTATATGTATTGTGAAGGTTGAGATGTGAATATATGCATGAAGTGAAGAAAAGAGCTAATTGAGTGATGAAGGAAGACTTGTGGGTACAGAGATCTGGAATTGTGATCTTGTGTAGCAGAGAGTATGGTTTTGGCATAGTATGAAGGAGGTAATATATTTCATATTATTCTATTGAATAATTCTAAGATCTTTTGGACAGTGGGTTCAGAGATCTTTCCTTGAAGCTGTTTGTGCAGTGGGTCCTTCTGTCTTCCATAAACTCTTAACCAGGTTAGAATCTTTTAACAGGGATTCAAAATCTCGTAATAGGGATTTATATGTACTGAATGTATTTCATAAGACTCCTAACAGGGTCCATCCTCTAACAAGGAACTTTCATATTAGTGCATCATTTTGTGGGCATCATTCCCACTGGGGTTTACTCTTTTCAAGAGGTTCCCTAATCAACATATCTTGTGTTATTGTGCAATTGTGTATGGTTATCTTTCTATGGTTGATTACTACATTAATTATATTGTTTAAAGTAGTTGAATGGTTAAATTATTAGATAACTAATTCACCTCCCACCTCTTAGTTATCTTGGGGATCTTTACTTTCTAATAGCCAATGTATTATTGAAGGGATAAGTTCCTAACCTGGAACATGAATTAATCTCCCATGTATCTAATATTTCTTGTAGGATTTGGCATAATGCAAAACATCTATCTTCATAGTAGGCCAATAGTAACTAGACCTTAGTAGTTTCTGAGCTAATGCAAGACAATTAGAGTGAGACCCACATAAATGCTATTATGGACTTCATATAACACACATTTAGATTCATCTTTCTCTAAGAAGATAAGAAGTATTCCATCTAACCCCTTCCTAAACAAGTAACTAGAGATGATGGTGTAATAGGAAGCATTTTGAATGAGGTAGAATTTCTCATTGCAAGTTAAGTTATCAGGGATTATTTGGTTAAGTAGGTAAGAGTATATTTTGGCATAGTGAGAGGAATCATAACCAGTTGTAGTGAAGATCACATAGTTTTTAGGAGATTCATAGGTACAATAGCATCATTCTTTCACCCGAAATTGAAATCTAGATTCATGTTCTTCTAGTTGTAAGATAGAAGCTATGGTGTCCATAGCATAAGGTGACAAATGAGAAGTATCTTTTTAGGTCATCAATCATCTTCTTATAAGGAATCAATTTTTCATCATCTGTTTGATAGTCATTATTAGTCTAATTAATGACAAGCTGGGAGTCTCCAAAGATATGTAGCTCAACAATCCTCCATTCAATAGCCAACTTGATTCCATTTGTCAAAGCCTCATATTTTTTTACGTTGTTTGTGCAAGGAAACAACAATTTATATGAGTTGGGAATAATATATCCATGAGGTGAAATAAATAGAATTCCATCTCCAGCACCATTCTACATATGAGATCCATCAAAAACATTTTCCAAGTGCGTTTAGTCAGATACATGATGGAAGCATTAGGAAAGTCAATCTGTATAGGAGTATCACCTAGTATAGGAAATTCAACTAGTTTATCAATGATTACCTCTCCTTTTACATCTTTACAATCAACATACTCAATGTCAAATTTAGAAAGAATCATCATCCACTTAGCCAATCGACCAGTAAGACTAGCTTTATTTATCAAATATTTTTGAGGATCAATTTTGGCGATAAGCTGTGTAGTATGTTCCATCATGTAGTGTCTAAGTTTTTGAGATGCAAACACCATGACATGACAAGCTTTCTCAATAAAACTATAATTGATCTCATAGGAAACCAATGTTCTACTGATATAGCATATGACTCTTTCTTTTCCATTTTCATCTTGTTTTATCAATAGTGCCCCCAAGGATGTAGGTATAGATGAGATATATAGAATGAGAGGTTTCCCTTGGATGGGAGGTATTAAAATTGGAGGTTTAGCAAAATATTCCTTTATTTGTAAGAGACTCTTTTCAAAATCTTCATTCCATGTACATTTATCTCGCTTGTGTAGATTTTTGTTAAAAGGTTGAGCTTTGTTGGAAAGCTAAGATATGATTCTCTTGATCGATTGAAGACATCCTTGCAGACTCCTTAGTTGACTTATGTTTCTGGGAGGTGGCATTTATGTTATTGCTTGGATATTTTTAGGGTCAACCTCAATTCCTTTTACTGAAATGATATACCCAAGTAGTTTTCATGAGGTGATGTCAAAAGAACATTTCTTTGGATTTAGTCTAAGCTGAAATTGTTCCATCTTGTCTAATATCAAACTCAAATCTACAATATATTTATTCCTATATATAGACTTATCCTAGGTATTATCCACATAATATTCCATATTTTTAGGCATCATGTCATGAAAGATTATGGTCATATCTCTTTGATAGCTAGATCCTATGTTTTTCAATCAAAATGGCATGGCATTCCAACAAAAGGTTGCCCATGCACATGTTAAAGGAGACTTCTCTTTATCATTAGGAGCTACCTTGATCTAAGTATAACCCAAGAATCCATCCATAAGAAAGTACATTTCATATCCCATAGTCATGTCCACTATGATGTCTATGCTAGGGAGTGGAAATTTATCCTTTGGGCATGCTTTATTAAGATCTCGTAAATCTGTGCATACATGAATGAACTTGTCATGTTTAGAAATATGAATAATATTAGATATCCATTCAACATAGTCAATATCCCTTATGAACACTACACTCAAGAGTTTTTCCATTTATACTTTTACAAAATGAGTTATATGTGGATGCATCTTTCACAATTTTTCTTTTACTGGCTTAATTCTAGGAGCTATGGATAGATTATGCATAATGAGATTAGTGTCAAGCCCTAGAATATCTGAGAATGTCCAACAAATTTTTTTCTTTTTTTCTTTGAAAAATTTAGTGAATTTTTGTTTCTCATCTTCTAACAAGGATTAAGATAAATGTATGAGCTAAGGTGCTTTAGTCATCCCAAGATTTATAACTTTTTTAGGTTCTATCAAGATTGAAGATCTTTCCTAAAAATAACTAGGTAGGCTACCAAGTACCTCATCATCAGGTGCATCAAAGAGGTCTTCACCCTAAGATATGTCTTTTGTTTTTACTTTTTTTAGTTTTGACATTGCAAAAAAGTGGTTTTTTCCATCATAACACCTATTCTTTTTAATTTTAATTTTTGTTTTATTATGAAGGTGTTTGATATCTATCTTTGTCATAATTTTTGTTAGCTCACTAGTGGATGAAACCATAGGTTCAATGGCATTAGGGTAACATGAAATTTCATAATCATTCTAAAAGATAGGTAATGCAAGTTGTAGGTTTTGTTGTGAGAAATCAATAAGGTCACGGTACATGATTGGGAGGGAAGGGATGGGATCAAAGGCACTGATATTTGGAAAATCATCTCTATGGACAAGATATTCAAAGCTTATAAGGTCTCCTTTGAAATTAACTAGATCAATTTGATTCCTAACATGGTCAACTTGATCAATGAAAGTGATATGTAAGTTTGACTCATCAACCCCTACAGGTGATTCATATACCACCTTGGTTTTGTTATCATAGGTATGAACCACATATATCCATAATTATATTATCTCAACTAAGAGAAAATCTCATTCAGGTCCTTATGATTCAACATCTCTATCTCTTTGTAATAGTCATGTAATGTTTTTGCAGATACACTCCCCATTAGGATCTTCAACTTTTGATTCTTCACTATAGTGAGGTCTAGAAGTCTCATAATCATGTTCAAGTGAGGTTCCTTGTTCATTCCAAAGGACAGTAGTAGAAGGAACAAAATTATCCTCATTTTAATTAGAAATAGGAGAAGACAAAGTTTCTTCTTCAGATTCATTGTTTTCATGAGATGGGTCAAAACCTGGTTGTGTGCTAGAAAATCCTAGTCCAATATTATCCTTAGATTTTCTCCCATTAGTATGACTCATATGCTCAACAAGAGCATGTCTCTTATCAATTAAAGGACCATGACCAGGATAACCAATTTTAGCTAAGAATTCATATCATTTTCCATATTTTTTAGGAGAGACTGTGGTAGTGAGCACAACCTCTTCAAGTTATTTTCCTTTATATAGATCCATTCTCTAACAACTTGTTCTTCTCTCTCATCTTGTAAAGGTACTGAGGTCCAAAAAAAATTACCATACCATATAATGGTAGAAGATGAAGGTTTTTTATCTTCTGAAGGTTTCCCATAAGAGAAGGGTGAGATTGGAAGTGTAGCAATGGATTCAAGTTGGTATTCTCCCACTCCAAGGTTCAACATTTTCAAATTTCTCTCACAATCAACAAGAGTGGTCCTATTTTCATCGGCAGCCCTATTGTTTGGTACCAAGGACTTAGTAGTAAGTACATTAATAGACATGGAATTATCTCTCAGGATAGAGATCTTAGTCCCGTTGAAAGGGATTTCTATGCACTAGTGATAAGTAGATGAGACTACTTGCATGTCATGAATCCAAGGTCTCCCTAGCAATATGTTATAGGCAAGAGGGATATCAAGAACTTGGAACATCACCTCCTTTTCAATTGGACAAAACCTTATGGGTAACACAATTAGTCCCTTACAAGACCTCTCAACTTCATCATAAGCCTTGATGGTAATCTTCTTTCTAGAATCAATAGTAAATATTGACAACCCAAACTGCTTGATTACATTAAAAGAATAGATATTCAACCTAGCATCATTATCTATTAGCACACATTTGACTCAGGTTTTATAGATTTGAATCTCAATGTGCTAGGTAAGGTTGTCTGGATAGATTAAGAATTTGTCATCTTCCTCCAAAAAGGAAAGGAAATGTGGAGCAATGATGAGATTAACCATATTCTGGAATTGATCAGTGTCAATGTTCTTAGGGACATTAGATATCCATAAAGCATTATTTAATATTTTCTTGTGCATACTTGTGATAGGTCTAGCATGTCAAATACCAAAATTTGAGCTGCAGTTTTTTGGAGTTGATCTACTAGATTGCATCTAAACCAGGGGTAACTTTAAGAAACCCCTTCTTAGGAGAAAGTGTAAAATTCTTGCGAATCATACATTTTTTAAGGAAATTTTTTTATTAATGAAGGCAATTTTTTTTTTCAAATCTGCATTTTTTTATAGTTTGTATTGATGATTTTTTCCCTACCAAATAAAAATTCCATAAATTCTTGGTGAATTATATAGTCATCTGGGGGAAAATATATATTGAATGAGGCAATTTTTTTTCTTTTGAAGTAAAAAAGTTATAATATATGAGGCAAATGATTTTTTTTTAAGGGATAAAAAAGTAGTAATGGTGAATTTTATGTACCGTTTGAAAATTTATTTATGTTATTCGCTAATTGTTCGTTAATTATGGGAAAAAAATATTTCAGTGGCAATTTTCAAAAGATGGGACACAATTTTATTACTAATTAGGATTTTATTGTAGACGTGATTTTATAATGTTAAATGTATTATTTGACACCATCTGATGATCTGAGATCAATGGATGAAGTTTAATTTTGGCCCCAATTTCCTGAAGGAAATAAAGTTCTCCAGGAAGTCACCAGAATGTTAACACATAAAATTAGGGTTGTCAACTTGTCTACAAACTCATCACTCAATATGTTTGTATTGATAGGCACGGTATGTCTCAAACATTAACTTGCACCATTACCATTATCATTGATTACAACGTCACACACGGAGGGTGGATGATGTTTCCACTTAAAGGGTAACTCATAAGTCAGTAAGAAATAAATGCAACTTACAATCTATGGGAAATATTTATAGGCAGATATGAAAGATTAAGGACAATGGAATTAAATTTCTTACACATGCAGTTATGGGAAATATTTACATGAAAGATCTACATGCAGATATGAAAGATTAAGGATAATGGATTTAATACAATTAAAGACAAAATAATTAATTGCTAAGTATCGATCAAGTGCTATTTATAGAAAATCTAGATTCTTTCTTCCTCAATTCATCTTTGCTCGATAAATTATTGTAGCTTCCTCTGGTTTAGATCATTAGTTTGTAAGTAATTTGATTTTTAGGTTTCTAAAGAATCAGGATTTAGATGGACACTCTATTGGCTTTTAAACTTGTTCCCACACAGTGTCAGGTTTACACTATGATTGACAAATTGGTTAGTCTCCACTCAAAAGTATGACATGGAAAAAGGGCCAATTGATGAGGACAAAGAGCATCCTCCTTCTTTGAGCTCCACATCACTCAGGCAGGTATTGCCTTATCTACACACTCATGACTCTTCTTGATACACCAAAGACCTGCAGATAGATTATTGTGGAATAGTTTTCAAACTCCTTTGGGTATCCTGTACCCCAATGATATCATAACCTTATGCAACAACCTATTTGTACAAAATGAGTCTAAAACCTAGAAACCTACTCTAACAACCAACATGAAAGAGAAAGGTAGTTCATTTGAATGATTAATGTTGGGTTGAAAGGACCCCTGAGATACCCTAAATCTCTCATAGACCAGTGCCTTATCCAATGGGAAACAAAGTCAAATACCTCACTACAATACAAAGCTATGAAACAAGAAGACAATACAATCTAATATGTTGATGCCTTACATCAATCATACACCGTTAATTAGACATCACTTCAATAATCCACCTGTGTACCTAGATATGCTATCACCTATTCAAAGGATTTTAACCCTCCCCTTAGAAGAGACCTATAAACAAGTAATACATTAATCAACATCCATTGAAAGAAAAACATGAGACATCCTTGATACCCTAGTTCAGACACATCTGAAAACTAGTCCTAAACCCAGTTGCTTCTGTGAAAACAACTCTATTGCAGACTCTTTGGAAATGCAAATAGAAAGATCACAACACCCTTGATGCTATAATCAACAAGTTTAAGACTCAAATGGAGACAGTCCAATAACAATACAAATATATTAAATTCTCATACATAAGACAGACTGTTACAACTTATATTCTATTCTCAAAAGCTAGAAAGGAAAGAGGGATTACCCTATATGTAGAGAAGAAGGAAAATATCCACAAGAAAAAGACCTTTCATGGAACTAGCTCATAGAAGAAAACTGGAACCGGAACCCTTATAAATGATCTTGAAAATCATTTTATAAGAACAAGGATTGCAACAAGAAAAGGATCATTTAGTGCAAAATTAGGTCTACAACAACCACTCTGAACAAGAAATGAAAGACTGCAGAAAAGCCTAGAAATCTAGAAGAATCAGATCAAATCTGATGTATAAATATTTAGTTTCATATTCTAAGCTTACTACAAATACAATTTCAACTTATTTCTTGTAGCAGACAAAACAAAATTTAATGCCAGGACCAAATAGAAAGATTTTGTGTGTACATAGCATGGAAATCATTGACATCAATCAAAACCCTAGTCACCTATGTCAAATAATAGTCCTTTGTATTTACTCAGCATGGCACCCCAGGCAAGAAAATCAGATCAAGACGGCCACACAAATCTCCTTCATCATTCTATAACTGCAACTGTCCTAGAGAAATCAATTCTAAGCAACCCATTTGTCACTATATGGCGCACTACTTCAAACCCTACAAAGAAAACCCTAGAGAGATTTGAATTTGAAAAATAATAGCTACAGGATTAGGTTTAAAATGTGACCATCGATCCTATTTCTTCCTGGCAGATCAGGTAGTTCAAAATATCCTTTAAAATAGTCAACTAAGCTTTGAAAAATCTTTCACCACATCACCAACACCATAGCCAATGAGAAACAAGCACATCAGTAGTTCCTAGCAAAAGGTCCCACAACCCGTCAACATCAAATCAGATGATGCATGCATGATCGCAAGGGGGAAGAATATTCCTTGGGATCAAGCACCAACCATTGATTTAAAAGTCTCTAATCGTAGGGCCCACTGACAATTGCCAGCTCATAATCTGGCACAACCAATCAAAACAACACAAGTCAGCATGACTAGGCACTGGAGGACCCACTTCATACTATCTCATCCATCTCTACATCAGATGGTTGTTGCTATACCATGATGCTAAAATTCATGCATCTCATCTTAATGGTATAATGACAACCACAAGATCCTGTTGTACCTTAACCATCTAGGAAATAGGCCCCACTGACACCATCCTAGTCATCTAACCTGCGACCAATGAAAAATCACCATTCATGCATACCTGGAAAATGGAACCACTAAGAAAAAATAGATCACCTGGAAGATCAAATGGTCAGCACATGATCTCATGGCTTGGAAAGATTCTATGAGATCATGAGATAGATGTTGATCTTGAATCTCCTGTGAATGTCATTAAAACTTGGCCCCACCCTGCCTTATCAGCCACTCCACCAAATTAGAACTTACCACGTTGCACATAGCAGGCCCATTCCTAAATTCATCTTTAAGAACAAGGTCATGTTAGCTACCACATCACCTAAATCTCAACCAATCACAAGCATCCATGTCATAATGGCATGGTAGTCGAGGATCCACTACATACTAGCCCAAATAAACTAGACGATCAGATGACCAGCGTATGATCTCATAGACCACTAAGATTTCATGAGATCATGCACCTACCATAGGATCAAAAGGAGACTAAGATGTTAGGCCCACCTAACAACATATCTAACTCACTATCCTGCAACCAATAAAAAAATACCACCTCAGCTCCGTCTGACAATGTGTCCACCTGGATCATCTTTGTGAAGAGGGCCAACCATCATGCGATCTAGTGACTAAAGAGAAAGAATAAATTGCTAGCAGAGTCATTGAATGTTAAGGCATAGACCACCAGGAAATGGAGAATATGCAAACACTGAAGTCGCCCAATCACTGAATAGAATTACTAACCGCTGGGAAACTTAGAGAATTGGTGACAACACAGTTGCAAAATTGCTGAAAGACTTTTGGACAAGGAAATGCATAGCATGATTCAGTGAAGACCAAGAATATAACCACGTGTAGAAAGGGGGCATAAGTGACCCAAAAAAGTAATGAAGAATTAGAACAGGGCCTAGACAAATAAGGTTTTACCCTCCCTACGGCTAAAATTTTGAAATTATGAACTAGGGTTTCAAGCCTGAGACAAGGAAAACAATTCAGAGGCCAGGGAAAACTATATAGCCATGGAAATTATTACAATTACTAACAGTGGCTCTATCTAGGTATGCCTCCTATAGGTAGAGCAAGGATCGAAGATTTTTGGGAGTGCAGACCACCTACTGGAAAAAACAAGGGACCTCAAAAACTGGCAACTGAACCAAGAAAATAGGGAGGGAAACACACAACAGAAAGGGAGAAAATTTACAAGTATTTACAAAAATTACAACTTTACTTGGTGGCCCCAGGCCACCAAAAGAAAATTAGTGACCCTCCTGAATCAAAGGTTTGATTCTCATCTACATATGTGACCAACCACCTGCAAATTTCATGATCATCTTCCTGCCAACATATGTGAATATTCATGGGCTGAAAAATGAAATCATACTGATCACTACCCATGTCCCTCCAGTCATAATCATTTCATTCATACTCATATTCCAAGAAGTAAGGAACATCATTTACTTCTTCTTGATGACTGGAAAAAATAAAAAACTTATCTAGTAATGCATCAGAAAATAAAGCATACTAATCATCATGCATTACTACAAAATTACCTAGTTGATAAGGACTTGGATCCTCTGATTTACCTTCATGCATTGCCTCAGCCACTGAGCAACTTGGTTCCTCCATGATGTCCTCATGAACTGGATCATGAACCAAGTGAAGGTCTTCTTCAAGATTTTTGTGACAGGGGAACAACTGATCTGCATCATGATTTCCATCAAAAGAATTTCTATCCCAATTATTGAAGACAAAGTCCTCAACATAGTCATCATCACTGTCATATTTGGCAAAAGAAGGAAAAGGATATGAACAAGGGACTTGTTCATCACTACAATCTCTATGACAGGAAAACACACTGTCATGTCCTTCTACCTCTTCTTTTGCAGAGTCACTACAGGAGGGAAACTTTAATATACATGGGTCATCTTGATCACTTTGAACACTAGCCTCATCATCAATGTCAAAGGATATATCACAGGGAAGCTACAGAACAAAATCCACATTAGGTGCATACCTCTGAAATTCCTCATCCAAGAGTGTTGATATCCTTTTACTGCTCAATGGATTTTGGGCCTTGTTTTCATCTTCCTCAGCTTCACCCATATTGCTGCAAACATCATCCCTATCCAAGACAAGAATGGATGTCTCTGGCTTCAAATCATTTTGTGTGAGTAAATCAATGCATGAATCATCATCTACATCATATTCAATATTCTACCCCTTGTTGGCACTTCAAATTTTTTAGTACATAAATCCTATAAATTTTTTGTAAATTTGAAGTGTGTATAGATGTTCATGAAGTTGAGAGAATTTTGCTACAAAAAACCCACAAAAAGTCCTGCAAACTTATCAAGATTTTCCCTCAATATCTAGCCAACCCTAGTTTAAAATTCAAATTTGAGGAAAGCCCTAAATATTCACCACTTTTAGAAAAACCATAGGTCACTCTTTTTATGTCTATTTGAGTGTTACATTTTTGAGTCACTTAAGTTCCTAAAAAAAACATGTGTTTATTTGTATCACCATGCGGGGGTCATATTTTTATTTTTCCTAATTCTGAGGGCCCAGTGATATTAATATTTTCTAAGTCCTTAATACTCTATCATTATAATGCTTCAGTATTCTTTGGGCTCTGAATCTTAGAAAGGATCACATGGTGGTCTTATGATCTCATAGAATCTTTTAACCCTATGAGATCATAAGATAGTCATTGATCTTACAAGTGAAGCATAGTGCAGTTGTCAAGTGGGGCTGATGACAGGTATACACATGTGTCGAGTGTTCATTGGTTATAGCTTTGCTGACATGGAAAGCAGTGTTAAATCTTTGCTCACAATGAGAACTTATTATTTTGTATTTACCCGTCGGTTGTGTTGACGTGGACATTCTTGATTGCCCAGTATTAGTGGGACCATTGTCAAAAGAATATGTAGAGCTATCAGTAACAAGGGATAAATCTAATGGTTGTCTTATGTTCTCATAGAATCTTTTAACCCTATGAGATCATAAGACAACTATTGATCTTACAATGCTCTCAGGCGACCAAGAGGAAGTGGGTCCATTGCCAGCTATGCACATATGGCTGCTAATGATTGGTTGAAAAGTCCTACTGATTTGGAAAATGTCAGTAAGTGTGGACGCTAAAGGGAAAAAGATTTTATAGGTCCACCTGTTAAGGGTTGTTGACATGTTATCTCATGATTGGTTGAAAGCAAGTGGGGCCAGATTTTCTAAAGACATCAATAAAAAAGAAAAGATCTGGTGGTTGTCTTATAATCTCATAGAATCTTTTAACCCTATGAGATCATACAACAACCATTAATCTGGTATCAAGGCTGCAGAATTGTCAAGTGGTCCATTCTTTAAAAAAAAAGAGATCACCGTTGATACATTTTGATCTAACGGTCATCTTATAATCACATAAAGTTTTCCCAAGCCTTGTGATCATAAGATGACCGTTAGATTTAGAGAAGAGGAAATTGATGGTTCAAGTTCAAACTAGAAGAAAAGGTGGTGCGAATTTGAAGTTTCCCATTGAGAAGTGATAGTTTGTTCTGTTGCTAAGTGGAACAAACTATTGCCGAAGAGGGATGAAGTCCTTTCCTTTCATTGGCTAAGTGAAGAGACATATATATCATAGGAATCAACATATCCATCAGATGATTTAGAAGATGAGAAAGCATCTAGTTGAGAAGCAACAAGTGGTAGTATTCCATTTCCTTAAGATCAAAATAAATAGGGACAAAGACATCAAACAGTTAACAGAAGCACAGACAGAACACCTGGTGGAAGTTGAACTGCCTTTGGGAATTGTTACAAGATTTTGGCACTCATCTCTATGATCCATTTTTGAAGACTTGTAACAAGAAGGCTTCTATTTTCCTTGTTTGTCTTATATATGAACTCTCTTCTTGTCTTTTCCGAAAAGATCCAAAGCTTGTATGCAATCCTTATTTTCTATAAAAGGATTACCGAGATCATTGTATAAGGACCGAGAACTTGATCAATTTGACTGATAATTTTTTCGAGTCTGGGATATTTCTATAGAAGAACAATATTTTTGGTTCAAGTTAATTTTAGAAGGTTATACTATAAAGCATTCTGTGAGCATGAAATTAATATAGCATTTGAATGAAATCCAAGGTTTATATCTCTCCTTGAGTGATTTTTGTTGAATTATGAATTGTTCCAATTCTTGGCATAGATAAATATCTGTGTATGTTTATATTTCTTAGCTCTGATTCATAATCAGATTAAATAAGCTTTGAATATGACATAAATTCTCCAAAATTTTTACTAAAGGATACAAAAGTAAGTAGTGTGAACCTAGGGATCTTTTGATAAAATCCACCAGAGGGTGATTAGTATTTTCAAAAGGTTATAATCTTTCAGATTTCAATATTTTATTCATGTATTACATTTTTGTAGTGGAGGTGTTTCCCAATGAATAAGACACTGGCCAGCAGTGGGGTTCTTCTCATGGAGATTAGTGTTTGAAAAGGTTCTACTAGTATTTCCATTTTTAAATACAAAATTGTTGAAATTCTTTGAATTACAGTGATTTGCAGCGCAATTTACTACCTAGTGATAGTGAGAGATCTATGAATGAATTGTTATCATTTAGATTTCTCTTATCATTTATCTGTTACATTTAAATCCAATTAGTGATTATTGATTTAAGTCTTGTTTTACTGGATTAGGATCACCCTCCTTGGTTTTGCAGAGCTAGAAGTGCAGAGGGCAGTCTTGTCCCTATGGTTGGTCTAGTCATCTTTAGAACTCAATATTTGGATCTAACCCAACCATAAAATCTGTAGATGTACTGGTTGCTTGTAAAAGCATAAATTCCATTTTGGGAACCAACAAAATGGCAACTCTTCTGGGGAATAGGGATTGAAATACTTTGATAAATCTGAATTTTAGATCTTTGGTGTTATAAATTTGAATATCAAATAATGCAGGTACAAGTTGAGCTAGACTCCTGGCCTTCTTATTTGTCAGAACTAGTAAGTACCATTGAAGAATAGAGGAATATTTGCAAGATTTGGATTCTATCTAAATCTAAAAATCTCATCAAGCTTTGCATCTATTTGTAATATTCTCTATTTTGATTACTTGCCAAGTATTGAGTACTTTGATTTGCTAAGTGTGTGAAAATATTTCCCAACTTGTGTTGGTGGCGACTCTGAAAATCTCTCTAGTAGTGTTGAGTAAAGATAATAAAAGAATAAGAAATTGTTTCACATACTTTCAAGTATGAGTCAAAGAAATACTAGGGCTTGGAGGAAGGATCACCCAGAAAGTAGGTTAGAAGGTGAACTTCCAAGCACTTCTAGGACTTATTTACCTAGAAGAAATCAAAGTAGTGGCGATGTGTCTCAGGCATGGAGATAGAAGAAAAGTATGAAAATAAATAACCAACTTACTCATTACCAAGAAGAAAATACCTTTGAGTATGAGGAGGCAATTGATCTAGGTTTAGGAGCATATGAGGACTTTTATTCTCATAAGAATGATGAAGTGCATCATAGGAAAAAGGTATACTCAAATATAGAACCTCAAAAGGAAATTAAAAGGTCAAGAAGTAAGAGTAGGGGAATAGAAGGAAGAAATGATCCCCCAACCTAGGGGCCTTCTCCTTCTGAAAGCCTTAATAATCCTAGAGATCACCAAAGAGATTCAAGGTTTGAAAATTCAGAATCTAATACCACTCTCCCAGACTCAGAAGATATTTTTGAAGAAGTTTATAATTTAGAGAAAAATATCCAGGAACAAATTGAAATTAGGAAGGAGAGGGAAATAGAAAAGGAAATTGAAATAAGACAGGCCCAAATTAGGGAAAACCAACTCAAAAGATAGTTAATTACCTTGAAGGCCATAAATTGTGTAAAAGTTCCCAAGGTGAATGATCAACAACCTATTGTCCAACCCATTGTTGAGGTTAGGAAGCCTAAGGATAAAGGAAAATAGATTTCAGTAGGAATCACAATAAATGAGCCTACAAATAACAATATCCAAATAGGTCCTTTATCCAAATTCGATGATGATTTGGAAAGGGCTAGAAGGGAACAATAGGTTATTGCTAAAGAATTAGAAAAGGCAAAAGTTGAGGCTGCTACCTTGGAAATGAAAAAGAAAGTTGATTTTCTTAGATAGTCTTTTACTCCTCCAATCCCAACTAACCCTGTGATGACATCTAATGTTAATGTTGGAAATTCTACTACTCAGGATGCCATTGTCACACTAGTGATTACTGCAGGTGTTGCTAATATAGAAAATAACAAAGCTTCCACTTCTCAAGCAAATATTTCATTGCAAAGAGGACCAGTTCATGTTGAAAGGTATAGCCAACTTATCTTTAACAATATTGTTGGTTATCCTAATTTGATTCCTCCAAAGATTAGAGAGAAATTACCTAAGTTTACTGGAAATAATGTTGTTACTTGCGAAGAGCATCTGAAAAAATTCATTGATATGATTGATGATTATGAAATAGAATATGAAGATTTAATCATGAAATTATTTGTTCAATCTTTAACTGAGGATGCAAGAGACTAGTTCAAGGGGCTCCCTTATGATTGTATTGGTTCTTGGAATGATTTTATAATATGTTTTAAAGATCAGTACAGAGACAAAAATAATGAGGGTTTTATGTTGAATGAATTCAACAATATAAAGAAAAACCAAAATGAGGAAGTCCTAGAATTCAATGTAAGGTTTCAAAAGGCAATGCACAAGCTCTTCCAAGTCATGATGTTGGATGAGAAGGTGTGTTTGGAAAAATATCTAAATTATTTTGATGCCAAGATGGGATACTTACTTAGGGATAAAAACCCTAGGACTATTAGAGAAGCTCAAAGATTTGCTGTAAATATTGAGAGCAATAGAAGGGTATCTGGAAAATTAGGAAGAAGAGAGGATCCAAAGGCCCCTAGGTTTGGAAAGAAAGAAGTTGATAAGTTTATTAATATGAAACCGAGGGAGGATGATAACCTCAAGAAGATCCTAAATGCCTTAAAAGATCTAAAACTAGGAGAAAGTAAAAATAAGTTTCAAGGAAATGATAGGCCTCCTCAAAATAATTTCAATAGGCAGCCTAGAATGCAAAATTTTCCTTATAATACACAATGAAAGGATGGGAAGCCCATTGTCCCAAAAATGAAGGATGTAAAACCAAATGATAAAACCCCTAATCCTTTGCAAAAACATTCAGTCAACATGACTGGTGAGATTGCATGGTGCACAGTATGCCAATCCCCTCATGATTCAAACTATTGTGTGATTTCTCAAAATGTATATGAAAATGATGAACAAGGAGAAGAGGAGGATGAATCATATGATGACAAAGGCTGTGGAATGACCTTTGCTAAGTTATGTGAAGAAGTTGACTTTGAGGAGGAAAATGAAAATCAAGATATAAATGATTCTCAGAGCAGAGGGGAGGCTTACCATCAGCAAGTTTTTTCTGATGAAGAAGAGGAAGGAAGAAATGGAAGACATAAATAGAAACTCTAAAAAAGTTGAAGAGCCTGTCATATTAAGAAGACCCTTTGATGAAGAGATAGCCCAGATCACTATTGATATGGTGACATAGGCCAAGAGAAACTATGTCCTTAGAAATAGGACTGTTGACAAAATAGTTGGTAAGCCAGTAGGTATATTTATTAAAAGGAATAAAGAAGATGCTAAGCAGTCTGTCACAAAAAATAAGGTTGTAGATGATACCAAGAATTTTAAGTCAAAAGGTATGGAAAAGCCTACTGAACCAATCAAGGTTTTTAAGATTAAGGCTAAAACTCCATTGGTTAGCACTCCAAATTCCAAACCTGAAGGCAAATCAAAAGATGAAAAGAAATTGGATACACCCACACAACCTGAAATAAAAAACACCCCAAAAGGCAAGATAGACTTATCTATTTTAAATTATGCACCCATTAACATGAATCAATTATTATCTTAGATCACAGTTAAAGTTCCTTTATTGGAGATGATGAGGATAAGTGAACACAAAGAGAAAGCCCTTACATGGATAAATGGTGTTCAAACCACAGACATCCGGGAACTAGTAAGTACTAGGATAAAAGGTCAAGATCAAACTAAAAGGAAGGATACAAAAGGAATTATTTCAAAAATACCTTAGATTTATTTAGACACTAATGTTGTGAATACTTCTATGGGAGCTGTTGATCCTTTTTTCCTAACATTGGTCATAAATGATAAAATATTGAAGAATTGCATGATTGATTCATGAGCTTCAAATATTGTCATGCCTACAGAAATTATGAGGTCAATGGGATTGCAGGTTGATACTCCTCATGGGAGATGCTAGGCAATGGATTCTAGGGAAGTACCAGTAATTGGAACAATCAAAGCCATGCCTTATAGGCTTGCTGCTTATCTTGAGAAACAACTGACTATGAGTGTCTTAGTTGTGGACATACCTCCACAATATGGAATGTTGTTATCAAGAAAGTGGAGTGCAACAATGGGAGGTAGTATCCAGTGTGACTTATCTTATGCTACATTTAACATTACTGGTGAAAGCATTAAGGTACTCAGAGAAGTTAGAACCCCCCATATGATTGAGGAAGAAGCTAATGATAACAACATGAATTGTTTCTTGGAAACTGACATAAATTCTTTTCAAGTACAGAGTATTGAAAATAAGAATGAGGTTGATCTTTCTTTTTTAGCTAAAGAAGGAGATATCATAGATCAGAATGATCTCTACACTATGTATTTTGATGGTGAAAACTCTAAAGAAGGAGCTGGTGCAAGTGTGTTGTTAATTTCTCCCACTAAAAAAACTTTTAAGTTTTCCTTCACCTTGTTATTTACTTGTACAAATAACATTGCAGAGTATGAGGCTTTATTGATAGGGTTAAGGTTAGCCTCAAAACACAAACTCAAAAATCTCAGAGTTATTGGAGATTTAGAGTTAGTTGTGTCTCAAGTCAAATCCAAATATGCATCAAGAAATCAAAGACTAAGACAATATAGGAATGTTGTTTGGGATGAGATAGAACAATTTGATATTTTCTGTATTGATTGGATGGACAGAGGTCATAATAGGGTCGCTAACCTATTAGCTAACATTGCACTAAGGCCAGAGGATATCACTTTTGTAGGAATGTCTAGGATTGAGATTCAAACTAGGCCATCCATACCAGATAATTATGAAAATTGGTAGGTTTTTTATGATGACCTAGACATTTTAAGATTTCTACATTATAATGCAAGTTTTGGAGACAAAGAAATAAATTTTGGTGAATATGTAGAAACTTCAAATAGTAAGGATTCTCTCTTGGGCATGGAAATTTTACAGTTTAAAAAAAAAAAGTCCCAAAGGGTTTGGTATTGTTAGAAAGAGCATTTGACAGTCATGATAGCTCTTCCCGAGAAAAGATTTTAAGAAAGCCTGAAGATGTGGAAGAGATAAACTTAGGAACAAAGGAAGCCCCAAAAAATGTATATATTGGGGGAAGCCTGACTCCTGAAATAAAAAAATATCTGATAAATATTCTTAGAAAATATAGACATGTCTTTGCATGGTCTTATGATGATTTGAAAGCATACAGAGAAGATTTATTCCAACATGAAATTCCTTTGAAGGAAAACACAAAACCTTTTAGACAAAAGTTGAGACCTGTTAACCCTAATTTGACACCAACAATGTAGGATGAGCTAAAAAAGATGAGTGATGTAGACATCATTTAACCTATTAGACATTCAACATGGGTTTCTAATCTTGTCCCAGTAAGGAAAAACAATGGAGACATTAGGTTATGTGTAGACTTTAGAAATTTGAACATAAATTCTTTAAAGGATAATTATGGTCTACCAAACATGGAAGCCATGTTGTAGAGGGTTACTAGATCTGAATTAATGTCTATGATGGATGGTTTTTTAGGTTACAATCAAGTAGTTGTCAAAGAAATAGAACAGTTCAAAACTGCATTCACTACTCCATGGGGTACTTATGTATATGTTAGGATGCCATTTGGTTTAACCAATACTAGGGCTACCTTTCAAAGAGCCATGGATGTAGCATTTGCATATTTTATAACAAATTTCTTTTTGTTTATTAGGATGACTTGATAGCTTATTCAGAAAAGAAGGACCAACATTGTGGTCACTTGGAAAAAATCTTTGTAAGAGCTCTAGAATATTTTGTTTCCCTTAACCCAAGGAAGTGTGCTTTTGGAGTAACTGAAGGTAAGCTTTTGGGACACATTGTATCTAAGGATGGGGTCAGGATTGATCTTGAAAGAGTAGCAGCAATAGACAAAGTACCACTGCCAAAAAATCTAAAAGGTATCCAATATTTTTTTGGTCAGATAAATTTTGTCAGAAGGTTTGTTACAAACTTTGCTAAAATCAGTGTTCCCATTTCCAAAATGCTAGAGAAGAATGAAAAGTTTGAATGGAGTAGTGAGGCCAAGCAAGCTTTTTCTGACATCAAAATGGCTATTAAAACTACCCCTGTGTTAAGATCGCCAGATTTTAGTAAGCCTATCCAAATCTTTTCATTTGCTTCTTATCATACTATAGCTGCAGTATTATTACAAAAGAACTTAGAAGGTTTTGAACAACCCATATCCTTTTTTAGTAAATCATTGTAGCTAGCTGAGTTAAAGTATGACATAAATGAGAAACATGCCTATGCATTGGTCAAAGCTATCAAGAATTTTAGATGTTATTTGGTAGGAGCAATTGTAGTTGCATATGTGCCCAGTGCTGCTGTGAAAGACATCTTGGTTCAACAAGAAGTTTTAGGGAGAAGATGGAGGTGGATAAATAGAATCCAAGAGTTTAATATTGGTATCCAAATCACCAAACTAGTGATAGGATTGGGGTTAGCAAAACTTATGGCCCAAAGCAATTTGGATGCTAACCACATCAACACTTTGGAAGAAGAACAAAGGCCATACATATGTGATTTAGACTATTGTGAATGGTACAAGGATATCATTGGATACTTGCAAAAGCTCTTACTTCCTTCTAATATGGATGACCATAAAAGGAGGACTGTCAAGTTACATGCTCTAAATATGTGATCATTAAAGAGGAGTTATGGTGGAGAAGTAATGAAGGTGTCTTGCTAAAATGTGTTGACCCTCAAAAGGCTAATGATCTACTGCAAGCAATGCATGAAGGTGTATGTGGTGGCCATTACATGGCCAAGACTACTACACATAAGATATTGAGATATGGTTTTTGGTGGCCTAGTATTTTCAAGGATGCACATTCCTTTGTCAAAAAATGTGATGCTTGTCAGACATTCTTAGGAAAGTTAAAATTTAATGGAAATTTTCCTTTAAGCCCTATAAATGTGGAAGCCCCTTTTACAAAGTGGGGCATGGATTTCATAGGAGAGATACCAAACAAATCCAGTGGGGGACACTCACACATATTAGTTGCAACTGATTACTTTACAAAGTGGGTGGAAGCCATTCCCACTAAAAAAGAAACCAGTAAAGTGGTCATTGATTTTCTGATGCAAAATTTGCTGACAAGGTTTGGGTGCCCTAAAATTTTGATTGTAGACAATGCTATGTGTTTCAGATCTAAAGAATTTGTTAGTTTTTGTTTAAAATTTGGAATCAAAATTTCATACTCTGCTCCTTACCATCCTCAAGGAAATGGTCAGGCTGAATCAAGTAATAAAAGTTTGATAAAAATTCTGAAGAGAGTCTTGGATGCAAACAAGAAGGCATGGGACTCCAAGCTACAACTAGCTCTATGGGCTGATAGAATAACAATCAAGAAGGCAATAGGGTGTGCTCCCTTTGATTTAGTGTATGGTATCCATGCTAGGTTGCCACAAAATAAGTTGCTACAAATGTACAAGTTCATCTAGTTATATGATGATGATCAAGATGATGAAATGAAGATCAGATTACAGGACTTGATACAATTAGATGAATCAAGGAGGGAAGCACATGATACAAATTTGAAATCTCAGTTGAAATATAAAATTTTGTATGACAAGAAAACCACAGTCAGAAGTTTTTAGGGTGATGATTTGGTCCTAATGTGGAATGCTAGGCTTGAAGACAAGGGTAAACATCGCAAGTTTGACCCTATTTGGTTGGGACCATATTTGATCAGTAAAGCATGGGGACATGATTCATACATTCTGAAGGACTTGATTGGAAATGAAATGGAATTGCCAATTCATGGACAATTCCTCAAGTTGTACTTTTCTTAAGGTACTCTCATTATCCATGAATAGTAGTTAGTTTACTCTTCCTGTTGTGTGTTTGTTTTCAAGTTGTGTAAGTAGGTTAGTTGTTTTCTTTCAATAGATGGTCTACTTATCCCAGAGTTTCTGAATTCTTGTCATGCCTACAAAAGGCATACATCCCTAGATAGAGCCACTGTTGGCACTTAAAATTTTTCAATACATAAATCCTGTAAAATTTTTGTAAATTTTAAGTGTGTATAGATGTTCATGAAGTTGAGAGAATTTCGCTACAAAAAACCCACAAAAAGTCCTACAAAATTATCAAGATTTTCCCTCAATATCCGGCCAGCCCTAGTTTAAAATTCAAATTTGAGCAAAGCCCTAAATATTCACCACTTTCAGAAAAACTCTACGTCACTCTTTTTATGTCTATTTGAGCATTACTTTTATGAGTCACTTAAGTTCCTAAAAAAAGCATGTGTTTATTTGTATCACCATGCGGGGGTCATATTCATTTGTATCACCACACGGGGGTCATATTTTTATTTTTCCTAAGTCTGAGGGCCCAGTGATATTAATATTTTCTAAGTCCTTAATACTCTATCATTATAATGTTTCAATATTCTTTGGGCTATGAATCTTAGAAAGGATCAGACGGTGGTCTTATGATCTCATAGAATCTTTTAAACCTATGAGATCATAAGACAGTCATTGATCTTACAAGTGAAGCATAGTGCGGTTGTGAAGTGGGGCCGATGATAGGTATACACATGTGTCAAGTGCTCATTGGTTATATCTTTGTTGACATGGAAAGAGGTGTTAAATCTTTGCTCACACCGAAAAATTATTATTTTGTATTTACCCATCGGTTGTGTTGACGTGGAAATTCTTGATTGGCCAGTATCAGTGGGACCATTGTTAGAATAATATGTAGAGCTATCTATAATGAGGGATAAATCTAATGGTTGTCTTATGTTCTCATAGAATCATTTAACTCTATGAGATCATAAGATAGTCATTGATCTTACAATGCTCTCAGGTGACAAAGAGGAAGTGGGTCCATTGCCAGCTATGTGCATATGGCCACTAATGATTGGTTGAAAATTACTACTAATGTGGCATATGTTAGTAAGTGTGGATGCTGAAGGGAAATTTTTTTTACAGGTCCAACTGTTAAGGGTTGTTGACATCTTATCTCATGATTGGCTGAAAGCAAGTGAGGCCAGCTTTTCTAAAGGCATCAGTAACAAAGAAAGGATCTTACGGTTGTCTTATGATCTCATAGAATCTTTTAACCCTATGAGATCATATGAAAACTATTGATCTGGTATCAAGGCTGTAGAATTATCAAGTGGGCCATTCTTTTTAAAAAAAGAGATCACCATTGATACGTTTTGATCTAACAGTCATCTTATAATCACATAAAGTTTTCCCAAGCATTGCGATCATAAGACAACCATTAGATTTAGAGAAGAGGAAATCAACGGTTCAAGTTCAAACTAGAAGAAATGGAGGCATGAATTTGAAATTTCCCATTGAGAAGTGACAGTTCATTCTATTGTTAAGTGGAACAAACTATTGTCGAAGAGGAATGAAGTCATTGCCTTTCATTGGCCAATTGAAGAGACTTATATATCATAGGAATCAACATATCCATTAGATGATTTAGAAGATGAGAAAGCATCCAATTGAGAAGCAAGAGGTGGCAATATTCCATTTCCTTAAGATCAAAATAAATAGGGACAAAGACATCAAACAGTTAACTTTAGCACGGATAGAACACTTGGTGGAAGTTGAACTGCCTTTGGGAATTGTTATGAGATTTTGGTGCTCATCTCTACGATCCATTTTTGAAGACTTGTAACAAGAAGGCTTCTATTTTCCTTGTTTGTCTTATTTATGAACTCTCTTCTTGTCTTTTCTAAAAAAGATCCAAAGCTTGTATGCAATCCTTATTTTCTATAAAAGGATTACTAGGATCATTGTATAAGGACCTAGAACTTGATCAATTTGACTGATAAGTTTTTCAAGTCTTGACTATCATAGACTATTTTTAGGCATATTTCTATAGAAGAACAATATTTTTGGTTCAAGTTAATTTCAGAAGGTTATACTATAAAGCATTCTGTGAGCACGATATTAATATAGCATTTGAATGAAATCCAGGGTTTATATCTCTCCTTAAATGATTTTTGTTGAATTATGAATTGTTCCAATTCTTGGCATAGATAAATATTTGTGTGTATGTTTATATTTCTTACCTCTGATTCATAATTAGATTAAATAAGCTTTGACTATGACATAAATTCTCCAAAAGTTTTACTAAAGGATACACAAGTAAGTAGTGTGAACCTAGGGATCTTTTGATAAAATCCACTAGAGGGTGATTAGTATTTTCAAAAGGTTATAATCTTTTAGATTTCAATATTTTATTCATGTATTACATTCTTGTAGTGGAGGTGTTGCCCAATGAATAAGACACTGGCCAGCAGTGGGGTTCTTCTCATGGAGATCAATGATTGAAAAGGTTCTACTGGAATTTCCATCTTTAAATACAAAATTGTCAAACTTCTTTGAATTACAATGATTTGCAGGGGAGTTTACTACCTAGTGATAGTGAAAGATCTATGAATGAATGGTTATCATTTAGATTTATCTTATCATTTATCTGTTACATTTAAATCCAGTGAGTGATTATTGATTTAAGTCTTGTTTTACTAGATTAGGATCACCCTCCTTGGTTTTGTAGAGCCAGAAGTGTAGAGGGCAGTATTGTCCCTATAGTTGGTCCAGTCATCTTTAGAACTCAATATTTTGATCTAACCCATCCATAAAATTTGTAGATGTATTGGTTGCTCGTCAAAGCATAAAGTCGATTTTGGGAACCAACACCCCTCACACAAGACATCATCAAACTGGGATAGGAAGGAAGAATCCTGATATTGAAAAGAATAAAAATCTATAGACAAATTGGAAATGTTATAGACCTTAGATTCATCTTCAACACTCTCATATGCACTGACATCAACATCAGCTTCATAGTCAATACTTTTTGTATAGTGAGAATCAACATTAGAAACACTAGCCTCTTCATGATCAACATAAGGAACCACAAGTCTTCGCAATCCTATGTCCTCCATTAACTACTAGTTCTCAATCTTTCTCTTTCTTATTTCCTTCTTGAGAGTAGCAACCTCATCAAAATGCTCTATAAAATTTTCTCTCAATACATCCCAAGAAGGAATTGAACATTAATGCAAGGACACAAACCAATTCCTTGCACCATGTGATAAATTTTTCACAAATAACCTCATGGCAACATCTTCATGTTCAACATCCATTTCACCAAAAAGACCCATAACACCATCTATATGCTAGCTTGCTGAAATAGATCCATCAACCATGAATCTAGGAAAGCACTCCCCATCCTAGTAGAGAACTCATTAGGGGAACCTTCAATGCCATCAAAACAAAAGGGCCTATATTCCTCCATAAGGAATCACCCTCTACTACTTATCCCTTTACAGTAGTGCTTAACACTTGATAGGGAAACATTTTCTTTACAACTGATTTTTATAAAAAGAAGACATATGAAAACCAAAATACCTAGAAGTTCTGCATCAAGAACTTAGCTTGTTGACTAGAAGGAAAGGGAGATCTAGAGCTCACCATGCAACTCCATTAGGTTCTTTTCTATGTAGAGTCACCACCTCCTTAAAGAGGAAAATATTGCACCTTTGTTTCATCTTCCAATCAACCAAAACCTCACCAGGATTTTACACACTATTTATCAGGGACTGCATTGATCAAAGAGAGAACTCAAAGTTGCCACTCAACACTTAGTGAGAATATTTTACAAATGTTTTTTGTATATTTGACTCTTTTCTAGACTCTCCCCAACAAAGTCACCATTTTGTTGGATTTTAAACTTGTTCCCACATAGTGTCAGGTTTACACTATGATTGACAAACTGGTTAGTCTCCACTCCAAAGTCTGACAGGGAAAAAGGGCCAATTGATGAGGACAAAGAGCATCCTCCTTCTTTGAGCTCCACATCACTTAGGTAGGTATTTCCTTATCTAGACACTCATGACTCTACTTGATACACCAAAGGCCTATAGATAGATTATTGTGTAATAGTTTTCAGACTCCTTTAGGTATCTTGTACCCTAATGAGATCATAACCATATGCAATAACCTATTTGCATAAAATGAGTCTGAAACCTAGAAACCTACTCTAACAACAACCAACATGAAAGAGAAAAGTAGTTCATTTGAATGATTAATGTTGGGTTGAAAGGACCCTTGAGATACCCTAAATATCTCATAGACCAGTGCCTTATCCAATGGGCAACAAAGTCAAATACCTCACTACAATAGAGAGCTATGAAATAAGAAAACAATACACTCTAATATGTTGATGCCTTACATCAATCATACATCATTAATCAGACATCACTTCAACAATCCACCTATGTACTCAGATATGCTATCACCTATTCAAAGGATTTTAACCCTCCCCTTAGAAGAGACCTATAAACAAGTAATACATTAATCAGCATCCACTGAAAGACAAACATGAGACATCTTTGATACCCCGATTCATACACATCTGAAAACTAGTCCTAAACCTAGTTGCTTCTATGAAAACAACTCTATTGCAGACTCTTTGGAAATGCAAATAGAAAGATCACAACACCCTTGATGCTATAATCAATAAGTTTAAGACTCAAATGGAGACAGTCCAATAACAGTACACATATATTGAATTCTCATACATAAGACAGACTGTTACAACTTATATTCTATTCTCAAAAGCTAGAAAGGAAAGAGGGAACACCCTATATGCAAAGAAGAAGGAAAATATCCATAGGAAAAAGACTTTTCATGGAACTAGCTCATAGAAGAAAACTAGAACCAAAACCCTTCTAAATGATCTTGAAAATCCTTTTATAGGAAAAAAGATTGCAACAAGAAAAGGATCATTTAGGGAAAAATTAGGTCTACAACAACCACTCTGAACAAGAAATGAAAGACTACAGAAAAGCTTAGAAATCTGGAAGAATTAGATGAAACCTAATGTATAGATATTTAGTTTCATATTCTAAGCTTACTACAAATACAATTTCAACCAATTTCTTGTAGCAGACAAAACAAAATTTAATGCCAAAACCAAATAGAAAGATTTCATGTGTACATAGCATGGAAATCATTGACATCAATCAAAACCCTAGCCACCTATGTTAAATAACAGTCCTTTGTATTTACTCAGCATGGCACCCCGAGCAAGAAAATTAGATCAAGATGACCGCACAAATCTCCTTCATCATTCTCTAACTGCAACTATCCTAGAGAAATCAATTCTGAGCAACCCATCTATCACTATACGGCTCACTGCTTCAAACCCTATAGAGAAAACCCTAGAGAGATTTGAATTTGAAAAATAACAGCTACATGATCAGATTTAAAATGCGACAGTCGATCCTATTTCTTCCTGGCAGATCGGGTGCTTTAAAATATTTTTTAAAATAGTCAACTAAGCTTTGAAAAGTCTTTCACCACATCACCAACACTGTAGCCAATGAGAAACAAACACATCAGTAGTTCCTGGAAAAGGGTCCCACAACCTGTTGACATCAAATCAGATGGTGGGTGCATGATTGCAAGGGGGAAGTATATTCCTTGTGATCAAGTGCCAACCATCAATTCAAAAGTCTCTGACCAAAGGGCCCACTGACAATTGCAGCTCACAATCTGGCACAAGCAATCAAAACAATGCAAGTCAGCATGACTAGGCACTAGAGGACCCACTTCATACTATCTCATCCACCTCTGCATCAGATGGTTGTCACTCTACTGCGATTCTAAACTTTGTGCATCTCATCTTAATAGTATAATGACAACCATAGGATCTTGTTGTACCTTAACCATCTGAGAAATAGGCCTTATTAATACCATCCCAGTCATCTAACCCGAGACCAATGAAAAATCACCATTCGTGCATACTTGGAAAATGGACCAACTGAGAAACAACAGATGGCCTGGAAGATCAGATGGTTGGTGCATGATCTCATAGCTTGGAAAGATTGTATGAGATCATAAGACAACCATTGATCTTGAATCTCCTCCGGATGTCATTAAAACTTGGCCCCACCCTGCCTTATCATCCAGTTTGCTAAATCAAAACTTGCCACGTTGCACGTAGCGGGCCCATTCCTAAATTCTTCTTTAAGAACAAGGTCTTGTCAGCTGCCACATCACCTGAATCTAAACCAATCACAAGAATCCATGTCATAATGACATGGTAGTCAAGGACCCACTACATACTAGCCCAAACAAGCTGGAGGATCAGACGACCGATATATGATCTCTTAGACCACTAAAATTTCATGAGAACATGTGCCCACCGTAGGATCAAAAGGAGACTGAGATGTCAGGCCCGCCTAACAACATATCCAACTCACTATTCTACAACTAATAAAAAACCACCACCTTAGCTCCATCTGACAGTGTGTCCACCTGGATTATCTTTGTGAAGAGGGCCAACCATCACCTGATCTAGAGACTAAAGAGAAAGAATAAACCGCTAGCTGTAATACCCCAAAAATGGGCTATAGGTTCATTAATCTCCTATATTGACACATCAAATGAAATCAACATCAAAGTCCTAACCTAAGGCACATCTGTACATCATCGAATCCTAATTGATTATCCAAAATTCTGCATCAGGGAATATTCTTAGTAATATTCCTAATTATCTTAATTGTCTTTAATTTAATAATTATTTGGTGATAAATCCTATTTATCCTAAAGTTTGATTAATTGAATTTTCTCAATATTTAATTAATTAGATTTAATACTACCACTTAATTATTTAATTGAAGTTAATTATATTTATTCCTAAATTGTATTATTTAATTTTGACAATAAATCCAAATCCTATGAATAATTGATTAAATTCTTATTTAATGAATTAAAGCAAGTTGTCAATTTTTAATAATATTGTTTTTGGAATAAAAGTTTGAAAAATGATTGATTAACCCATAAATCAATTGTTTTATTTTTCAAAATTAGTTAAGTTGGAAATAAATCACTTTATTATAAATTAATTCATAATAAAACATGCACAATCAGAAAATCAGACAACTATCAATTATCAATTAAATCAAAAACTCTATTTTGAAGATCAACTCTGCTTTTGCATATTTTTGTGAGTTAATTATTCTTTATAATCAAATAACTCAAAAATCAAGCTGAGTTAATCTGAGTGATTTATGGCTTTTATTCATGCACCTCCAAAGCCCTAGATTTCTATAAATTAAGGCTTTAGCTCTTCACAAACCATCCACAAGAATTGCATAATCACACTGTTGAATTGGAGACTGAAGAATCATCTTTGTGAATCCAAGCTTTGTGAGATCAATATTGCATAGTTTTTTTCCATATCATATTAGTTTTCATTTGTTAGATCATTTAGCATATCATAGCATATCGGTTTTTACATATCATAGATTCATATCCATTTTTCATTATCATAATTGCATCTAAAACCAAAAAAAGAAGAAGATTAAGTGCATTCATATTTCATATTAGTTTTGCATTCAAATCCTTTGTTTAGGTGTTGTCAAGGTCACTGATCTCGATAACAATCTGAGAACATCATACTCGCACCTACTAGAAGGTAGTAAATTGCTTGGTTAGTTTAGCTTTCAATTTATTGCACGATCTCATTTTAGCTAACCTCTAATGTTTTACTGAAGTGTTGTGTCTAAAGATCAGGTACAAAATTTACACACACATTTTTGGTGCTCACCGTGGGGCCCTAATACGGGTTTCCAATTCAATTCTATCAATTTGTATCTTTTCTTCTCAATTTTTGAGCTGAAACTATGATTTTAAATTTCTGTCCATACAATTTTCATACGAGTTTCTAACAAAAGTCATTTTAGACTATACCCATTTTCATACGACAGTCTATCAAATCGATAGTCATGCCAGACTGTACACACTGTCATTTGGAAGTTCAACTATCATATCATCATACACCTAGTGTCGTACGAGTTTTGGCACCAGGTTTTCATTGTCATTTCATTTTTCAGAGCAGTTTGTCATATTTGGTTTTTAGATTTCGACTAACGGCTAATCTTAACAATTGAAATTCTCTATTTTTTATTGACTCCTGCCAGTTTTGATTGGGAAAAGCACAAGAATTGTTAAAAATAGGTAAAAATATACTAAGCACATTGTGAGGAATTTAGGTAATCTTCTCAACTGATAAGACTTCAATTTTAGATCTAAAACGAACATCTCATGTGTCTAGCTTGAGTGACTTTTATTGCTTTCCTATCATAGATTTCATTTGGGCTATAAAAATGAACATAGTTTTCTTTCAGCATCTTTGTTACACATAGTAATTAGGCCCCATGAACACTATTTATGGATCTTGAAAGAGTGGATTTCTAGCAAAACTCTTCTCAATGAAGGATCCCTTGTAGGTGGGGAGGATACTGAGGGAGTCTCACATTCCATTAGATCCATGTGTCTTTAACTTTTGATCGAGGCATTCTCTCTCCAGAGAGGTTGATAGATCATAAGGGGTTGACATCATAGATCTTTGTGAGATAATCTTGGTCTTAGTGTGTCAGATTAATCTATCTGCTTTGTTTGGGTTAAAAGTGAAAAGGCTAGGGGATTATGCTCTACTTCCTTTTTGGATAGTACCAGAAACCCAAATCCTTGAATCTGGAACCAGTCTCCATGTGGTATATTTTGTGAGTCACCTTTAGAAAGAGTTAACCATAGTGGACATTCCCTTAATTGGGTCAACCACATTGACGGAACCTCAAGTGGTAATAGCCATTTTCCCCGTGGTAGTGACAACCGCTATATAAATGTCTTGTTGTAAGAAATCTCCATAGGTGTGGTTTCTTGTTGGGCTGTCAGATCTCCCTAGCAGATCCTAAAGATTAAGTTCTCAGACTATGTCAAAACTCCGGTGCGCTTGGATTGGAGTTCGCCCTCTTGGATCATAAAAGTTGTAGAGTCAAACCATTACTAAAAACCCTAGCAAGGCCAAATTTTCATTTTCTAGCGTATATGTGCGTTATTGCAAAATATTTTTGGAACATACACAATTAGCGCTTCTAAGGATTAGAATGAATAAAATCACTTGATTGTTTATGCACAAGGTTTCTTTTTCCCTTGTTCATTGTTTTTAGACATGCTTGAAATCACTTGCTTTCTATTTTGCATGCTTGTTTATCTATCTAGTTATTGAAAACAAACAAATCTGTTACCATCCTCAAATTTGGACATTAAAATTTGCAAACAATCCGAATCTGAAAACTCAAAATTTGCAATATCTAAAGTAAAATTATTTTCAAGAGTCCACTGTCATCTCAATCAGTCAGAAAGTCATAGGAGTTTTTACCAAATGTTGTTTCATTACTGCCCAGCTGTCATATGGTAAAGAACCCAGTATTGTACGAGTCTTTTTGCTAGTCAAATTCAAAAAGTCAAATCCTACTACAACTATCATGCGAGTTTTGCAACTATCTTACGAGTTTTTCAAATATCATTTCATAGCATACCCAATCTCATACAAGCTTTTCAACTATCATTTCATAGCATACCCACTATCATATGAGTCTATAGAGTGTCGTTTGGAAAATTTTGAAAAGTTGTCAAAAAATTGTCAAAATTTCTAGATACTTAGCTTTTTCAGCCTATTTTAAGAATCTGTCGAACAAATCAATGTCAAGAATAGAGCAGTAGCTATTGAGAATCCTATCATTTTCCAAAAGTGGCCTTTTGAATCCAATTCAGCCTTCTGTTTAATCGATTTGAGTCCTTTTCATCTTGTGTCAAAACCTTGTTAGATCTATCAATCTTCTATCAAATCTTCAAAAATAGACCAAGTGTGGTGAACTCATGTCCACTATCTTTTGGGAAATCTACCCATACATCTAGGGCATAGTATCCTTCACCCATGTCTAATCAAATCTTCAAACCAATCATAATCTTGACAAGGTTACGTCATCTAATTTTCTTGCATCAAATCATTTTTCAGTTGTCTTCATCCTATTCTATTCACTTCACCTAAGGTTAATGGTGGAAACCAAAGCTTCCTCACATAAGAAATCAGGAGAGACATCTCAAACCTCACCTTTGACTAATATCCAAGCTCCAACTCTTGAGCAACTCATCAATTCTGGTGTTTACAAGGACGACGGTCTTGGCAACTTTCAATTAAAAACTGGTTACATACCTCCTCCATCAACCCATGGAGGTAATCAACAAAATCCTCCTCGATCTATCTCAGGGAGTCCCAAAACTCCTACCATGTCTCAAGCAGGGATGAATCATGGCTCTCAAGGAGCTCATTCCCAACATGGTGCAGATCAGGAACCCGCACCTAAAGAAATTGCCCGATACCAAAATGATGATGAATTCAAGAAAATGATGAGGCATTTCTTGAAAGAAAATAGAGAAACATACTTTTTGGAGTTAGCTCATCAAGGAGCTAAGCTTCCTCCAAATTTTAATGTTGAAGATATCATCACACATGAGGAAGAAACTCTAATAATGGCCATGATGAAATAGATGCATGCTTTATAAGTCAAACTAAATAAACTTGAAAAAGAGAAGGAACCCAGGGAGTTCTCCATGGAGGCTCTATGTCCTTTTCCATTTGACAAAGACTTGTACATGCTGCCATTTCCAAAAAGAGTGGAGATGCTGAAGTATGATAAATATGATGGACACTCTGATCCTCAAGATCATGTCAGAGAGTTTTGTACACAATCCATGGAGTTCATGCATGAACTGACCTATCTAATGCACCTCTTTCCTAGATCTCTGGGTGGAGCATCCATTCATTGGTTTTCTAGATTGCCTCCTACAATTAAAACTTTTTAGGAGTTGATTGAACTATTTTATCAACAATACTCCTACAATATTCAACACCCAGTCACCATGATCGATATCTGTAACCTCAAGCAATATCTAGGAGAACCATTCCTAACATTCCTCAAGAGGTGGCGAAAGAAGTTCTCTCTATATGCTAGACCAATTCCCAAAATGGAGAAACCTGAAAATCTTTATCAATAATCTTGTCCTAGAGATCAACTACACATTACAAATGCAAGATCATACATCTTTTGACAAAATGGTAGATAATGCAATCAAGATTGAGAAAGTACTTGTCAAGAAAGGAGATATCATGCTTCAAAAGGAGAAATATGAATCTAGATCTAGTTCGAAAGATAAGAACAAAAATTGGAACAAGAACAAAGGCATCATCACAGATGGCATTGTTGACACTATCTATGCCCCATCAAAGGCACTAGCCTACAACCAAACTCTTGGTTCCCAAGCCATTAAAGCTTCAGAACAAAAGTCATATGAACCATTCCAAAAGAAGCCAGAATACAAATCTTGGGATAAAAAGTGAAAGTTCACTCCTCTTGGAGAATCTTTAGAATTAGCTATGAGAACTCTACTAGCTGATAACATCATCTCTTTGCCAGTAATCTAACAATCTGATCTAGACCCTAAGCCACATTGGTGGAAAGAAAATGAATTTTGTGATTTCCATCGAGGTACAGGTCACAAAACTAATCACTGCTTACGGTTGAAACACACCATTCAAGATCTGATTGATAGTGGAGACATCATAGTTAACAATCCTAAGAGCAATAATGATCATATGACATTTACAAAACCATTTCCACAACATGGTCAAGGAGTTTCAACTTCTCAGCCTAATATGGAGGTAAAAGTTAATTATGCCTACCTTGAAAATAATGTTGTCATCAATATGGTTGAACCATGTCTCTCTGAAAGTTGCAATGTCATCACAATTGTATGAAGAGAAAGAGATCATTCCTCAGCTAATGCAGCTACTCGATCACAAGCTCAGGCACATCTGAAAGGAAAAATCCTAGATTCATCTAATGTCCCTAAGATACCCTTCAATCTTTCATTTTCTTCCAAACAGAAGGCTACTTCCAAATCTTCCAATCCAAAGGATACAAGGCCTACATCTTATAGCATTATTCAACAAATCCAACATGCTAATGCCAAAATATCCATGTTTGAGTTGCTTCAAATATCTCTAGCTCATAGAGCTATCCTAGACAAAGCTTTGCTCAGATCCAATGTTCCTAATGACCTTGATTTAGATAGGTTCCAAACTATGGTTGGACATATTACATCTCCACAATATATCTCCTTTTCATAAGAAGATGACAACTCCTTGAGTCACCCACATAATTAGCCTTTGCATATAGAGGTCTTGATCTAGAACCATAGAGTCAAACATGTGTTAATGGATGGGGGAACTAGCCTAAACATTTGTTCTTACAGCTTGATCACACAATTGGGATTTTCAGAATTGGCTATTGATCCTAGAAAGAAATTAACTATCAAAGCCTATGATGAACAAGAAAGATCTTCTAAAGGCACCATTGTCTTACCTATCAGAGCAGGTCCAGTTATCAAAGATACTATATGTCAAGTTCTTGATCTACCTTTGGCTTACAACATTCTTCTAGGGAGACCATGGTTACATGAAATGCAAGCTATTCCTTCTACATACCATCAATGTTTGAAGTTTCCTTATGAAGGAGTAGAGGTTACTATCCCCATAGATCTGAATACAACTTGCAATACATTGAAGGAAAGTGTTGATAGTCTTGTTCCCAATAATAGAGAATCTTCTACTGAACAACTAAATGTTGCATCCACATCTAAAATGGAAGACGTTGCTAAAGAGGTCAATATCAAAGAAAATGGGATGGGAGAATATATTATAGAGCTAGTCTTATCTTTGACATCTCTCCCTATCTCACCTAAGTCTTATGGACAATCTTTGAAATAGTCCAAGCCTAAAGCTAAGGAACCTCTTGAAGCACATAAAAAGAATTTTGTGGTAGAACAAGTATCCAAGCAAGAGTTTGAAGAGGATGAAGCTGTGCTATCATGGCTATATAAAGATGAACCTGAATCCCACAATGTTCAAACTAGGGACTCTACAACACCACAGATTCCTTCTAAGTCATATGGTCCAGGAAATAAATTGATAGCTAAGATGGGATATCTAGGTCAAGGACCTCTAGGAGTCAGAGGAAAAGGTCTTGAGGCACCTCTTCCACATACTGGTAGAGAAAATAAAGATAAGTTAGCTTAGGATTTAAGAAGAAACCCTATCACCTCAAAGGTAATTGTTCTCATGTCATAGAATAGATCGCACTAGGAGAACCTCTTCTTAAGAAAGAAAAAACAAAACCATCAGATAGTGATTCAGACAGCTTAGAACTCATCCCCTATGAAAAATTTCCTAAAGAGATCAAAGACCTTCTTGATGATAAAGATGATCTAACCAAAAGAATTAATGTAGTAGAAACACAAGAACCTACTATCAACCAAGAGATAGTTGCAACACAAGAACTAGCTAATCTCAAAAATAATCAAGAAGAGGAAGGCGATAGTCATTTTGAGATAGATTCTCATGAGTATGAATTCAAATCAAAATCTGTGGGTAACCCTTCTTGGGGTATTCACCCTGACTTTACTCATGTTCTAAGATTTCCTAGAGACCCTGAATCAGAAGATGAATCTAATGACTATGAATTGGGAGTCATTCCAGAACTAGATGAGCTTATCACCGAGAAATAGGTTGATGTTATTCACCAATATGCACCTAATCCCAATGTAAGTCTAGAGTGAAATGCGGAACCTATCAAGTCCGATCCACCTATGGCTGAATTGGACTCCCACAATGACATTGAGCATATTCATGAATTGAATGTCTTAAGTTGTAATATCACATTTGAACTCAAGCATCGGGTTAGGACCAATGATGATAGATCCATGTTCGTAAACACTACCTCCCAATCTTTCCCCACTTTGACTATCCAATATCCATAACTTATTGATCAAACCTCCACAAATCGGAGCCATGGTATTTATACCTTCCCAAATGACTATGCCCTTTCTTGCTACCTCAATGTAGTTGAGCCTATGATTACTTCCATTAGTGAACCGAGTGTTAGCATGATAGAGTCAGACATCAAATATCTTAGTCAGAAAAATAAGAATAAAAAGAAAAAGAAAAAGAAAAAGAGTTCTGAGGGTGAAAACCACTTTGTGGTAGCCTCAGAACCTACAAAAGTAAAAATAAAAGATGTATCTGAAGGTGTAAACCTCTCTGAGGCACCTAAGGATGAGATATTTAATGTCCTTCTGAGTCATTTACAAGATAGATCTCTAGTTCTAATTAAGCCCACTCAATCTATCAATTTGGGTACAATAGAGGAGCCACAATTGGTACATGTAGCACAATCATTATCAGAAGAAGAGAAGAAAAAATTTACAACATTCCTAACAGAGAAGAAGATCAACTTTGCATGGAAATATTTAGATATGCCAAGATTGGATCCTAATCTTATAATGCATCATTTATCTATAGCTCCAAATGTCAAACCTCTTAAAAAATGGTTGAGAAAGATGCATCCTCATGTTGCACTCTTGGTAAAAGATGAATTAGAGAAGCTTTTGAAAGCCAGATTCATCTGAGTTATTGATTATGCAAAGTGGATCTCTAATATTGTACCTATTTCTAAACTAGATGGTTCAATTAGAGTGTGCATAGACTTTCGAGATGTGAATAGAGCATGCCCTAAGGATGATTTTCCACTACCTAACATTGATATGATAGTGGACATGACTACGGGTTTCAAGATGTATTCCTTAATGGATGGTTTCTCTAGATACAAAGAAATAAAAATTGCTCTAGAGGATCAAGAGAAAACTACTTTCACATGTGCATGGGGTACCTTCTATTGGAATGGCGTGCCATTTGGGCTTAAAAATGTTGGTGCTACATATCAATGAGCAATGACATCTATTTTCCATGACATAATGCATCGAACTATGGAAGATTATGTTGATGATACTTTAGCAAAATCTATGATTAGAACTGAACATCTAAAGGACTTGAGCATGATCCTAGACAAAATGGAAAAGTTTAGTCTCTGACTAAATCCTAAGAAGTGTGCTTTTGGTGTCACTTCTAGAAAGCTCTTAGGATAAATAGTTTCAAAGAAGGGCATTGAAGTTGATCCAGATAAAGTCAAGGCTATAATAGAGATGCAACCTCCAAAGAATATCAATCAAATGAGGATGTTGCAAGGAAGAGTTCAATCTATCAGAAGATTTATATCACAGCTAGTGGACATATCACAACCTTCTACAAAAACATTACATAAAGGTGTGACCTTTGCATGGAATGAAGAATGTGAGAAAAACTTTAACCATATCAAGAAGTATCTATCAAATCTGCCTATCTTGATGCCTCCTACTCATGGGAAGCCTTTGATCTTATATGTCTTCTCTATAGATACATCACTAGGGGCATTGCTAGCACAAAATGATGAGAACAAAAAGGAAAGAGCTATATACTATATCAGTAGGACATTGGTTGCATATGAGAAGAACTATTCAATGATTGAGAAAGCTTTTCTAGCTATGATTCTTGCATCACAGAAACTGAGACACTACATGTTAGCTCATACAACACAATTGGTAGCTAAGATTGATCCACTCAAGTACCTACTAAGGAAAGATTCCCTCACAAGTAGATTAGCTAAATGGGTCATGCTCTTAAGTGAATTTGACATTGAATATGTAGAAAGAAAACCTATAAAAAGATAGGTTATTGCTGATCAATTAGCAGATGCACCTATGATTGATAATACACCAATGCAAATAGAATTTCTAGATTCCTCTATCATGATTCTTTCTTCTAGAGAATGGCAGTTATTCTTTGATGGCTCCTATACATAGAATGGATCTAGAGTAGGCATATTGTTCATAACTCCTCAAGGATACTCAATCCAAAAAGCATTCAAATTAAAGTTCCCTTGCACAAAAAATATTGCAAAATATGAAGCCCTTTTGAATGGCATGAAACTAACAATTGAGTGGAGAGTGATAGAGCTACACATTCATGGAGACTCTCAACTTGTTATTCATCAAGTCAATGATGTGTACCAAACTAAAGATGAAAATCTCATTCCTTACAAGAGAATGGTAGATGATCTTAATAAATATTTCATATCTATCACATTTGAGCAAATTCCTAGAATGGAGAACAAGGTTGCTGATGCAATGGCAATTATATCTACTTTATTATAGCAGCCTGAACATGAGCTATGCTATGAGTTCTTGGTGGAAGCACTATCTTATCCTGCATATGACTCCCTTGAAACCTACATGAATTGCACTATTGTAGGTCATGATTCATCTAGATACAAAAACCTATTCTCCTATCTCCAAGACCAAATCATTCCTGATACCTTCAACTGCCATGAGAAGAGATACCTTATTCATAATGCCTCTTGATATGTCATCATTGGTCACGATCTATACAAACAAGGTCTAGATGGTACGCTACTTAGATGTTTAGAATGGGAAGATTCTCAACATGCATTAGAGGAAGTCCATGATGGTATTTGTGTGTCACACTCGAACAGTTTAACACTAGCTTGTAAACTTATTAGGGCTAGGTACTATTGACCTAAAATGGAGAAAGAGTCTATCAAATTAGCTAAGAATTGTCAAAAGTGTCAAGTACATGGCAACCTAATTCATGCTTTAGGGAGAGATCTGATCCCCTTTACTACGAAATGGCCTTTCCAACAATGGGCTTTTGATCTTATAGGGTCCATTCATCCTCATTCTTCTAATGGACATACCCATATAATCATAGCTACAGATTATTTTACAAAATGGGTAGAAGCAGTCCCTTTGACACAAGCAACTAGAAAGCAAATATCTATGTTCATATTGAACTATATTATATGCAGATATGAGATACCTCATTCCATAATCATAGATAACGGTGGAAAATTTAAGAACAAAAACTTAGATGATCTATGTGCCAAATTCAAGATCACACAACATATGTCTTCTATCTACTATCCCCAAGGGAATGGACAAGCAAAGTCTTCTAACAAGAATATATTGAAAATCTTGCACCGTATAGTCAACAAAATAGGAAGAGACTAGCATCTCATGATCAATCGAGCTCTCTGGGCCTACAGAACAAGTATCAAAATGCCCATTGGGGCTACACCTTTCACTTTAGTTTATGGGTCTGAAGTGGTACTACCTATTGAGGTTGAAATACCATCACTAAGAATTAGAATGCATGGTCTAGTAACTGATGATGACTATAGAGTGTCTAGGTTGCAAGAACTTGAACTACTAGATGAGTGCAGACAAGCAGCGTATGATCATCTCAGAGTATATCATAAGAGAATGTCTAGAGGTTACAACAAGAAAGTCAGACATAGAGAATTTCAGGTTGGTGATCTAGTCTTGAGAGAAAATCCTAAAAATCAATCACATCGAGAACGTGCGGGGAAGTTTGAACCCAACTGGCTGGGTCCCTTTGTAATCACTACTACTTTTGGCTCTGGTGCCCATCAACTCTCAACAACTGAAGGAGAACAGCTTCGAGAACCAATCAACATTCTCCATCTGAAGAAATTATATGCCTAAGGCACTCGGTCTATGGTAAAATGTCTTGGAAAAGTACAAAAAATTTGAAAAAATGAAAAATACAAAAAAATGAGAAAAAGAAAAAGTGCCTTGGTGAAAACCTGGAAACATGTGCCTTGGTAGCAAAAATAGAATCTCTGCCAAGATGGTGAAAACCTGGCAAATAGGCACCACTTGTTTCAAAATGCTCCATCTATCAGTGCAATCTTGGTCTTTTCCCAGCTTTCAGTCTTGCTTTAGTTTGTACATATCTCCCTATTTGTTTCTGTATTCCTATTTTCAATAAGTCAGTTTGTACACTAATCTACTCAAGCATCTATATCCTATCAATGTTAAAACTTGGGGGCAATCAAATTCATATCCTATGGCCTCCAATGTATCTTAGGCGTATCATATCCAGTCAAAGTCCTTTGAAGCTTCATTTGAGTCAGTCGGTCTATCTTGTCTCCAGAAAGGATTTTGCATCTCCAACAATGCAATCAAACATAAAAAACAAACTAGAAATAATCTATGCTTTTTCATGCTTTTATCTCCTTGTATGCTTACTGATTCGCATTGAGATTTTTACATATTATGTCCTTTCGAGCTCTTCAATGATTTCCTTTACATGATTTAGAGAGTGATGACTGGGGGCATAATCTTTTCTTTGTCTTCTGCTTGTATGTGAAAATCTAACAACTTTGGAAATTCTAGATTGAAATGGTGTCTGACTGTAAGAGCCTCTATCTCAAATTGGATGGCCATGCATATCTCAACCATTGATACCCAAATAATTCAAAGAAGTTTGATCTAACTATTGTCTTTTTGAGTGACTTCTTTCTCCTAGTGTGAAACATAATCTCACCTAAGGATGTGAATGATAAAGGGTCACTATAGGTAATTCACATTGGATTTTGAATGATCTCTTGATTGCTTGATGTGTTTGACCCACAAGGCATATTCAGGTCATCATGACATTTATGTTTTGATGCTTATACAAATTTCTATATCAAAATGGACATGATATTCAGGTCATCTTGGCATTTATGCCTTGGTTCTTATACCTAATCTGACATTCCGACAACAAAATCAATATTGATATATCCATGGTTTCCTAATCAGTGGGTGTTGTATTGATTCCTATGTATAAAATTGATATTCATATGTCTATGGTTTCATAACTAGTGGGAATTGTATTGATTTATCCAATTGCCTACAAGTTCAATGATGATAACAAATTGACATATGATTAGTGACTAGGTCCTAGGTCCTAGGTTGCATGTTTCTTTGCATTTTGCATGTCTGCATGATCTCACAAATGTTTGGAAACACTTCAAAGCCTAAAAAATTCTTCATATCAATTCTTCACATCTAATGAGAGCTGAGTCTCACTCGAAGGTCTCTTCACCAAATTACAAGCAGTAACCCTCCTTGGTTAAACATCCTTTTGACATAAGACTGAGTACTTGTCTTCATCAACCTACCAAAACATATCATGTGTATCACTGCATTTACATCCCATATCATTACCATTTGTTGCATTACATTATATCCAATGCACAATCATACCAAGTCTTTTGGTTTTTTGTTTATAGTAGGTTTCTCTTTTTACTAGACAATGTAATTACTAATTTTATGAAAAAAAAAAATGAAAATTTGTCAAGTTCATTTCAATTTTCATTTTATGGGTACAAAAAATGGTTCATATGCTTCTCTATGATTGCAGTATTTTAATTAGCTGCTTAATTTGAGTATTAGGCATGTAAGTATGTTTCAATAGAAATAAGGAAGCAATGGTATAATGGTATGTCCATTTTTAAATCTAAATATTAAAACTGTCATTACTTTCTCGATTACCAACAAAATTCCTAAATTAAGATAACCATTAATGGAAGTTGTATGAAATTTTTACTCAATTAATTATCGATATAAAATTACACCATTTTAAATGTATTGCACGTATCAAGTCTTACAACTAGTGAGTACTAGTAGGTTGTGTGGATGTCATCCACTGGATGGTTGATAATGATAATATATCATAGTTGTAGAGTTGTAGTTAATAAAAGAAATGTCTTATCACTGACATTAAATTTGGGTAATGTTACATGTCATGATAGTTTTCCAATTTCACACACTCGTGCATTTAATATAAAACATTTACAAAATATTGAATGAAAAATGAATTAATAAGGTTAGGGAAAGAATTTATGGTTTTCCACTTATAAGGTATGTGAATTATATGTGATTATAATTATCATCAACATTAAAGTTATAATCAATAAAAATTATCATTTTAAGTATACTATATACCTATTCGACAAGGTTGTAGAGCAACGAAGTTCCTGCCAAAATGTTAGCAGGGTTATTTAAACTTTGTCACAAATTTTAACTTAATTAATTTAATTAACTTCTTTGTAATCTTTGTCACATAAAAATATAAGCATGATTTGTTAATATTGATATAAATATAATTATAACATAGAATAATGCAAAAATAAATATAATTATGTTATAATAAATATAATATAAGTTGAAATAATATAATAATATAAATATATAACATAAAATAATATAAATATAAATATAAATCATATCATTCAATTATATTTTCATCAAGGCATCATGCCCGCCATTAGATTACATCTAATCTACAAAGCCTTTACCTTTAACTGTGGCAAGTCTTTAACCACTCCTCTTATGGAGATCATGTTACAACCAGCTATCTCAGAGTCTCTTAATGTTTGTCTTAACCATAGTTCCATCATGAGATTCAGTGACCAAGACATTATCTAGATCGTTGGAGATTCAACTTAACTTAGACTTTATCTTGAGATTGAGTGACAAAGGCATATCTCACAATTGTTGAATAATTGTCTTGACCAAGGTTAGATTATGAGATTGAGCAACTAACACAAATCTCGTAATCACTAGATGCTTAAATTGACTCAAGTTCCGTCATGAGATTCAGTGATAGTCATTGATCTTTACCATCAACTATGGTTGTCTCTTAATATCCAAATATTATAAGACTTAGTGGTGACTTTACAAGATTCAGAGATAACTTGCACTTGTTAAGTCTTTACCTTTTCACTAGATCTCTATATGTTAAAAGACATAACCGCTACCTTGTGAGATCAGGAGATAACCACTTCGCCAAGTCATTGAATGTTAATAACTAACTGCTGATTATTAGGAGACTTGTAGATAACCTTTTCCTATCAAGTATTACTTTGTTGCCCAATCTATGGATTTATTAAATTTAACAACCAGCCTCACAAGACATGGAGATATAAAGGAAAGTAACAAGCATGTGTAGAAAAGGGGACTTAAGTGACCTAAAAAGGTAATGAGAAACTAGACAAGGGGTAGGATTTGATAGACTTAAATAAAGTTATTTTGAAACCCTAGAGGAAGATAAAGACCAATTTCCTTCATACCTGAAATAGAAAATAGTCATTTTCAAATATTTTTTGCATGATATATCCCTACCAGTGTGGCCATGGAACCTTTTAAATTATATATGGTTCACCACCTTGTATTATTTGAATATATCTATTTTTAGGTTAAGGAATTGTTAGAATTTATAAGAATGACAAATATTAGAACCTGGTGTAATAATTTACCTCACTCCTAGAAAAGTGCCCTTATCACTACATTATTTTAGCCAATGAGGATGAAGAAAAACAAATTTAGAAACTTGAAATGTTAAATATTTTTCTTTCTAAGTTTATGAAATATTAGAAAGTAATATTATTAACAAAAAAAAAAGTACATTTTGATTGGCTAAATTCTAATAATTAATCACCAGTTAAGTTCTGTCGATGCCTATAGTTCTGATCTGCACAACCTTTACTTTTAACCGCAACAAGTCTTTAACCACTCCTCTTCTAGAGATCATGTGACAATAGGTCATCTTAGACTCATTGAATGTTTTTCTTAACCATAGTTCCATCATGAGATTCAGCCACTAAGGCATTCTCTTGATTGTTAGACATTCAACTTAACTCATGCTTCATCTCAAGATTGAGAGACAAAGGCATATCTCACAATTGTTGAGTAATTGTCTTGACTAGGGTTAGATTTTGAGATTGAGCGACTAACACAAATCTCATAATCACTGGATGCTTGACTTGACTAAGGTTCTTGTTGGAAAGTTGGCTATACTAGTGTATATGACTTAATATAGTGTTGTCATTATGGCAACAAAGTCATATAGAAGTTTGGAGTCAGTGCACTTGATGTAAAGATTAGAAATCAGCTAAGTGTTGAAGATTGGATAGTGTATAGACTAAAGCTCAGAGCATCAATGCACATGCGTACGACTAAGTTATGGTTTGTGCCCTAGAAGTTAAGTTGGTTAGACTATATTCATTCTTAGTCTATGAGTGCATGATCAGATATGCAAGTATGAGAAAGATATAGACAGTTGAAGTTACACAGCCAGTGTGTACCAGTGAAGAATGGAGTAAGAAGCCGACTATCATCATTTTGAGTTGTGGTTATATTTTATTAATGTAAAGGCTATGTGCCTATTTTAATTAGGTTTTTGACATGTATATATGTTTTTTTGTAAACACTCTTGAGATAATTCATTTGGAAGAGTTGTATGTAATAGGTTTAAGGGCCGACCTAGTTGTTTATTTTGTATGCGCATATAAATTTGAGATGCACCCACTGTAAATAGTATGGGTGTTGATATAGAGTTGTGATAAGCAGAGAAGAAGTGTTAAAAGATATTACAAGATGTATTAGAGCTTTACAAGAGGTCAAAGTATCAGCACATCAAAGGAACTGATCTGACAAGCAGTGTCACAGTGACAGTTCATTTGACAGATATAGTGTGTATCTGAGATTAGAAGGTTATAGCCTTCACCACTTGAGCAATGAGCTCTAGGATAGTGCATCCACTCCCCTAATAGGGACTATTGTAAAAGACTCCTAACAAGGTCTAACCCTTGACAAGGTCTACTGTACTTAATGTATTGCAAAGAAACTCCTAATAGGGTTAAGGTTCTTCTAACAAGGATCACAAAACACTAGTACTTAATATTAGTGGGTGTCAATTCCCACCGGGGTTTTTACCTATTTGGGTTTCCTCGTAACCATATTGGTGTTATGTGTTGATTTCATGTTTCATGTTTATGTGGATGTTCATTTTAGTACTTACACATTTAAGTTTAGTTTAAAGATCAAGCAAAAAGATAAATATTCAGTGAACACTGATTCACCCCCCCCCCCATCAGTGTTCCCATTCCTAATAATTGGTATCAGAGCTCTGGTCCTCACAAAATAAGTTTAACCACTTGAGGAGATCATGGGAAAAGAAGAAATGAAACATCTAAAAAGAAATCTAGAAGCTGCTCTTGAAGACTTAGACAAATCTGAAAGAGAAACTGAAGAACTAAGGGAAAAACTTAGTGATGCTCAATTAGTCATCAAAATGCTAAGGAAAGATTCAAAAGAATGCTCTACCAGTGATCTAGGGAAAATGGTCAAGAAGTTGAATGAAGAAAATAAATCCTTAAAAGAACAACTTGAAGAATTTGATGATAAGCTGACTAACAATCAGGAAGTCTATGATGAACAGGTCAAAGAGAACCTTCAACTGAATGAAGAATTGAGGCAAGAAAACATGGAAATATTAGAACTAAGAAACAAAAAGGAAAGATTGGAATTTGAATTGAAAGAGGCTAAGAATCACATTGATAAATTACACACCAATTTTGATTTAGTAGAATCTCAGTTGTATGCAAGAAGAGCTCAAGGAGATACTAGCTGCATTGGATACAATGAAGCACAAAATCAGATTGACAACATGTGAGCAAGAATGAATGCACAAAAAGACTCTACTAATACTAAGAAGACTAAAGATCAAACCAAAGATAATGGTGAACCACCTAAGAATGAGTGCAAGCCTATACACTGCACTTGTTATGCATGTAACAAGCATGGACACATAGCAAGGAACTGTACAGAGGTAAGATCTTTCAATGGTTACTATTATTCATGCAATAAATTTGGTCATAGAGCTATGAATTTCAAGACAAGCCAAAAGAATAGGACTTATAGTCAAAGAAATCAGAATCAATCAAATGTAAGAAGTTCTCAGAATGTTACATGTTAGATATATAACTATAATAGTAACTCAGCTAAACAATGTAAGATGGTGACTCATGTTAATGCGCCAAGGAATATAAGGCCTCCAGTCATTTGTCACTCTTGTAATAAAGCTGGACACATCTCAAAGTTTTGCAGATCAAGGACGCAAGGTCAGGAAAGCCCCTAAAAGCTTGAAGAACCAGTTTTGGATCCCAAAGGAGAAGGTGATTTTGTGAAAGCTTCAGAGGATGCAAGCTTGATATTGTCAAAAAAAAGAAGGACAAGGTTGATGAGTATGTATTGGATGCATCCATAGTAGATGCACCCTCTACATCTAGATGGATGGCCCTCAAGATCATAGGGGAAGAAAATTTATCTCTAGACCCCTGCGTGGCTGGTATACTCACTCTTAGAGTATGCACCTTTGGAATTAAGCTTTTGGAGACTATAGAAACCTTTGTGCAAGAGAACACTAACTAATTGTTTACATAATGAAAGATAGAAATTTCCAAGTGACAGCCTGGTTTACGCGACAAGCATTAATGGCAAAAATTCTACTTTAAAGTACACAAAAGTTAGAAGATCTCTCATTAAGAGTGATTGAAGAGAATAAGAGTCTTAGTAGTTGATTAAGAAGGATTGTAGTTTGATTCATCAAGTGATTTTCTCTATATTTGATCGGTTGTGGAAACCCTAGATCATCGCATCGATTCAGAATCTCTTGGAAACTTTTGTGAAAGCAATACACAAGTGATGGATACTCCCATAGTATTTGATGTTGCAAAGAAGAAAATATATTTGTTTAAGAGGCATCCATTTAAGTCTACACTAGATGACCTATAAGGGGCATTCTCCCCCATGCCTGTGGGCATTATGCATGTCAAGGACATTAGGGCATACATCTACTATAAGAAAGAACAAGTAGGATTGGACGGATTAAGGGTGCACATGGAAACCATGTTAAAACTAGACAAAACCTTCTTGGATGAGTTTGCATGGTGGGATGATCACCATATAGTGGAGTATGCTACGACATATGAGTTCTATGAATTATAATGGATCAAGATTCTTTTGAGAAGGATTCATGATGACCTATTTTGGATAGGTGAAGTGCTGGTCAGAATTACCACTAACCTAATTCATGAAATGACAAGGTGCTCAAGGATAGGTGTCATTCTTCTAGTAGGTAAAGATGTGAGGAAGATTTTTGAATAGACTTGCAAGTCAAGAAGTGATAGGAATGGAATGACCATAGATCCTATTGAGAAAAATGACATCAAATTGATGTCTATGACACTTGGATACATGTTTCAACACACCAGCAGGGTGAGCAGCGTGTCTGTGGCCACAATTCTTCTAGCCATAAGAATTTTTAATGAAAATGGAGAGTTCAACCAGTGTGAAATCTTGCGTGCATAGCTGATTGATAACATTAAGGCAATCAAACATGATAAGACCAAAATATTTAGATTTGGGTCTTTGATCATCTATATGTACTTTCACATTGTTGGAAAGTATCTAATTTGTATCTAGACAAATCCATTCCCACAACACCTTAGATATCTCTCAAGGCATGTACTGAGAGGACCTTGAAGGATTGCATGACATTGGAGCTAAAGACATTCAGGGCTAAGATGTAGATGAGGTATAGGATACCAGAGAAGATAGTGGAAAAGTACAAGGATACTATTTGCTTCATGGTTAAAATAGACACAACATGCATGGAGGTAGTTGAACCTAAAACAAAGTGGATTCATCCACTAGGACCTAATGAGCCAAGATGGGGAACCTATGAGGAGAAGACAAGAGAAATTGATGCAGTCTTGAACAACGCAACAACAAAAAGTAAAGTTGCTAAGGTTACCTCAGAAATATTGAGAATACATGGAGTGTTTCAAGTAGACCTAGACAAAGAAAGGGAACAAAAGATTTCTTTGGAATTAGAGAGCGCAGATGCAGCAAAGGAAGAATCAAATGATCCCAAGTTAAAGAAGGTGAAGATAGAAAAATATGATGAACAAAAGGGTAAAGCTAATGATACTCCTTCTACGCCCAAAGTAACCATTGACCTTACTACTCCTCCTAAGTATAAGGTAATGTTGAAGAGGAAGAAAGAGATCAACACTAGTCATCCATCCTTAAGAGTCACAAGGAACAGAAAGAATTCCCAAGCACCTCTCGAAGTAAGTTTCAAACCTAGTCTTAGTGTACTAAGTTCAAGAATAATTGATGAGAGAAGACTTGATCAAGTAGGGAAGTTTTATGAAAAGTATAGTGAAATAGACAAATGTGAGATACATGGTATGATAATCAAAAACATGCTAAAGTTTAAGAAGACAGTCTTGGATTTTATGACTATGATCCCTGATAATGTGTGGAACATCCTAGAATTCCAAAAGAGATAGGCTATTAGAGAAGACCTATGGATAAGGGAAAATATTCTAGATGATACTCTTCCTGTATGTTTTCTAGAGGAGAAGTATTTTTTGTTAAACTTAGTGAAGCCACATCTCAGAACAAAGTCAAGGACTTTGCACATTATGGATAGGAACTATGATCTTGTTGCTAAGGAAACATAGAAGGCATTCGAGAAAGTATTCATGAATAGGCACATGTATCCAAGCATTGCACCCACAACACAACTACTCATAAAAGAAGTCAATATGGTAGAGCCCACAAATGCATCAGTGACAGGTCCTCAAGATTCAGTGCCTATAGTGGAAACACAAACAGAGGTAGATAAGTCTGCACCGATGATAGAGTCACTAAAGGATAGAACCTTTATCATTGACAATGTAGAGATAGCCATGGCGGCCACTGACACTGAATTGGATAAGTTTGAAGAGGCATTTGTAAGCACTCAAGAGGCAGAAAACTTATGCAGTAACACTCCTCCTACTCATCAAGAAGAAATATTGATTGAGGATATAACAAATGAGAAAGAAGAAGAAAAGATGGAAGAAAAAGGAAAAGAAGATGAAAAACAAAAGGAAGAAGAGGTAAAAGAAAGTGAGAAAAAGGATGAAACATTAGTAGAACTAATCAAGGTGAAACAAGAAGTGATGGATAGCACTCCCATCACTCCTTCAACAACATTGTTGTCAATTTTGACACCTAACACAACTAGTTTGGACTCATGGGGAGAAGAAGAGTTGATTAAGTTCAGCATCCTAGCTATGGAGAAGGCCAAAGAGAAACAAGTGATGAGGAATCCCCTCCTTGTAGAGTTAGTGAACATCCTGAATAGTTTGTTACCTATAGACAAGAAAGTGTCCAAAGTACACTCCATTGATGATGTAAGTTTAGTCATTTCACAATTCAAAAGCAATTTCTCTAGCCTGGAAGAATCTGTATCCTTAGTTGCAGAGGAGAAGTACTTGAAGAAGAGATTGAGTGAATTGGTTAGCAACTATGCACTTGACCTAAGCTCACTAAAGTCTGGTCAAGCATCTTTGAAGGAGTTTGTAGTGAAAGGAAGGAAAATCATTGCTGACTATATGAACCAGGACAAGATGACCGGTGAACTATACAAGAAGATTCAAGAAGCTAAAGCTATGATAGAAAACATAATAAAATTAGTGGAAGATCCATTAGGGGATGTGAACATGTGAAATAATGTCTACCAAGGTCAGATTGATAAAATTGAAAAGGTAGAAAAAGAGATGACTAAGATAAGGGGAAGGAAGACTCAGCTATGGAATGCTCTTGCACCCTCATTAGACATAATAAATAAGAATATCAAGGAGATCGATGCCACCATGGTGACATATGATCAAGGTCCTAGCACTAATATGGAGAAGCTTCAGTATGCTTTATGTGCGCATCTACAAATTGTAAATTCATTAATCACATTTTCGAAGAAGGAGATCCAAAATCTGCATATTGCATATTCGGATGTAGTATTACAGTAAGTTTTTTTAGATTCAGTTTTTGACACACCTTTGTAATTAATGTCAAAGGGGGAGTATGAATAGAATATGGATAATAGATATGTATAAGGAGATATAAGAGAGAAAGATATGTATAGGGAGACAAAAGTATTTTGTATTAAGGACAGCTAGCAACTTTGCCATATTCCTTTGTTTCCATCAATGACAAAGGGGGAGATTGTTGGAAAGTTGGCTATACTGGTGTATATGACTTAATATAGTGTTTTAATTATGGAAAAAAAGTCATATAGAAGTTTGGAGTCAGTGCACTTGATGTAAAGATCCAAAATCGCCTAAGTGTTGAAGGCTGGATAGTGTACAGAGTTCCTGAAGCTTAGAGCATCAGTACACATGTGTATGACCAAGTTATCATGTGCACCCTAGAAGTTAAGTTGGTTAGACTATATTCATGCTTATTATATGAGTGCATGATCAGATATGCAAGTATGAGAAAGATACAGATAATTGAAGTTACACAGCTAGTGTGTACTAGTGAAGAATAGAGTAAGTAGCCGACTGTCATCATTTTGAGTTGCGGTTATATTATATTGATGTAAAGGCTATGCACCTATTGTAATTAGGTTTTCAACATGTATATATGTTTTTTTGTAAACATGCTTGAGCCAATTCATTTTGAAGCATTGTATGTAATAGGTTTAAGGGCTGACCTAGTTGTTTATTTTGTATGCGCATATAAATATGAGATGCACCCATTGTAAATAGTATGGATGTTGATATAGAATTGTGATAAGTAGAGAAGAAGTGTGCAAATAGACTAGAAGATTTATTAGAGCTTTACAAGAGGTTAAAGCATCAGCACATCAAAGGAGCTGATCTAACAAGGAGTGTCACAGTGATAATTCATCTAGCAGATATAGTGTGTATCTAAGATCAGAAGGTTGTATCCTTCACCACTTGAGCAGTGAACTCTAGGATAGTGCATCCACTCCCCTAATAGGGACTATTGTAAAAGACTCATAACAAGGTCCAAACCTTAAAAAGGTCTACTGTACTTAATGCATTGTCAAGAAACTCCTAACAGGGTTAAGGATCTTCTAACAAGGATCACAAAACACTAGTACAGAATATTAGTGGGTGTCAATTCACATCAGAATTTTTACCTATTTGGGTTTCCTCATAACCATATTGGTGTTATGTGTTGATTTCATGTTTCATGGTTATGTGGATGTTCATTTCAGTACTTAAGCATTTAAGTTCAGTTTAAAGATTAAGCAAAAAGATAAATATTTAGTGAACACTGATTCAACCCCCCCCCCATCTCAATGTTCCCATTCCTAATAGCTATGTCATGATATTAAGTGATAGACATTTATCTTTATCATCATCTACGGTTGTCACTTAATCTCCAAATGTTATAAGACTTAGCTGTGACTTTATGAGATTAAGAGATAATCTGCACTTGTTAAGTCTTTACCTTTTCTCCAAATCTCTAGATGTTAAGAGACTTAACCGCTACCTTGTGAGATCAAGAGATAACTACTTCACCAAGTCATTGATTGTTAGGAACTAATCATTGATTATCAGGAAACTTGGAGATAGCCTTTTCCTATCAAGTTTTACTTTATCGTCCAATCTCCAGATTTCTTAAATTTAACAGTCAGCCTCACAAGACTTGGAGATATAAAGGAAAGTAACAAGTGTGTGTAAAAAATGGGACTTAAGTTTATGAAATATTAGAATGTAATATTATTTAAAAAATAGTGCATTTTAATTGGCTAAAATAGTGATATTTAATCACCAGCTAAGCTCTGTTGATGCCTATAGTTCTAGGCTTGTGGCAGGAACTAACAATGTTACTATTCAATTAATTAACTTTAAATGTATTATCCATTAATATATAAAAAGGAAAAAATATCATTATAACAATGTCCGTTGCAAATAACTACCATTAGATGAGTACAAGTCGATAATGTATGATGGATTTTGGGATGAAAGGGAAAAGAAACCCCATTTTTTCAAACCCTTTTTGGAACCATGACACTTGTCACTAAACACATTCCACTCACACGGTCAACTGACAATGTCATTCAATGATGATGTCTGACTCATGAGGTGACTGGGTGAGTTAGTGGGACTCATGGGGCCACGACACCAGATAGTGACTAACAATGACCGTTGCATGATTATAGATCAATGACCGAAGTTGTATTTTAGGCCAAAAGGAAAAGGAAAACCCATTTTTCCAAACTCATTCTAAATTCATGACGCTTGTCCACTCACACAATCAGTGACAAGTGTAACGACTGTAGATTGTACAATTTTTTCCCTTTATGTTTTCTAACTAAGTTTTTCAGTTATAACTAGTATTGGATATTTAGTAAGGTGTTACAGATTCTAGGTTGAGGATTGAGGTCCGAGGAAAGAAACAAAGTCTCTCAGCTCTTGTCCCACTCATAGTCTACACAAATTGAAATTATGGGTAACTACTAAAATCCTGAATACCTATGTCCCATAATTTAAATTTTTCAAATCTCTCGATTTACAACTTTACTATTTATATTGTAGAAAAATAATTAGCCTATTAGGGTCCTTTAATTTTGAATCACCCCTATAAATTTTAGTTGTGTATAAATATTTTAATTTTCCTACGAGTAAATAGTGATACCAATTACCAACTTACCACGATGGGCAAAACAAATACCAAGATTATGAGTAAAAGGCCAATTCAGATAATAGACTTCCATAATCTTCTTAAAATGCTAGGTTTGACTAATGAATTCCATGATATTTATTATCTTGTTATCCATGAAAATAAGGGAGTAATGGAAATTACATTTACACCTAAAAATAAGTGGAACGATCCAAATAAGGGTTCAAAATTTTATTCATTTAACAACATGATAAAGGAAACAACAAATAAAATTACACTGTGGGATGCTGGGTCGAAACACATGACGTTACTTCAAGTATTCCCTTGCCTAGAAATTGTCATGGTCTGCACCAAAAACTATGATGAAAATAGAAAAGCAATTGTAAATAAAGATACTCATGAGGAAATTTTGTCCATAATCGAGACTGAATTTTCTAGTCTATTGGACCTAGGGTTTGAACAACAAAATTCAAACATGCACATTGACATTGACCTGGGAAAGCTGGTAGAGGATTATGAAAAAAAAGGTTCAACATAGAGAGATTTTTATATCAGAGGAATAACAAGAGGTTCTATTCTGAATCCATATCATAAGCCTCCTTATGATTATGATATTTTTGTGCAATGGGTTTAGGACAATGTTTACTTTCTAGCATTTTGTTTGGGATTGGATAGTAACAAACAAATGGGTGCCCGCATTCTTCAAATGATTTTTCATATTGATTTTGAAAATGAACCAGTAAAATATTGTTTTATTGAGCACATTGTTTTTTGTATACAAGAAAAATTACTAATGATTAAAAGAGGTTAACAGAAGACATTTAGATTCACAGCCTACTTGTTCTATCTTCTTTTAGCAAAGCATCATACAATATTTTAGACAAAAAAGCTTTGGAGTCAGGACCAAAATCCAATATATGAATTGACACCTTAGATAAGGATGATTGATAGCTAAAGAAACTACAACAATTTTGTAGACTTATTTTTGGAACCAATATCCCATAAAATTACAGGCATTCTGATGCCTAGATTGCTTGTTTCTTGTAGAGATTACATTGAACTTGAAATTCAAATACAATTGGCTAAGTGGTACTTCATGGAAGAGTACACTATGTTAAGGTTTTACGGTTCAGTGGTAGAACCCTAAAAACTTCCAATACATGTGACAAAGAGGGTATTTGTAGTGGAATATGTGTGACAAATAGAGAGCATAGATGTACTCTTTAATGGTAACCAAAATAAAATGATATTTCCTTCCTTTCCTTTCTCAATCAGAGGGTTCACATTTGAGAGAAGAGGATTCAAAGTGGCACATGCCTTTTTTTTCAATTTTTCACTTTGATGTTGTCAGTCACTGGCAGTATGATCCACTCAACATAATTGGAACAAAGCTTAGAGAGAATGGGAATTCTATAAGAAAATGTCAACATAAGACTATGTCATTGATAGAAAAATTTAAAAACATGGAGCCCTGGGATGAGGTCAAAAAAGAGATGGATAAATATGCCACTAAAATAATATTTCAATACAGGAATTGTCATAAAAAATTATGGCATTGCACAAATAGAAAGGAAAAGTGTAGCCCATGACATCATACAATTTATACTAGAAAGCTGCTCAACCATCTAGAAAATATATTCAAAGAGACCTAGTGGATGAATTTACAGATGATAATAGGACCTGATCCAAAATTTCCAATTTTTGGGAAATGAGGAAGAATCTTAGTGAGCCAAAGACCTTTGTAGATCTTTATGATGTGGAAGAGGATAAATATTTAGCAAATTGTGGAATAAGGAGCTTCCAGCTGAAGCATATCATGACAATGATGATCATCTAGATAATGAGTATGAGAAGGATTCTACGAATCCCACTTCTACTAATGTATATTCAATTAGTAGTGGATTTGATGTGTCCACAAAAGAAAATTATACCAAAGGGGTAGATATTGTAGAAATAATGGGCTACCTAGGTTGGGGTGGTCTGGGTCCCAAAGGACAAGGGCCTTGGTCTCCACCTGACCCACTAGTTCCACCAAAACATGGTGAGAAACTAGGCCTTGGAGTTGAATCATCAGATTCATAAAAAAAATACTACTCAATCTCATACCCTTACAAATTCATTTGTTCCAGCTTCAAATCCAGTTCCACCTATTCCAATCGCTCAGATTCAATCTCAATCAAGTGTCACTCCCACAGGTGTGGATATCATGGGTAGAAATAGTGGTTTGAAAAGGACATTACAGGTGGACATGGGATCATTAGATCCTAGAGATCAAGGAAATGTAAAGAAGCAAGAGGTTATGACAAGTACAATAATGGCAATGGTGACTCTGAGTCCATCAATTGCCACACCTTCAGGATAAAACCCTTAGAATAGTCAAAAAACTCTACTTGTAATGGGTTAGGGTGTTTCTAATCCTCATGGTAGAATTAGGAGAACCATAGGAAATATAGGTGGAAGCTTGCACATTACTGCAAGTACAATTTCACCTTTCAAACATTCAATTGTGTCAGAAAACCCTAATTGTTTTTACAATGATTTTGTAACTAACTTTGAACAATCAAAAAATAGGAATAGAAAAAATACGAAGACATTGAAGATGGATGCAGTTTTTGTAACTCATGATGCAAAACCTGTATCCAATAGGTTATTTCCCACATATGACCCAAAGAAATAAATGATGGAGTTCATGGTTGTTATGCCCCCAGCTAGAGATAACAATCCACTAGAGAGTCAGTTAGATCCATCTAAATTTCAAGTTAGGACCCTCCAAATGGATTTATCCAAAATTAAAAATGTGGACAAGATAAATGTGTCGTAAATGATCAACCAAGTGGTCTACAACTTAGTGATGAAGTTGGAGAGAGAGAAAGGAAAGCTTCAGGGAACAATAGATAATTTAAAGGCAGACTTGGAAAATAAAAAGGGAAAGGAGAAAGTAGTAGACAATAGGTGCAAAGAATTAGAGAAAAGGATAAAAAATTCATCCTCTAAAGAAGCAATTGGACTACAAGAACATATGGACACATAACTGAAAATTCTCATGGAAAATTGAAAGAGAGCAATTAAAAACTCAAGGATGAAAAAGTATCTTCATTATGTTTATACAAAAGCATTTAGAAGGTGACACATGAAAACAATAACTTAAATAAAGAATTGGAGAATGAGAGGGTAAAAACAAAATAGTAGGAAGAGAGCCAAATAGTGGGAAGAGAAAGCAGAGAAAATAAAAAAAACATAGTGAACACCAGTTCTAAAAAATGAGGGAAGACCTAAAGAAGATAAATAATACAATTATAAATTATGAAAATAGCTTGAATGACTGAGTTAATAATACAGTCAAGAAAATAAAAAATACTTTTGGGAGAAAATAAAGGTGTCTGCTGATAGGTTGTGTGATTGGTTTGAATTGAATGAAAGTCTTAGAAACATTTTTGGGAAGCTGAAAGAACACAATGATAAGAACAAAAAGTTTTGTTAGAGATAGAATATGACAAAGAAAATTTTGCAACAAATCAACACAACTAGTGATAAGAATTTGGAAAGCAAGGGAATTCAGTACCACATTGGTGCATCAATAAAGGTGAACTTTGTCTTTCAAAAATGTCAAAAACTAATAGAAGAAGAGGAAACTCTAGCATTATTTGGGACAAAGCTCACAAAGATGAATAAAAAAAAAACCAAAACTATAACTCTTGGTTTGTTGAGTCTTGGTTTTGATTGCTCATCAACAAATTTTTTTGGAAGAGAACCTTACAAAAAAAATTTGGAGGACACAATGACATCTGATTTAGGCAAGATTCCATAGGGAAAAACTAATGAAGGCATTGCAAAGTGCATCAAAATATTGTCAAATTTGAATGTAGTATTGGAAGGATCATTTCTTTCAAGTCACTCTTCCAAGTATGGATTGTTGAGGAAGTTGGAGGTCATTTACTATAACATGACAAATATTGACCTTCCAACTGATGTGGAATGAAGCATACTAAAGAAATTGACATTATCATCTTGATCTCATCAATCATAGTATGTGAAAGTACTTTCAGTTTCAATCATCTCTATATTTTTTTGATGAAGGGTGCTCCCCTTAATACCACAACCACATAAGAGATAGAGAAACAACAACAATAATATGCAAGAACAGAAAATTAGCTTCTTATTATCTCCACAAATGCAGAATTACAAACTTTCAGAATTACAATATGCAAAGCCACATGGGCATTCCCTTACAATATTCTGTAGGACAAAGCCTCGAATCAATACCCAGATCTACTACCCAGAACTATTGTAAACTCCTAAGACAATAATACAGCCTTCCTTATATAGGCAATTTTCCACCGCCTGGGAAGGTTCCAGAATTTTAGCCAATAAGGCTGACCAAACTTAGAATTATTTTATTTTACATTTTATTACATCATAGTTGGCTCAAGATAACCTTTGAAACCTGAACAAAAATTTTGAAGAAAATTATTTTCTGCCATTTCGGGTGGCCCAACTTCCGAAGACCATAAGTCATCACCAGTTGACCCGATTGGCTATTATAACCCCATTTCGAAAATGCCACGAAGTGCTCTATAGGCTTGACCCATGCAAGCGCCCGTCACCCAAATTTTTGACCTCATTCGGGGCCTCTAAAGCCTTCAAAACTAAGTTCAAAGTTTCTGTACCCTGCTACCAATACCAAAAATCTTCAATATCTTCCAATATACACTTGATTTGGCAATGAAACTTTACTGGTAGACTTATATGACCAAAATGAACCTCCAAAAAAGAAATAAGATCATTCTGAGCACATACAAAAATTACCAAAATAGTAACTTTCCATAAATAGCAGCTCTGCACAAAATAGCCCTTATTGAATACAAAAACAAAAATATTTTTGGGTGATGCAAGATTGCTCTTACACCCAAGATGCTCCTGCATCAGACACCTGGGGTAATTTGAGAAGTGACCCTGTCACGACTCAGGTGTGCAGAGGAAAACCAAGACGGCTAACCTCCTCCTTTGTCAGCCATGATGAATCTTCAACAGGTCATCCTTTCCACTTGACCAGATATTCTTCATATGTCCTGTTCCTTGTGCTTTTGCCAACACGACTGTCCAGTATATCTTTGATCTCCTTAGTGTCTGAACTAGTTGCTGGAATACTCCACTGTGCTACTGTGATCTCATCTTCAACACCTCCTTCATGATACTCTGTCAAATCTGAAATGTTAAACACTGGTGAAATATTTAGCTCAGTAGGCAATTCTACCTCATATGCATTTCCTAAATCATGTTTCTTCAGTATCCTACATGGTCCAAACTTCTTCATTTTCAGCTTGTTATATGTACCAACTGGAAACCGCTCCTTCTGCAAATGAACCATGACTTCATCACCAACCTAAAATTCCTTATACCTCCTTTTCTCATCTGCCTTAGCCTTATACTGTGCATTCATCTTGGTAATATGCTTCCTCACCTCCTCATGGATGTTCTTCAAGTGTTCTGCAAAATCCTCGGCTTCAGCACTACTTATTTCTCCTATCTATCTTCCTCAATTCAGATGCATTTCTTGGACTACATCTATATACAATCTGGAATGGTGATTTACCAGTGCTCCTGTTGACATAATTATTGTATGCAAATTCCACCTGTGGTAAAATCAAATCCCATCCTGTTGGCTTATCTCCAACCAAACATCTCAGCAAATTTCCCAAACTCCTATTCACCACCTCTATCTATCCATCAGTCTGTGGATGATGTGATGAACTAAACTTCAAATCTATCTTCAACTTCTTCCACAATGTACGCCAGAAATATCCATCAAACTTAGTGTCCCGATCTGAAACTATGGTCTTTGGCAAACCATGAAGTCTCACTACTTCTCTGAAAAACAATTCTGCTACATGAATAGCATCATTAGTCTTCTTGTAGGGAATAAAATGTGTCATCTTTGAAAATCTGTCAACTACCACAAAAATTGAATCGTGTCCCCGCTATGTCCTCGGTAAACCAAGAACAAAGTCCATGCTGATATCCTCCCAAGGCTTCTCTGGTACAGGTAATGGCTGATACAACGTTGTATTCTACTTCACTCCCTTCACCATCTGACATACTCGGCAACTCTATACAAACTTCTTCACATCTTGCTGCAACTTTGGTCAATAATAATTCTCACTAACCAAACCAAGGGTTTTATCATGACCAAAATGTCCAGCCAATCCTCCGCTATGCTTCTCCTTGATGAGATTCTCCCTCATAGAACTTCGTGGAATGCACAACTGACTCCCTCTGAATAGCATATCATACTGGATGATGAAATCTAACCATTTCATCTTTTTTAGAGTAACAGGTTCTGTACAAGCTTTCCAAGCTTCACCAAAATCAGGATCCTCTGGATATAAATTCTTGAGTTCCTTGAACCCAACCACTTCAATCTGCATTTCTATTAGCAATAGTTGCCTTTTTCTAAGAGCATTTGCAACCCTATTAGACTTTCCACTCCTGTGTTTCAAAAAAAATGTATAACTCTACAAAAACTCAACCCATTTCAAATGCCTTTGATTCAATTTTCTTTGACTATTCAAATATTGCAAAGCTTGATGATCAGTATACAAAATAAACTCCTTAGGAAGCAGATAGTGCCTCCACTTTTTCAATGCCTGAACTATAGCATAAAATTTTTGATCATAAATAGAATATTTTCTCTTGGCATCATTTAATTTCTCACTGAAATAAGCAACAGGTTTACCTTCTTGGCTCATAACAGCTCCTATTACAGTACCACTAGCATCACAATCTACTTGAAACACCTTATTAAAATCTAGAAGTGCTAAAATAGGTTGTTCTGTAACTTTTTGTTTCAACAATTGAAAACTCTTTTCTGCCCCATTAGTCCACTTAAGCTCTTTTCTATCCCCTCTCATTGTTTCAGTCAAGGGTCCACAAATACTGCTAAAATTTCTGATAAACTTTCTTTAAAAGCTAGCTAGACCATGAAAAGATCTTACCTCAGTAGCACTCCTTGGAGTAGGCCATTCAAGGATAGCCTGTACCTTCTCTGGGTCCATTTTTAGACATTTTGCTGAAACTACAAATCTCAAATACACTAACTCTTTCTTCACAAAACTGCACTTCTTCAAATTAATCAACAATTTCTCATCTTTCAACTTCTCAAAGACCATACGAATATGCATCATATGTTCCTCCAATGTCTTGTTAAAAATCAAAATATCATCTAGGTAAACAATGACAAACTTACCCAGAAATTCTTTCAGAACCTCATTCATGAGCTGCATGAAAGTGCTCGGTGCATTGGTTAGCCCAAAAGGCATGAATAACCACTCATATAGTCCTTCCTTTGTCTTGAAGGCAGTCTTCCATTCATCTCCTTCTCTGATCCGAATCTGATGATATCCACTCTTCAGATCTATCTTGTTTATTGCCCTAGAATCTGTACACATCCTCCATTCTCCATTCTTCTTTGGTGCTAATACCGTTGGTACAACACAGGGACTCAAACTCTCACGGATCAATCTTTTCTGTAACAGTTCATGTACTTGTCTATTCAACTCCTCACTTTTTGCAGGTCTCATTCTGTGTGCTGCCTTATTTAGCAAACTCGCTCCTGGGATCAAGTCCATCTGATGACTGATCTTCCTGACTAATGGTAATCCATCAGGCACGTTATCGGATACAATATCCTGAAACTTATTCAACAAATCTACAACTTCTACAGGAACATCTTCTACTTCCTCTTTACCAGCTTTTGGAATTAAAGCAAAACATACATGCTCATGCCTCATACCATCTAGGAAATTTTTCCATCAACAAAAGTTATCCTTGCATTACCACATACCTTTTCTTTGGTCTCCTTCAATGGTTTTAGCTTATGTCGCACTCCATCCTTTGTCAGGGAATAGGTATTCACATGACCATCATGTACAACACATCTGTCAAACTGCCATGGTCTACCCAACAACATATGACATGCATCCATAGATATGATATCACACAATACCTCATCTTGGTATCTGCCAACCTTGAACTTTACTAGGCATTGTTCATTGACCATGACCTTGTGGTCATCCTGTACCCAGGCAATCCGATATGGATGTGGGTGTTTCTGTCTCTTGAGCTTCAAATTTGTCACCATCTCTTCTGACACCAAATTGTCAGTGCTTCCACTATCAATGATCACATCACAACATTTACCTTCACACTTGCACCTGGTGCGAAACAAGCTCCTCCTTTGCTCAGGTTCATTATCACCACTCAACAGGACTCTTCTGTTAATCAACGTTTCTCCTCTTTCAGCATCTTTAAAATTTGATGATCTGGCATCTTCATCTACATGTGAAACTCTAGCCTAGCCTTCATTTCTCCTGTCTATTCTGCCTTGGCACTGAGGACATTTAAAGGCCCTATGACCTTCTTCTCCATAGTGAAAACATGTTCCACGGAAGCCTCCTCTTCCAGATCCTTGTCCTCTTTCTCTTCCTCTCTGATCTCTATTATTCTGATCTTGGAAGCGATTGGAATTATTTCCACACTAATTCTGACTACTACTGGCCTCATCCTTCTTTTTCAGATCTTCATTTCAGCCACCATATGACCATCCACCAGATCATCCACCGTGACCTCTTCCATTTTGTCTGCTCTCAAACTTCTTGTTCAGCTTTTCCTCTACTTTTAGAGAAAATTGGTATGCCTCCTCAATACTGTTCATTCAAACCAGATTCAACTCCTCCTAAATGCTTGGCCTTAACCCATTAAGGTATCGGGCAACTTTCTCCTTATCAACTTCTGCATGGCCTGTTCTGATGAGGAGTCAATAGAACTCCTCTGTATACTCCTGAACAGATCTTCCTGCTTGCTTCAAACTTTGCATTTTCTTTAGTAGATCAAGCTCATAATCAACAAGAATGAACTGTCGCTTCAATTTATCCACCATCCGATCCCATCTTGTGATTTTATCTTTCCCTCTTCTATTTCACTCCAATTGAATTTTTTGCCACCAGATCTTCGCATGACCTTTCAGTCTGGCCTTCACAAATTTGACCCTATCAGGATCCTCAACATCTTCATACTCAAAATATTCCTCACATTCATTGATCCAGTCAATCAATTCCTTTAGGTTAAGATTTCCAGAAAATGTAGGAACCTCAATCTTAGGTCTTTTCCCAATCTTGGAAATCGCCCGAAAAAGTCTTTCTTCCTCCTGGTTCACAATTTTAGCTTCTCCTTCTTGATATTCTTCTTTAGATTCATCCTCGCTTTCATCTCTGACATTAAGATTTATTCCTCTACGAATCTCTTCTTGTAATGCTCGCACTTGTCTCTACAACTCTCTAACCTCAGGTATTACAACACCAGCTCTTCCGCCATGTTCCCTTCGTGGAGGTATTTTCATGATGCGCGTTGAAACCCTAGCCACGGTCCTAGTGCAAACTACCTCACAGTCGGTGATCTATTTACACACTCACAAAATCCTGCTCTGATACCACTTGATGAAGGGTTCTCCCCTTAATACCACAAACACATAAGAGAAATAGAGAAACAACAACAATAATATGCAAGAACAGAAAATTGGCTTCTTATTATCTCCACAAATGTGGAATTAAAAACTTTCAGAATTACAATATGCAAAGCCACATGGGCATTCCCTTACAATATTCTATAGGACAAAGCCTCGAATCAATACCCAGATCTACTACCCAGAACTATTCTGAACTCCTAAGACAATAATACAGCCTTCCTTATATAGGCAATTTTCCACCGCCTGGGAAGGTTCCAGAATTTTAGCCAATAAGGCCGACCAAACTTAGAATTATTTTATTTTACATTTTATTACATCATAGTTGGCTCAAGATAACCTTTGAAACCGGAACAGAAATTTTGAAGAAAATTATTTTCCGCCATTTCGGGTGGCCCAACTTCCAAAGACCATAAGTCATCACCAGTTGACCCAATCAGCTATTATAACCCCATTTTAGAAATGCCACAAAGTGCTCTACAGGCTTGACCTACGCAAGCGCCCATCACCTAAATTTTCAACCTCATCCGGGGCCTCTAAAGCCTTCAAAACTGAGTTCAAAGTTTTTGTACCCTACAACCAATACCGAAAATCTTCAATATCTTCCAATATACACTTGATCTGGCAATGAAACTTTACTGGCAGACTTATATGACCAAAATGAACCTCCAAGAAAGAAATAAGATCATTCTGAGCACATACAAAAATTACCAAAAATAGTAACTTTCCATAAATAGCAGCTCTGCACAAAATAGCCCTTATTGAATACAAAAACAAATATTTTTGGGTGATGCAAGATTGCTCTTACACCCAGGATGCTCTTGCATCATTTTCTCTAATTTCTTGAATTGAGTTTAAAGTAACAAGTTTAAACTTTATTTTTTGAATAGGATCAATGTTGCAGATGCTATTGTCAATGCTAGTTTATTAAACCTGCATGTCAAATGCAAAAATATACAATTATAGAGATGTTTTAGTTGTCTTACTAATTTTGATTTTGAGACTTCACATTATGCAAATCAACCTAAAGCTATTGTTGCTCCCTTGTTTCTATAAAAGAGAATTCAGGGTCATTAGCTTAGGGTAATGAAATTGAAACCGTGCAATGTGCCAATGGGTATTGAGTCATTAACTTTTGTAAACATAATCATAGAGTTTTGTTCTTACTAATATTAACGAATAAATTTTTACATTGTATCATATTTCTTATTAAATTAATGAGAATAAATATTTCTAAGAATTGTAACATATGAATTGCTATGTTGTAAAAAAAAAACTAATGAAAAATATACAAAAATTATACCATATGAGCTGAATAATGCAAATCAAAACAATTATTAATTTTAGAATTGAATCTTGATGACATTATCAACTATTAGGAATAGTCCCAAGAGATAACTGAGAGGGGGTGGGGGAATCATTTATCTACAAGTTTCAATTCTTTATCCAATTAAGTATACTTACACATAAAACATAAACACAATGAAAGAACACTTGAATACAACACCAATACTTTGGTTACAGGGAAACCCAAATAGGTAAAAACCCCAGTGGGAATTGACACTCACTAATATTCTACACTAGTGTATTATGATCCTTGTTAGAAGATCCCTAACCCTGTTAGTAGTTGCTTTACAATATGTTTAGTATAGTAGACCTACTCAAGGGTTAGATCCTATTAGGAGTCTTTTACAATAGTCCTTGTTAGGGGAGAGGACACATTGTCCAAGAGCATAGTGCTCAAAGGGGTGAAGGCTACAACCTTCTAAATAACAGATACACTCTATATCTGGATCTTGGTGAACTATGCTTAGACCTGTTATCTGGATCAGTTCCAATGTATAGTAAAAACACTTTACTTGGTCACATAGACCTTCTTCTGATGGCTCAACACTTCACACAATCTGCTCATCTCTTCACAATCAACTATGAACCACACTCAAGCAATCACAAATGATTTCCTATAAATATCTTTCCTCTAAATGATATAATCAAGTCATCTTGTTAGAACCAACTTGAAATCATATTAGAGAAGCCATAAAAAACTCCAATAATAATTCAGTCAGCTCTACTAAGTACACAACACATTCTGGGACCTATCCAATAACATAATTGTAGAGGCACGCTACACACTCTCGGCTCTACTAAAATAATTATATCTTTCTCCTCGAGCTAAATTACTTCATGTGATCTTAACTAAACATCAATAAATCTTCTCCAAGCTTAAATCTAAGGGTGCATACCAAAAGGATAGGTGCAACTCCAGAACCAATATAATCTCTATCAGCTCTTCTGAACAAACACAGGAAATTGCTACTAGTGAATATCGACTGCATAACTTCACTTATACTAATCATCAGACTCTACATCCATGAATGTAACATCACTAATATGTCTACATCATATATCCAAGCGTGCAAGGCTCCATGATAACTGTATGGACAACCATACACAGAACACTACATGTTACTTTGTCAGGAACACTACTGACACAAGCTGCTATATAATTGTATGTACTAATAGTTAACCTCTATGCCCATGATATCACATTGATAACATGTCCATGCAACATATACTAAAAGATAACTTCATAAGTCTTCCACGTATTCTACTTACCATATGTTGTCATCAATGACAAACATATAGTCAGTACTGACCTGCTGGCAAATATCCAAAAATCTCCCCCTTTGGCATTGATGGCAACATATGGAATGAAAAACTCCACCAACCCAAATAATAGTTATTTTATAACATTATCCATTTCCTCAACTAAACTACTATCATAACTGAATACTACTCCCCCTTAGTATATGACTCCTCTTTTTACTTTTGTTTTTCATGACTATATATTACTCCCCCCTTTGACATCAATGGAAAAGGGGGCCAATCAGATTAAGCACCGGTACTACTCGAGAAGTAGAGTAGTCAACCATCCATCAGTCCCTGAGGATTGGTGCTTTTCCTTCTTTCTTCTAAGAAGAATCAAGGAAGGGAATTACTCCCAACTTCTCCCTGAGATACTCAAAAGTATCCTTAGGCAAGGGATTTGTGAATATGTATGCTAACTAATCTTTAGTACTTACATAGTCCACCTTGACTTCTTTCTCTGCCACTTTCTCTCTTAGGAAGTGATACTTGATCTCAATGTGCTTAATCTTTGCATGCATCATAGGGTTCTTTGACATGTTGATAGTCCTAGTCTTATCAAAATGAATAACAATAGGATAATCAATCTAAATTCAAAAGTCCTTTATCATCTACTTGATCCAAATAATTGTTGAACAATTCAAGGCTGCTGCAACATACTCTGCTTCTGCTATTGACTGAGAAATACAATTTTGTTTCTTGCTTGTCCAAGTGACAAGTCTATCACCAAGAAACACTACTCCACCTGATGTACTCTTTATGTCATCAACACATCCTACCCAATCGACATTAGTGTACACATGAAGCTCAAAATTTTCTGAATTAGGATACCATAGACCATAGTCTATAGTGCCTTGCAAATATCTAAATATCCTTTTTACTGCCATGAGGTGACTTTATTTAGGTTCTACTGAAAATCTTCCAACTATGCCAATTGCATTGGAAATATCTCATCTAGTTTGAGTAAGATAAATAAGTTTCCCAATCATAGACTTGTACAATGTTATATCTACTATTGGTGAGTCATCTTCTTTTGTAAGCTTCCATCTAGTTATCATAGGTGTCCCTACTAGCTTACAATCATCCATATTGAATTTCTTCAATAGCTATTTCACATACTTTGACTGATTAATGAAAATTTCTTTCTTTGTCTGTTGTACATTCAATCCCAAAAAGTATTTGGTAGGTCCAACCATACTCATCTCAAATTCACTCTGCATCTCTTTAGCAAATTCAGCACTAAGTTTGTCATTACCTCGAAAGATAATGTCATCAACAAATATAGCTATAAGTAGTAGTCCTTCAGATGTCTCTCTTATGAATAGGTTATAATCAGCTGCTCCTTTCTTAAATCCAATATTTTTAAGATATCCATCAAGTCTCTCATACCAAGCTCTAGGGGCTTGCTTAAGTCCATAGAGGGCTTTCTTCAATTTGCATACCATATCAGGTCTCTCTGATAGAGTAAATCCTTCTGGTTGCTCAATATATACTTATTCTTTTAATTCACCATTCAGGAATGTTGAATTGACATCCATTTGATAAACTTTGAAGTTTTTGAATGTTGCATAATCTAGAAACAACTTAATAGCTTCTAATCTACTCACTGGTGTAAATGTGTCTGAATAATCAATGCATTCTCTTTGTGCATATCCCTTACATACTAGCCTTGCTTTATTTCTTACTACTATACCATCTTCATTCATCTTGTTTCTGAATATCCACTTTGTTCCAATCACATTCTAATCACTAGGCCTTGGGACCAGTTCCCAAGTGTCATTCTTAATAATCTGATCAAGTTCATCTTTCATAGCATCATGCCAATCTGAATCATTACATGCATCTTCAACACTTAAGGGTTCAATCTGAGATAGTAAGAATACCACGTCATTTCTAGATGAGTTCTTTTCTTGTGATCTTGTTAATACTTTGTCGCTCTGATCTCCAATGATGTCTTTCTTGGAATGGTTTCTAGATGTAAACTTTGGAACTTTAGGTGATGTTGATTCATCAGCCTTAGGAGTTTCTTCTTCACTTGTCTCAGGGTCATTGAATAACAGATCAATAATGTCAAACATTTCTTTAATAACTCTCTCACTTGTAGAGGTTCTGGGTTCTTCTTCAATCATGGGTGAGTAATCATGATATCTTTCTTGAACCATAAACGTTTCATCAATCTTAACATGATCACTTTCAATGATCTTTTTCAATCTTAAGTTGAAACATCTATAAGCTTTACTTTTAGTAGAGTAACCAAGGAAAATACCTTCATCACTTCTTGCATCAAACTTGCCTATTACTTCATCCCTCTTGATGTACCACTTGCTTCCAAAGATTATGAAGTATTTTACTGTGGGAACATTACCAAACCATAGCTCATATGGTGTTTTGTCAGTGCCATGCCTCAATTGAATTCTATTGATGGTGTAGACCATTGTATTGACTGCATCTCTCCAATAGGTGTGAGAAAATTTTAGTTCAATCATGATGGTGCACACTGTATCAAGGATGATCCTATTTCTTCTCTTTGCAATTCCATTCTTCTAAGGGGTTCTAGGTGCACTTAACTGCCTTTTTATGCCATGTTCTTTGCAGTGCTTATAGAATCTATTAGAGGTGAATTCTCCTCCTCTATCCAATCTCAGACATTTTATTTTTAGGCCAGATTCATTCTCAACCTTAGCTTTTAATATCTTGAACTTTTCAAATGCTTCTGACTTATCTTTCAAGAATGCAACCCACAACATTCTAGTGTAATCATCAACAAACAAAATGAAATATCTTTCACCATAGTATGATCTTGTTTGAGTTGGTCCACATAGGTCTGTATGAATCAAATCCAACTTGTTCTCTGATGAATTGAGCTTTCTCCTGAATGAGTTTCTCACATGCTTTCCCATCACACATTCCCTGCATATAGTATCAACTAGATTTTCTATGCTAGGTAAATCTCTTACTGCCTTTACATTGCTTATCTTAACTATGTTATCAAAATTGATATGACATAGTCTTTTATGCCTCAACCAACTGTCATCTACTTTAGCAAAAAAACAACTTGCTTCTAGATTAAGCTGAAAAACATTACCTTTAGTCTTTGATCCTAATGCAATCATTTCTCCTTCTTTGTTGTTAATGATGCACTTGTTTCCATTGAATTCCAATCTGTAACCTTTGTCAAGTAACTGCCCAACACTTAGTAGGTTATGTTTCAAACCATCAACATAAAGAACATCATCAGTACTATTCTTTCCATCCAAGGTGATGGCTCATCTACCAATGATGGGTTTAGGAGTGCTATCTACAAATCTAACCATGTCACCATTGTATTTGTCCAGATGAAAAAATCTATCTTTATCACCTATCATGTGATGTGAACAACCACTATCTATAATCTAGTCTGTCCTTATATTAGCTTGTGAAATCAATGCTAGCTCTTGTTTCTCTTTCTCATCTTCATGATATGTCTTATTGTTCATTTTCTCTATGATAGAAATAAATTCAATTTCTTCTTATGCTGAATCATCATCTGAAAGTCCATCTCCAACATAGTAACATTCCTTAGAGTATTTAGGCTTGTAGTCATTTTTTAACTTTCTAGCTCTGAAGGGACATTTAGATGCAAAGTGACCAATCTTATTACATGAAAAGCATTTAAATGACAATTGACCTTCGTATTTTCATTTTCCTTTCTTTTCTCTTTTGGTAATCATAGAAATGAAATCATCTAGTGTTTTCTCTTCATCATCATCATCAACATTACAAGAAGTATTTTCATATTTCTTACCATGAACTGTTACTTTGAAGGTTGTCTCACTTTTAGGTTCTGTCTTCAATCTTGAAATCTCAAAAGCTGAGATTTTTCTGATCAAGATCTCTCTCTTGAAATTTTATGTAAGCTACATGGTCTCATCAAGGATTTTTTCATATTTTGGAGTGAGAGTAGTCATGAATTTTTCCATAATGTCTTCCTCTGAGATTTCTCCACCATTGTTCCTGATTCCAACAATTGCTTCTTTGATCCTTTGATTGTAAGCTCTGATGTTTTCTTTAGGAAGCATCTCTAATGCATTGTATCTTTTCTTCCATGTCTTTCTATGTGTATCCTTTTCTTTTTTGTCTCCTTCAAATATGTCTTCTAGGTACTTCCATATTTTATGGGCTGTATCTACCTTCTTTATTTTTGAAAACTCACTATCAAATAGGGTGCCGATAAGGGCTTCTTTGGCTATTGCATTATGATGGAATAATTCCTTTTTTTTTATCAGTAGCATCATCCTTTGCAAGGTCTTCTAATCTAGGGATCTTGACTTATTTGATAGTTACATCAAAAACTTCAAAAGCAATGCACTGCAAATGAGTCACCATCTTGTTCTTCCAATCAAGATAATTATCTCCATCAAACTTAGGACTTTATTTTTTGAAGAATACCATTTGATCAACCTCAAGCTATTAAAATTTTTGTCTGAGGCACTTGGCTTTGATACCAATTGTTAGGAATAGTCCCAAGAGATAACTGAGAGGCGGGGGGGGGGGGGGTGGGGGTGAATCAGTTATCTACAATTTTCAATATTTTATCCAATTAAGTATACTTAAACATAAAGCATAAACACAATGAAAGAATACTTGAACACAACACCAATATTTTGGTTACATGGAAACCTAAATAGGCAAAAACCCTGGTGGAAATTGACACCCACTAATATTCTACACTAGTGTATTATGATCCTTGTAAGAAGATCGTTAACCCTATTAGGAGTTGCTTTACAATATATTTAGTACAGTGGACTTGGTCAATAGTGACACCCTGTTAGGAGTCTTTTAAAATAGTCCATGTTAGGGGAGAGGACGCACTGTACAAGAGCACACTGCTCAAAGGGGTGAAGGCTACAACCTTCTAAATAACAGATACACACTATATCTAGATCTTGGTGAACTATTTTTAGACCTGCTATCTGGATCAGTTCCAATGTATAGTACAAACACTTTACTTGGTCACATAGACCTTCTTCTAATGGCTCAAAACTTCACCACTCTGCTCTGCTCTTCACAATCAACTATGAACCATAGGCAAGAAATCACAAATGACTTCCTATAAATATCTTTCCTCTAAATGATATAATAAAGTCATCCTATTAGAACCACCTTGAAATCATATTAGAGAAGCCATAAAAAACTCAAATAATATTTCAATTGGCTCTAGTAAGTACACAACACATTCTAGAAACTGTCCAATAAGATAATTGTAGACGCATGCTACATACTGTCGGCTCTACCAAAATAAATGTATCTTTCTCCTCAAGATGAATTACTCCATGCACTCTTAACTGAACATCACTAAATTTTATCCAAGATTAAATTGAAGGGAACATACCGAAAGGATAGGCCCAACTCCAGAACCAATATAATCTCTGTCGGCTCTTCTAAACAAACACATGAAACTACTATTGCTGAATATCGACTGGATAACTTTACTTCTACTAATCATCAAAATCTACCTCCATGAATGTAACATCACTAATATGTCTACATCATATATCCAAGTGTGCAAGGCTTCATGATAACTATACAGACAACCATACACAGAACACTACCTATTACTCTGTTAGGAACACTACTGACACAAGCTACTATATAACTATCTGTACTAATAGTTAACCTCTGTGCCCATGATATCACATTGATAACATGTCCACGCAACATATACTAAAATCTAACTTCATAAGTCTTCCACATATGCTACTTACCATATGTTGTCATCAATGACAAACATACCGTCAGTACTGACCTACTGGAAAATCTCCAACATCAACCACATTTATGTTTTTGACATTGGAATATGATATTATGCATTATTGATGATGAGATACATAAATTGACAGTAGACTATAGGAAAAATTATAATAAATACCTAGGACCTACTACTTCTCTGATGATTCCAGCTGCTACATCATATCATTATTGGGATCCTCGGATTCATCGCCATCAACTTCATAGCTTCCTTGGTTCTTCGATATATTTTCTTCACTCTGCATACCTCTGCTTAACTAATTTTCACCGATAGTAATACTAGTACTAGTACATGAGTCAATGACATCATTGTCTCTGGCACTCCCACTTTGGTTTGAAATGTCACCCAACCCTCTTCTCTGACATTTCTTCCTCCATAATTTTAGTGCCCTTTCAGAAGGAAAATTATTGACTTCATACTTAGATGAATAGAGCCTCAAGAAATTTTCCAAATTCTTATCTAGTTTGTTTCTTATCATTGACTTTAGGAATCCCAAAGCCCTGAAAACTATCCCATCCTTCACTAGCCCTAATATCATGGTCAAACATAAATCAGCAAGCTTGAAAAATGTTGATATTGAATCAATCAACATTTTGCTCTCAGCTACATTTTTCCAAAGCCTTGTTACCAATCCATCTTCGTGGGGTTTTCTGCATAATATTATATTATTCCCTCATTGTTAGTTTAAAATGACCTGATTTATCTCTCAATCTTGAGATTCATCTAAAATTCCATTTAGAGTTAGCCCATTTAACTCTTTGGTTTTTTAAAAATGATCTATCAAAGTTGGTAGCCTACTTTGAAAACCTTTCAAATTGTTCATTCTCCAATATTGAGGAAACACAATAGCCATGGTTTTAAGTAGTTTGACTGGAGGGAATCTTGCTCTAATCTATGAGGAAATATCATAGGCAACATGCTTCACAGAAGCTGTTATACACTCAAAGATCTTGGTAAAGTCTTCCCTTTTAACACATGATTGTTGCTTGCTCTTTCTTGGTTCCTCAGACTCAAACCTGGAAAAGTAGTGCATTGGTATCTCAACTCTACAAACTTCTGAACATAACTCCCCCATTTCCATTGATCTTTAAAAAAATTTCAAGATTGTCCAAAACTGTGATTTTCTACTAGCCGGTAAATTTTACATCATCACATGATCGATAGAGATTATCAAGTGTCATGCATGTAAATTTAAGCAGTGTAGAATATTGTGCAATATACATAGCTCTTTGTTGGGCCTTTTTCATTATATTTCTCATTTCCTCAAGCATGGGGAGAAGACCTACTAATGTTAAGAGTGTCTCTACATTACTTAACATTCACAACAACATAGTAAATTTTGGTATCCCTGCTTCATCATGACTTGAGTTAATTAGACCAAGCAACAATTGATATTTTTAAAAAACTCGATGCATTGGTCCATCCAAAGAGATCCATTTGGTATCATTATCCTTAAGAAGCTTGTTTGTGTTGGTTAGTCCTTTGAAAAAGTGTTGAAATTCCCTCAATAATTTTGGACTTCGACAGAATTATTGGTAGAGCTCTTTGATTAAAAGGTCATTTTTTTGTACTAGAGTATGCTTTTTGACAACTCCAAAAGCTAGATTCATTATGTGGGCCATGCACTAAATGGGAGTAACATAGGATGCACAAGAATATTGTATCTTTATGCAAAGATCACATCTGTGGCCTTGTAGTACTAAAGCTCCTTCTACTCCAACATACACCAACTTTTTGGCAATTCTCATGTCATTTATACCTCCATATTCAATTAGAGAACTCTTTACTAGTTCAAATAAATTTTCTATTGTCACATTATCTTTCATTTTAGCAATAGTTAGTAGATGAGGTTGGCAGACAAAATTGTGTATAGTATAAACATGCATGCATACCCAGGAAGTATTATCTACTAATGTAACCTCATCTAAAGTCAATGCAATAAAATTTGACTATTTTATTTTTATCTTTAGATCATCTTTTTCAACCTCGGAAAGACAACTTTCCCATTCCCATTTATTGTTTACTTACCACTGACTATTATGATAGTTATGAACTTTCAAAAAGTGTAATAAAGCACTCAATGATGGGTAGTCTATCATAGGATACCCACTCCTCAAAATATTAAACACAATAGTTAACTGAACAAATTTTCCCATTAGTTCTACTTCCAATGCTTTTCCTAAACAAGCTTCAAATAGAGCCTTTAACTTCACCATGCTTCATCTTTAAATATTATGTTGAAATTCATATAATTCTGCATTCCTAACATGTCGAGATTCCTCCTTTTTTTTCTATCTTATCACTGATTTTTGAACTCCATCTATGGTTTTTTTTTCATAAACTTTACCCATATTCTTCTATATGGTGTCAACTTTTAGCTACAACCTCTTTTTGTTCTTATTTATCTTGGTGCAAATCTTACAACTACATTCTACTAAAGGCTCACCTTCAATTGGATTGTCCATTGGTTCAATGAATGGATACTTTGACAACCATTTTACTTGAAAATTCCTTGACAGATCCCACATTTGATCTTTTTTCAATTCTCTATCATTCTTTGAATTGTATTTTCTATTCTTCTTCCCTACACCATCATCTTCTATGGCATTCTCAGTCTCATCCAAGTCAATTATATCATTATGGCTACTCTAGGTATTTAACTAAAAAATCTTCTTCAAGTTCATCGTGATCTGAGATATCAAGTTCACTGACTTCTTCAATATTTTATGGAGGTTTAGGTTGTAAATCTTTTCAAAAATATTCTTTTCATGAAGTAGCATCTTGATTTTGGCCAGAAACATTTCCAATACCATGCCCAAAGTATGATGATAAGGTTTTGTGTTTTGTTGGCTTCTCTTGGCTTTCCCCATATGTGGGAGCCTTACCCTTATTCTTGTTTGACATCTCAATTCTTCAATAAAATGAAGGATACCAGCCTACCAATGCAAAAAAAATATGTTTAATTGTTAAAGAGGTGACAATAGAACTATAATATATATAAATATGATTCATTGACCCTTAAATCATGTCTGAGGTCTCCTTAGTCAGCACTGTTCACTAACTGGTCCCCACTAAATAAGAATGAAATCAAAATTACATAGTCACAGAATAATAATCACTTACCTTTTCCTTAAATTCAATTGCAATGATGACTCGCCAATGTAGTCAAGACTCAACAGTCTAAACTTTGCTATCGATCAAATTGAATCAAACCAAACTGTATACAATAACACTGATCTATAAATTTATTTATACTAATCCTTTTTTGGAAAATTCAGTGGGAGGTATTAGGTCTAAAAATATTTGGTGAATCTCACATAATTATAAAAAGTATTATTTCTAAGGTGATTATGGGTCATCCAATACCTTTGTATGATTAATAAAGTTGGCAAAAATGCATCAGTTTGAGACACATGTCCATAAAATTTTATGTAAATTTGGGGCCGCCTATAAATATATATGTATAAAACTATTGGCAAATATAGGCCATCCATTTGGGGCCATTTTGAAATTATAGGTGAATGTTTAAAATTTGATGTGTCCAAAAATTATATTCCATTGGTGATAATGTGAAAGAAATGGAGAAAATTAAATAAACCAATGGGCAATGGGCCCAGGCATTGGATCCAATATTAATAGATCCCGGGTGATAGGCTAAATATAATATGTGTAATATGTTTTCAAAATCATGGGTTGCCAACATACGACATTCTCCAAATGGTGAAAAATCACCACCAAAGTTTTCATTGATCTAGACTTATTAGAAGTAGAGGTTTTCTTAGAAGAAGTTTGTTTCTTGGATTTTTCTTGTTATGAAGAGTTCATACCTCTGAGCATAACTTTGGGTTGACTTATGATAACAATATTGAGACTTTCCCTAGGAAAAGTATAATTGATAACTCTAAAAAATATCATGTGGTTAGACTCATTAGAAGTTCAAGTTTGCATGGAAGAATTAGCACTTCTTAATATGACCTTAGGTGTCTCATCAAAATTTGGATCATAGTTGGGTCCATTATCCCTCACCATGTTTACACTTTCATCCATTGGTTTGAGAATTTTGATGACATTGTCATTGTTTGTGTAGGTATAATTGATCTTAGCTCCTTCTTCCTTCTTGGATGTTGATGCCTCCCCTTTATCATACTTAACAAGTGTCTCTTTAAAATCTTTGTGGTCATAATTCTTAACAAGGCCATCTACTCCAATTTTTCCACTCTCAATAATATCCTGGATAACATGTTTTAACCTTATGCAATTGTCAGTGTTTCATCCTTTGTTCTTATCATATTCATAGTAATGGTTAGCATTCCACCATATGGGTCTTACCTAAGGTTCATAAGGCTTACTATATTCTAGCAATGTGATAATATTATTAGAGAGTAATGTCTTAAGTATCACATCGTATGAATCTCCCAAAGGTGTAAAATCTCTCATAAGCTTAGGTGCCCATGGAGGTCAATTCTTGTTAGAATAATTGGTCTTTACAACTTCTTGTTGTCAAGTTGTTAAGATAGCACTGACCAAGTTGAAGATGGACTCCTTAGGCTTAGGCACATCAACAACACCATCATTAACCATATGCATTTTTTTTTTCCAAGACTTTCTCTTATCTTTATTGTATCCATTGTTAGTGTTATAATTTTCTTTTCTCAAAGTGATTTCACCTTTCTTGATCAAGACATCTTCTATGAAAAAGGAACTCCCAATCATGTCATTAAAAGTGAAGAAGACCTACTTTCTAAGGTCATAGTGCAATTTAGGAATGACATTATTGACAAAAATGTCAATCTTTTCATGTTCAGGAAGTTTTTGTGGATATCTTGAGTGCAAATTTCTCCATCTTTACAAGAATGTGACAAAGGGTTCACCTTTTCTTTTCTTGATATTACATAAGTCAACCATAGTTACTAGATGTTGAATATTATAAGAATAGTGTTGTATAAATATTTGCACAAGCTCATCAAAAGAATTAAGTAGAGGTGAAATATTTGTAAACCATTCCATGGCTTGGCCACTTAGACTCCTAGGGAAGAGTCACATAAGATAAGTTTTATCATGCATGAATTCCATACTTAGAGCATAAAAATATTGTACATGATTGTTTGGATCTCCATTACAATCATATTTATCAAATTTAGGGATCTCAATATCTCTTAGGAAGGGAATCATGTATAAACTATTGTCAAAAGGTAATGTACGTATAGATTCCACTGAAAATGATGATTTAGGTTTCTCTATTTCATTTCTTAAGTTTGATATTTCATCTCTTAAACTTTGTATTTCTTTCCTGGTAACCTCTAAATTTGAGGGTTCTCTTTTACAAATCAACCCATCAACA